>CM041789.1:19646063-20246063 GCA_023375725.1 Nephotettix cincticeps | reverse complement strand
GCCAAAGCATCAGACGCTTACACAAGAGACAAAAAAACAAAGACCGGACATTAGATTGCTCTGATTATGCACTATTTTACTTCGTATCTTACACGTATAGTCGAGAGTTAATTGTACTAGTTTTTAAGTATAGTGACACGACTTATTTGGTTACCGGTACTCTAAAAAACTAAAGAGGAGGTTAAGCTGTTAAGCAGGTTCGATCAATCATTAATTAATTAATGAACAAAACAAAGAAATGCCCTCAATAAATCGTAATAACCTAAGATGACTAATTGTATCAGTGAGAGCAGGTTTTGTTAATTGCACCACACGGATGTTCATCACCCGACCTTGGGATCCTGCTGCGTCGGCCAAATTAATATCAGGGAGGAAGGCCTAAGTTGGCGTTAATGAGGAGGGTAAAGTTTAATTAGAAAGCTCTACACAATGGCTGCGTCATCTCTGACGTCACTACTGATGGATGGCACTTGTGTTTGACTACGGACTCGCCATTGTTGAACGCCAATTGCCGAACCTCTAGCTCGGTTACGTCTGTTTTGATAAATTAACATAAATATTATGTTTAATTGGATGGATGAGTAACATTTCTGTACTCAAGGAGTAAAATTTAATACCATCAACGTTCCATTACGCTGAAACCATAAAATTCTCGTACGTAAATTCACATTAAAAATTTGGAAATTTAGTAATTACGGGTAGATTAAAATAGATAAAAAATCCAGCTGTACTTAAGAAATAAGGTTTTAAATGTGTTAGCTAATTTGTAAACTGTTTGAACAAATTTTATTGTACAATCCAGATACTTTCAAGGCATAAACTTTCCTCTAAGATATCCATTTTTGGCTTGGGTTAACTTTCCTGCAAGTTGTCCCTCGTCACCACCATATAGCGCTGTCGTTCTCCCATATCCACAGCATAATTCCTTTATCCCATTGATTTTTCAATGAACATTTAAGTAAGAACGTCCATACGAAATGCTTGTAATCAATAGACTTGCGAAACGCTCAAAAAGTCTCAAAACAATATAAAATTAAAAAGTGGCAGTTAAATGTTTTTATTGATACAAATTTTTTTATCATCATAAATTTTTTATATCAAATAAAACATATTTATTTATAAAATGATAAACATTTACAATATAGATCTCTTGCAAAAACATAAAAGCTCAAAATTAAAAAAAAAGTGGCAGAAAAGGACTTAGAATAAAAATCCAACGTTTCGGTAATCTTGAGTAATTTTCATATTAAAAATGGAGGTATTTTGCAGAGATGTTCATTTTACTCCCAGAATAAACGAAAATATGTTTCCCATTTACAGGTTAACGTCTGATGCGTAAGACCCAATCATGGTGGTGTTAAAAACCCCTGTTTATTTGGTCAATAAACTTTTCAACATACAGATAAGATTTTGAATTATCACTCTCAAACGGATATGGAAAAAAACTGGGTGATTTAACAGTATTGGGTGGATAGATCGCCGGTGCAGAGGCGACACAAGGACTGATGGACTCAGAATGGCCGCTGATCACCTCATTAATACCAACTCTCCAGCAATAATTTTTCTGTGCTTCTTTTATTAATTGGACAAATGTTCTTTAATTCATGAAAAAGAATTGTCAATAGTCATTTAGTATTAAAAACGAACCTGTCAATGTGAACAATAAAAAGGTCGTTTCCAGATGAGAAAAAAACGGCATAGTTGACCAAAAGTTGTTGCCTAGAGCTTTAGTTAGACATCGGCAGTCGATTGGAAATTAGATAGAGTGTTAGATAGAGCTGTTTTCTTTGTATGATCTTTTGAAACCTCTTGGTGATTTTAATTTTCAAACACGTTCATTGGTTATAGATATATAAAATTAACAGTACTTCCTATATTACGAGAATATTCACTGTTCTATTGGCTCCTGTTGGTACACATTCACTAAATGATAGCCAATTTTTCTGACTGGTCTATTATTTACTTAAATTAACAAAATCAACCGATATTATATCTAAAAATATAAAATAAAGTCGTGTTAGTTACAACACTTTTAACTCAAGAACGGCTGGACCGATTTCAATGATCTTTGAGTTTTTGGTTTCATCTGTGCTCCGAGCAATCTATAGGCATATTCAGGTTTGTGTTTAACCTTAGGGCTAAACCCACAAATGTATATTTTATAATGAGAAAAAGACGTGACGCATTTCGACCATATGCATACATCAATAATGTGAATATTTTATTAACAGCTGATTTTGTGCTGTTTTATTTTCACCAGTCCACAGCTAACGTCATTGTACGTCATTTTCATCGAATATTAGTGATTGTTTAAAACATTATAGATTACTGGTTGGTAAGTTTGTCCAAGTGTAATTATAAGTTGTTTTTTTGTGCGAGTGGAGTTAATGAATGTTATATTTTGCAAATATTATAAACAATGCCGAAATTCAGAAAATTCAATCTTTCCTATAAAAGCCATATTGCAATTTTGACCAAAATATCTGATCTTACACAAAGAATCCGTAATGCTATTCAACTTAAGAACATGGCCAATCTTAAAGTTAACTTGTATTTACTGTTAGGCGTTACGAAGTTCGCCGAATGCGGGGTCGTATCGAGGTCACATTTAACACGTTGTCCTCAAGCAAACCTATACCATGTGGTGTCATTTGGAGCAATTGTTATAACAAGCTATAAAAGGTTTACTCAGAAAGCCATTTTAGAAACGTTTTCCACGTTATATGGAATTTACCTATGCTGAAAAGCTCGACGAGGCGCGCCCGTCAGTCCGACGGCTCCGAGATCCTGTATTGAATGAAGATTCAATTTACCACCTTATTGCTTTCACGTGCAGGTAAATGTGTTGAAAATCGGCTATCTCGCGAAAGATAGTATTGCAAACTTGTTTGAAAATGCGATTGGACAAATTTGTCGCGATTTTTTAAAAACATATCTATTGTGATTTTTCAATCGCTACAAGTGGATATTTACTCATCAAACTTGTAATTATGATTCAGATTATTTGGTGCTTTTCTATATTCGGAATCGTACAGTTTATAGCACAAAAATTATATTTAAAACTATTATTCGTTATCTAATTATATTTTAGCTAACAAATTTTTACCGATGATTGTTAATAGAGGATTATGACAAATAGAAGAATACGTTTATTTTAGTTGGATTTTTAGCACCATCAGACTACATATATGACCTTTTATATTTCTAAGCAAATACTTTCTTGACTAATGGTATAGTTATATGTTTTAAGCTATTATCAAACATATCAAAATGTAAACTTTAAAAATAACTTATATTTTTTCATTAGTTTGAAAATAATTCCTGTACGGAGTAGTTTTTGTCGAAATAAAGTTATATTCGTTTGATGATTGGATAAAGAAGGTGTTCCTTGAATTGTACCCTTTTGTTGGGACCTACTTCAAAAATAGCGAAACGAAGCGGCAGCGCTGCGTGGCGGCAATGAGATGAACTCTCGACAACCTCAACAATGTTCACCGTCGCGGTACAAAGCAAAGAATTTTGAGTTCAGACAGACTAAACCCTCTTGACAGAAAGATGAAAGAAATTCTTAAGATCTGGGACTTTTTATAGTAGAAGACATCATTTTAATTGAATTGGTCGTGAAATTTACAAAATATGAAAAAATTAGATTGATAAATTATTTGTTTTAAATTTGCATTTTTAATGCATTTTTACAATAAAAAGTGATTTGTATATTGGTAAGTACTTAACGAGAATATATTCTTGATTGAAAAACTCTTTGATTTTTCTATTTACCAATAACTTACCCTATTAATAAATATGGTATTAAAATTGTAGGAAGTAAAAAATATTAAAATGAGTTGATGAATAAGCGAGATTGGGAAACATAAAAGATTACTCCTGGAACAATCAACAAATAGTTCAGTTGTTTTAAGGTTTGTACTTCGAAATGGTAAGTATAAAATATAACTTGACAGAGATATTAAAGTAAAGTTAATGAGGAGGGTAGAGTTTAATTACAATCTGGACACAATGGCTGCGTCATCTCTGACGTCACCGTGATAGATGAGGATCTCTGTCTTACTGAATACGACTGACTATTTATGTAAAACTTCCTTAACTTTCAAACTGAAAATTTAATTGATTTTGAAAAAAATACCGAAAAGCATAAAATTTCATGGAAATCCGATCAGAAATAAGAATGAACATTATTTTCCTTTCCGCACACTGTGTTTACCACCGATAGTAAGTGGTAAATGTTCACTGTTACTATTTTTCGTAAACTAACATTAAAAAGTTATATATTTTGAACTGTTATTTTTGCAGATATACTGGTGGTGCTGTATTATTTGGGATACGAATTTCTATAAACCAACAGCCTTAATCGTTTGAGCAGTTTAGGAATTGGGGTTTTTAAGTCCTTGAATACACTCAATATGTCTCTAAACATAAACTTGTCATAAACAATATATACATTATAAATATGAAATTTTCAAACTAGAAAATGGTTTTCAGTACAAACGCACATTCAAGCAAATAGATGAAGGTTAATATTATTTGTAAGTTACATTAATTATCAAGGGATATTATTTGTTGGGGTATGTTATTCCAAAGGCGACAGACAGCGAAAACTAAAGCAATGTCATAATAGCTTATGTAATAGTTGTATTGCCGCATGATAGAGTATACTTAATGTGATGGATGAAGGACGTGAATTTTGCGAAGTACCTTGAGGTACGAATTTAAAGTCTGCTCGATTATAATTTGGGACAAATGTTTCTAGTATTGGTAAAGGAAATAACGGAATTTTGATTGCTCTTTGAGTTTTCAACTTCATAATGTTTGCCTCAAGGTAGTATGGCGTGATATGCTCTCACGTATAAGACGGTAAACAAATCTCAAGCAATAATTTGAAGAACTTGGATTATACGCTTATTTTAGTCATGTCATTGGTCAGTTAGTTGCTGTGAGTTAAGTGGGGAAACTAAGCGTTTTCAGGAAAGAACTACCCTTACAAAAGAAGATTGTAAAAATAAATACCCTGATATACAGCAGATATATTCTATCTAAAATATGTACTTTCTAAATAGTAAATTTTACTAAAATCAAACCACTAGTATTGGCTCTGTACTCATTGATATACCACATTCCATCCACACACATTATTTCTAAACAACTCTTTTTTAGATCTGGGAACACCAAAATGAATATTTATACTGAAAATAATGAGAATTTTCAACTAAATTCTGTTCAAGAGTGAAAGGTCTTTATTTTAGTATGTTGAAATAACGTCGATAAAGACATCATAGACAAATAAACATGTTATTAGCTATTTTGATAAAAATTCTCTCTACAAAGTTCAAGTACGTGACGAATTGTAGAAATCATTCTTGTAAATAAGGAAAAGAGAACATTAGTATTAATTAAGTATCAACAAACCATAATAATGATAAAGTATATTAATGAAGTTTCTCTTTGTCGAAATTCATAGTTTGTTCGTTTGTTCCTGATATTTTAGGAGAACTAGATAAATGAAAGTACATAACTTTAAACAATTAAAGCTCGAAACGAATATTAATCTCGGCGTCATTAATTTCGTCTGCCAAGATGTCATAGTTATTTCTTGCTCAAATGAAACTTTGTCCTTCGTCGTTAGTCAGATCTTGTGACAGCCAATGCTAATTGTAGTTGGCACAATGAGTTATAATAATTACATCATTATTTGGGTAGTTTTCTATGTGAAATAAAATTAGTTATCTTTTGTAATAAAATACTGGGGTGGTGGCGTCGTCCTGTAATCCAGCCACTTGGAGGTCACGAATTGTGGATAGTTACGAGCGATAGTCGGTGGGTGTAGTGTTCTCTTGTGTGGATTAACGTCCGCACTATTGAATAATGCGTTAATTCGTAAAGACCATCCTCATAATTAGACCAATTCGTAATTCAGAGGTAGTTAGGATTCCACGTTAAACTGTAGGTCCCTTAGTTGCCATCGGTTGCTGGGCTATTAATTAATACTCCTGTCTAAGGAACATGTCAGCCTTAGTCAGTAACAAGACTACACGATCACGCCACAATCATCTGACACTCAATCCTCATTCATACTTCACCACTTACTTACTTACTTATATACTTATACTTACTTACTTACCATACTTACTTGCTTGGCTTAAAATAACTACCTTAAGGTATTGTCGTCATTTTCAATAATATAATCTAATCTAGGTTAGAAAAATGTCTAAAAGTAAAACAATATTGTGTAGAGCCATGAGTTAAATGAATTAATGTATCTACGCAAAATTATCTAAATGGTAGTTCTGAATATGTCAGGATAATGTATATGTTCGTCCTGTACCCAATTCAATGAATATTTTAGTGATTTAGGAAAGTAAAGTTAATGAAGAGTAAGGCAAGGTGGTAAGGTGTTACGACAAAACGTTCTTAGAACACTCGAGCAAACCACATATATAAATAGGAATATATTATTTATTATATACTGTATTTTATTATAATTTGTTACGAGAGGATTTGACGTACACACCCTTATCCAGTCTGGCCGCCATGGCATTATTTAAATGGCTCAGACGCCCAAGAGTTCTCAGCACAAATTGTTTCCCGCCTCTCATGTAAATACACCTTTGTTGCGGGTCCTGGTGTGGGGGATGGATGGATGATAAGATTGATGTGGCTAAGGCCAGACTATATAGTGAAATATTCAAGTAGCTAAATGCCTGTAAAATAATGAGTGAGTGTTCCTAAATAGTTCTTTGATTCAGTTATTCTGTCAGGGAAAAAGTAACCAGCATGTAAATGATGAGACGATATGTAATATGTGTGTTTAAAATATACGCTATATATAGTTGTTACATTCTTTGAAACAAAAAACTATAGTTTCATATAGTTGATAGTTTTAAAATAAGTTAAATCATTATTTATTCTTGTATATTGTATTTCAACCATTGAACATACGATAAATATCATGGGTGTCTTCATGAAGATAATTTTAATACAACATTAGGCTACAACTCAATGGAAACTGGAATATGTATTTTTTGCATTTTCACCCCTAAAGGAAGGAGAAAGGTTAAATGTTTTCATTGCAAATACTACTGAACCAGTAGAATACTAGGCATCTCTACGACAGTATATACAGTATGTACTTAATCCATCTCTACAACTACTGTGGAGGAATCGAAATGAAGATAAAATGGACGTCAAGTATAAGGATTGTAAATTTTAGATGATAATAATAATTGGATCTATGAAAGATACTTTAAAAAATGGTAAGATTTGCAAATGCAAAATATTAAGTGCTTAAGAAGCTCAGAAGTCCACAAACAAAAACATTTTGAAATAATTTTTTTAACTATATAAAACATCATCCTCGAGCAGATTTACAAAGTAAATAAAGTATAGGTACTAGTGTAAATTACTCAAATTTAGAAGACGACGTAAAAATACACAGTTTAAGTGACAGAAGGATAAATCATTGGAGAGAACAAGAAGAATGAGCAAAGAGATATCTGATAAAGTGATTGGCGGGGTGGTGGTATTAATGAGGTGATCAGCGGCCAGTCCGAGTCCATCAGTCCGTGTGTCGCCTCTGCACCGGCGATCCATCCAACTGATACTGATACATCCCCTCCATTACTGGCCTCTTTGTCTTCGACCGGTTCATTTATCTCAACTCAATCTTATTAAGGCAATTTTCTAAAGGAAGATTTAGATTCAAAAGTCCACCATTAGTATTTTTGGATACACAAATTTTTGATACTTTGCGTTGTGGAAGATGATAGGGTATCTTGCCTAGTGGACTTCGGCGCAAGAGGTCACGGGTTCAAATCCCGGGATGCCCAATTCTTTTGGACCGCTTTCCCAAAAACTATGTGTGTGATCACTATGTGACCCTGTTTGGATCTTCGAAGAACAAAATTGTGGTTTAAAATACCTGTTTAGAGAGATCTTTGTGTAGCTTTTGTGACTACGGCCGTTTCGTGTTGCTGGGACACATCTTTAGGTCTTGCATATCGCTGTCAACTGTTTACATTACACTAACACAACACATCGAGAGCAACTGTTTACAAGATGGCGCGCGGCGGGGAGGGGTTGGGTCGGGATTCTACACAAGAACTCCTTATAGAACTCAGTGCGTTTCAACTTTGATTATCACCAGAAGCGATATTATTACCATAGATCTTACATAGTTTTCTTGGAGTTCCTCAATCCGATCAAGAAGCCCGTCTGAGAGTTCAATGCATTAAACTATATTTTGATAGATTTTAACTCAAGTTCATCTAAAACATCAGCACCCTCAGAAGAATCTCCTTTCAAGGATTCTCATCCTGAATAGCTGAAGTCTAGCGGTTAAGTGAGTGATCGGCTTGTCCCCAGAAACTGAACCGCTGTCACTATAAAACAACACATTTACTTTAAAACACAACTGAACAACTTTTATTGTAACTAACTATTAACTAAGCGTAAAACTAGCAAAATACAAAATCACTTGTGAGGAAATACCGTTCACTATATAGAATAAATTTTCAAATTAAATTTCGTTTAATTGTATTTTATAAGTAATTTTAAAAAATAATAAAGTAATTAAAGTATATTTTTGAGTATAATTTTTGAGTTAATATTGTAATTTACTAGTCCAGATTATCTTTTATCCATTTCCTATTCAGCCCTCTGAACTCGAGATATCCTAGGAAAACTTGGTCAATAGTTGGGAAATCAGAAATTAGAGTTATCATAATACTTATAGATTTTTTTAAAATCGTGGGTTGTTTGAATATCCGCGTCTCTGAAGTTGAGTATTTATGATAAACCAAGAGACATTGACAGAAATTCTTAATTTTTGTTTGTGGGGTTTTGAAGCAGTTTTCAAAATTTGACAACCACGTGTGAATGGCCACAAAATTGATTTGTAAATCAGTAGAGTACACTTTGTTCTCAATTTAGAATTTCCAATCTAGAATAAGTTTGATTCAAATTTGAGTTTATGTGGATTTTCCAATTTAGATTCTTCAACAATCAAAACATTAAAATTTTAAAAATTATCAGCTTATTTTAACCACTTCCGACGGTAAAAAATATTTTATTGAACTTTTAGAACCAGAAAGGAAATCGTTTTTATCTTATTACAAAATACACTGAGTCAATTCCAATTAAGATTTAATCTAATAATATCGATATTATTTATGTCGAACGCGGCGAAAACTTTCTTTTTAGAAGTTTCCAGAAGCCCGAAAGCGTCTTAAATTAAAGGGCAGCAAGCGTTGGAAATGTTAAATGGGCCGATAATGTTTCAAACTTTATCGGCGGAACAGAAAAGGGAAAACGGGTCTTTATTGAGCAACATTCTACCGTTAATACGAGTTTTATCTTGAATGCAAAATTTGGGGTATGCATTTTTGTTGTAAATTTGAAATTTTGATTGTTTTCATCATCATAAGCTTTGCTTGAATGTTTGATCTAATAAATTAAATTATTGTGTATTCTCTTCATATAAATAAATGTATTTCCCTTTGGGAAATAGCTTAGATCATGGATTTGATGAGAATGTTTTTGGTCCCTCTAAACAGCTGTTCTCTTAACCATATGACATTATTTTCGTTACACCTTTTGCGACTCACAAATCGCTAACACTCTCCCAGAGCTTAGAAATATCCATTTCAGTAAAACCAATAAATATTTACTATTAACTGTTTTCAATATTCTTTGTATCTTATTTAAATTTTTCATTGCTATAAACATCTTTCCCAGCTTTTTGCCGGCTTAGTCCGGATTATGTAATAATCATGTCATATTCTAGGTTTTTTATTTCACATGAGGACAGAATTAGATTGTAGAACCCGAAACGTCGTGAAACTTTGTCTTAACTAATCGTGATGGAAAATCTTTGCAATAA
This sequence comes from Nephotettix cincticeps, assembly GCA_023375725.1. Classification (NCBI taxonomy): domain Eukaryota; kingdom Metazoa; phylum Arthropoda; class Insecta; order Hemiptera; family Cicadellidae; genus Nephotettix; species Nephotettix cincticeps. The sequence continues at coordinate 20,236,174 of CM041789.1, read as the reverse complement.
AAATCTAAATAACAAACCTACCATCACCAGCAAATAATTTCAAAGAATTCAAATTTAGTTTTAAAAATTCAACCGCAAAAGTATAAATTTAATTTATAAAAAAAATCTTGGTTTTTCATATAAGAAATATATTTTAAACACTTAAAAATATTGTTGAAACGGTTACCTGAAAGGCGCCCTAGACAATAAATCCGCTAGGAGATGGAAGAGTCCGCAATATCCGGCTTCGTTTGTATCTCCTCGTAATGTCGTTTCCATTGTCATTTAATTTCTGTTTTTGTCTGGGGAAAATTTTTATTAATTGTGTTGCACTCGAAATAAAAAAAACTAAACGTTGAGTATCAGTTACTCATAGAAATATTCGTGAATTCATCTTAGAATTCAGTTTACTGATTCAAATGTTTGTGCAAATCACTTGTATTTTCTACGCGAGAATGTGTACACGGAGATCTATAAGAGGAAATATTTATGTGCATAGTTCGTAATACAGTTTGTACCTATCGATGTAGCAAAACAACACTTTAATAATAACTTTTTATTTCTACATCCATATCAGTTATAACTCATTGTGAAAAGGTTTATTTCAGGAAATGTTCCCACTCAGTCAACAGAACAACACTCATGTGGCTAAGTATCTAGAATACATAAAGGACTATTCCTTTAGCACGTACACTTTTCCAGGACCAACGGTCTGTGAAACAGCAATTTTAAACACGGACGCTTCTGTGATAAGCAGGAATTGCGACATAAATCTAGCAGAGATAGGAGGTGATCGAGGCGCTCATGCGGCAGCGCGGGGCTGCAGTGATGTACGGGCCAGGGAAACACAAGAACACGAAACAACACAATGTCGTCACACTTACAAAGTGTGAGCACTCAGTACAATAATATAAAAGGGGTTACATTATGTGCTCTGTAGTCTCACTGACGTTTCTAAAATGCTAGGAAATAATACACCATTCTGTTGCCATCTAAAGTCAACCTGTTTTGCGTCTATGTATATCCCATTCCAAATATCTGTGTTTACTCCATGTAGTGTAGGTTATGTATCTACATAAACAAAATTAGAGTTTTGTCTGAACATTGCTTTGAATTGTGATTCTTTGATAGTATTCACGTTTCATAACACTAAACAAGGTTTTGTACGCTTTGCTGTGAAAACGAGAGCATGAAAAGTTATAAAACCTATTGTCCTTATTTTACCGCTTTTGGATAAGGATTTTGGTATACTTTAAACTAACCCACGATAATTTAAACTACAAAAATCAATAATCAAGTTTCTAAACCCAGTTTTGAGCAATATTAGACATGAATTTCTAGGATTAACAGGACATTCAATTTATAAAAATGATTTAATAGAAAGAAATTACAAAAAAACTGTCACATTAAATCAGTATTCGTTTGTTTACATTGATCAAAGACCTTCAAAGATATTTAAAAATTATACTACGTATATTATAGTAGTGTTCATAACTAGGAGCGAAAGCGGTTCTTCTCGCGCTTCACGCATATGCCGTGGTAACGATAGAAAACAATAATGTAGAATATATCTTGAAATAATACGAAAAAATGACTTGAAAATATTTGCATTAATTTTTTTATCCGTGTCTTTTATCATAACGATGAGGGAATTTATTACGTGAGGTTCGATTATTTTAAAAATCTAAAGCATAAAAGAGATATGAATAGCTTTATCGGCCTAATGGTTTGGCAAATTGCCAAGATGACGTCATCAATCAATGAGGTCATTAATAACCAATCCACCGCCAGGTGTCGCCCCAATCACTGTAATGTCAGATGGAGCGGCTCACAAGGTCAATGATGTCCAGACGACCACAAGTCAACAGGATGATATCTTGATGTGTTACGGAAAACATGAAGGAATTAAACATCAAATTATTATACAATAATGTATAAAATTAGATAAGTTAAGTTTTAAATCTTACTTTAACATTATGATATTGAAAATATTTTTTGTGCTGAGCCTTCTTGCCCGAATTCAGTTCTAGAATTTTCGAAAAGTGCTTTAAGACATTGACATATTACCAGAATTGTTAGTCGTAGAATAACTTGACTGAAACGATACCAGAACTTCTTAAACACCAGAATTTCTACGACAAAAATTCCCAATTTAGTTTAATATTTAAGTAGTTAAGTGGCATTACGTTAAGGGTGAGATTACTTTACATTATTGTGAGTTAACATTAAGGGTGACAATTTTCGATTAAATAGTTCAATTTCCATAGTCTTTGTTTGCGCGCCTGTTTTCTTATGATTTAGTATAAAGCCAATTATAAAATTAAACCTTCCTAAACTGTACCACTCAACTTTAAAATTAAATCGTGTGTTTATGAAATCACATCCAATATTGATATACCGTACCAAATAAGGGTAAAAATTCGTTTAAGAATATTTAGTGGACTGTTAAAAAAAATATTTTCTCGCCTTAATGCAAATATTTCGCTTACATATTATAAAATCCATATACTCTTAATATGTCGTATCATTGTACTAGGGGTATATTGTAAAGATCACGGTATTGTATATGGATTTACATTATTTTATACAAATTTTTAACAACTAAAATTATCGTAAAACTTTTAAACGTATTTTTTCTGAATTTTTAAACTTACGATGGAAATAACGGTGTACAGTAAGTTCAGGCGGTGACATATGAACGCTAACCTGTTGTTAAGAAACGTCATTCATTAATAACCATATGATAAAATGGTAACTTGTTATAGTCAGATTGCGACCTTCAGTTAAGAAGGCGGGTACTATAATCACTCAGCCACCCAGAAAGTTTATGTTTTTTATATTCAGATTAAAGTTACAGTTTGGAGAATATAAATCTAGCATATAAAACAGTCGTTATATTGCTATACATTCGTACTACACTACAGTTATGTTCGTTATATACTTTTGGGAAAGAATATTCGAAATATAAACCAGGTTAACTGACCTCGTCGGCACAACGTGTTGATTGGTCCAATAATTGAATCCTCACCATATAATTTCATGGTAATGGTGTTGTAATTCGATTAATTAAGCTACATTTACTTTATATGACCTTTATATGATTTGTTGTTTTATGTTTTAAAATGACAGTTATTTGATAATATACTTTACTCGCGTGTATGTAGTTAGCTGACTTTATTAACTTAACATCATAATGACAAAATTCTCTGTTTAATTCCACAACTTATTACATAGTGTTGTTATTAACTAATGTACAGCGATCATAACACATTATAGGTGAGCTGTGCAAGTGAGTGTGTAATTAAAAAAATGAAACTGCATCTTGAGATTTAACAGAGACCGTGGAGGTACTGTACATGTCTTAATGTCTAATATCTTTAACGACCTACTAACCAATCTTGAGGTTAAAACTGTTATGAAAAGAATCTTCTTTTGAAAATTTAAAAAAAGTTTATTTTAAATTTGTATTTTGCCGTATAGGCAAATATAAGGCATTAAGCAATGGAACAATTTGGAAAGTTTTACATTAATGAACGATTCAGACGTCATTGAATTGTAAAGCGTATTGCTATTTTTTAGCATTTGAACAAATGACAGTTTAAAGAAACTTTCAAATTACTTAACCACAACTGTTAATTTTATAACACTAATTTTATAAAGCCCAGCCCTTCACAGAAACCATCCTTGAATCTTGCTTAATGCCTTAAAGTTTCACTACAATTTATCGAGCGATTCCGGAAGCTATAGGCAACACATACATATATACGTACTTCCTCTTTTATATATTATTATTTTAAATAGTTCACGCGATGTTGGATCCGCCCCTTCATGACGTCACTAAATCACGTGACACCTGATGACGCTGCACCAATCACAGGCATTGTTCCATTCTCGCCTCAGCTGATCGGTTTTTCATCACCTTGCAGTTGCCAATGCAGTACTCGCCAGGGCCAACTGCAGATAACGTCCAGACAGGTTTCTATTGAACTTGTGCCTTAACTGCTTCAAGTTTTCCGAGAATTTATCTCTGTCTGTTCAATCTACATGCGATCGCAACGAATAGGTCAAACACAATTAAATAACAGACTTCGACATCTTTTTAAATATCACGATATTTTATTAAATTCGGTGGATGTGGTGTTTTCTGTGTTGATTAACGTCACTATTGAATACTACGTTAATCCGCAAAGACCATCCTCATAATTGCTTCGTACATTTTTCATCCACGTTAAACTGTAGGTCCCTTATTTGCCAATGCTGTTCTATTAATTAGTGTAAGGACTGTTTAGTCAAGTCACTACAAGATCGCGCCTTACTACTTCATTCTTTTCATCTTGGCTTAAATTACATGTAGGTCGCACGAATTAGTATAAAAGTAATTACATTGACTAAATCCATATGAAAAACCGCAATAGTAATAAAGAATGTGAAAAAGTAACCTAGTACTTTACACATTCATTGTCGCTTACTACATTGTGGTAAAATTAATGGAAAAACGATTGTATATACTTCCTTATAGGAAATAGGTTAGATCGTGGAATGTCTAGAGGGAATGTTTTCATTTCCTTTAAACAGCTGTTTTTATAAACATATGACGGCACTTACCGTTACCAATTTTTGTCTGACGGATTGTCAATAACCACCCTTCCTAGAAGTAAGACATATTCATGTCAACATATTAAAAAAACAAAGATATATACATTACATTATACTACATTTTATTTGTACTATCTTATTAATTTTATGAAATGACGACCTACCCATGTAAGTATTTTAAGCTCAGTATTAATGAGAGATGAGTGTAAGATCATGTGGCGCGATCTTGTAGTCCTGTTACTGACTAAGGCTGACATGTTCCTTAGAAAAGACTAAACTACAGTTTAACGTGGGATACGAACAACAAATTTTCTTAATTATGAACTGGTTTAGTTAGGATAGTATTTGCGGGTTATTATCAAAACATTAGTACTCAATAGTGTGGAGGTCAATCCACACAAGATTATATCACATCTACAGACTATCACTCATAACTATCCACATTTCGTGACCTCCAAGTACCTGGATTACAGGATACGGCTACGTCCCAGTCTTGTGGATTAAAGAACATATCTTTGGAAACATTGATACAGTTTGATTGTATTTAATACTGCAGGTAAATTATTCTTATTGCGTATGGTTTTGAGAATATTCGGACGGAGTGGTTGTAGTTGAAGAGTTCTCCAGGCAACCAGCGAGGATCTGCTGATGATAACATCGCTGCTTTAATTGCTCCCCTCGTTAAACCTTAATTGAGTCTTTCTTTAACTTGGAAACTAACAGAATCTATTGCAATATTCTCGCAATCGTTTTACTACTTCAGTATATTCATGGAATGAGAAAACGTTATCTTAATTATTGTAGGTTGAAAAATTGTCAAAGAAAATTTATGGACATTCAAGAGTGTGTAAATTTTTAAATAACTTAATAGTTTTACAGTTAGTTAATCTTAGACTTAAGTTAATATTATACTCTCTGGAGCGAAATGAATCATAATTAAGTAAAACTTTAGTACGTTAAGGTAACGTTATAAAATTATTATAATGGTTTAATGACATTTGAGGTCTAGTGAACACTAGTGCTTGGCTCACAGAATCAGCTGATTACAATGTTAGTCGAAGGTCAAGCCACACAATTAACAGTTTTACCAACAAACTCTGAATACCACAATAGACTTGGAAATTGATTACATTTTTCCTAATCGATTGTAATAGCGTAATAGAAATACTGCATTAACTTAATCAGCCATAATTATTAATTAATCGTTAAATAACCTTGCATTCATTTCATGTATATTAAATCCATTGAACAATATTTTTTTTAATTTAATGGTTAACAAATTACTGAACACACAAAATGTTTGATAGTCGTAGAGAATGGTTTTAAAAACGAACTACAAATTTTAGTAGTTTTAAAAAACTAACATTTGATTATGTAATAGAGTCGGTGAGATGGCGTATTAGGCAGCTCCCCCGTGATTGGCATTCACAATCAGTTTGCGCTGTCTGAGTAAAGCTTTCATTTGTTGATGTTGCCATTTGGTGATTACCTCCTGAATGGACGTGGTCGAAGTAGGGACGGCAACGATGCATGGGAAACATCGATATTTTTGGTTGCGATATATCGATATACCGTTATAGTTTTTAAAAACACTGATATATATGAACTACCGATATTTTTGGTCTGATATGGAATGGTTAAGATACAGTAAATTTTGTACGTTTAATTTCAAAGATTTTTACATCGTTTTGTAGTATTAAAAAAGTGCATTAGTGGTAGAAAATGCTGCGTTGTTTACTTTGTGACTCGATGGTGCCTAATAGTGTTAGCAATTCTTGACTCTCGGTATTCAGAAATTTTGGCAGAATTTGTTCTCTCCCACATTCACCGCTAATCAACCAATAGACTGAATTTATTTGTTTTTAAGTATTTATCTTTTATTTGTTGTTCACACTTCACTAATCTTGAAAGTAAAAATATTTTTAATTTTATTTAAACTTTTTATATTATTTTATTTATAGTTACTTACTGTCTTACATTACGTCTTAACTTACGTCTGCATTATTGCCTATTTTGCCTATCTACCCATTTTAATTATTTTTTTAGCATTAATTAAGTTAAACACCCAGTTTAAATAGCTAAACTTAGTCGAATTCATAATTTTTTCATAAAAGTAATTAATTCCATGAAAGTTTGATGTATCAAAACCCCAATATAATTTTAATCGGTAAAATCAATATGTTTCATTCGATATATTGGAAGAACGATATATCGATATGTTGACAAATTTTACCATCATGAGGACGAGTACGCCCACACACGCGCCGCTGCTCACATCAACAGAGAGGTTCAACCTAACCGAGTACTTCGTGCGTCACTTAATAGCACACTAATCATTTTCTATTATTTTAAGAGTAACAAATTATTTTTTAAGTTTAGTTTTATCAGGTCAGAACGATTTTTTTAGAAGCTCAAGTCAAAGGTTGCTTGATTGTAACCGATGATTGACGCCTCCTATCAGATCACGAACTATCTCCTTTAGCCTGCTGCATCGTACATGCCCTCGGCCCATTGTGATGGATAGTTGAGGTGAAACTAAAAATTTAATACTCAACAATCGTACTTTTCCTCTTTTAGTCTGCTAAACTCGTACAGTCGGAAAACCTGTTGACAAACAAAAGCAGAAATATACCGCACTAACATATGAAAGAGTGGCTAAATTTGGCCAGAAAACATATTAAGATATTTTTTCGTCGGGATATCTATAATATTATAAAAAAGATGTGGTTTCTGTATGTTTGTTTGTGGGTTTGTTGTGGAAAGTAAATGTGAAAAATACTGAACCGACCGATTTGAAATTTGACAGAAAGGTAATCTTAAACTTAACACATAATATTTTTTAAATATGGGTACGCCCCATGAAGCCTAAATTTCAAGTTTACATTTTAAAGAATGAAATCATAAAATTACTTGAATGTCAACAGCTGTACACTAAAATTTGACAGTTAGAAAGAGAAAGATGAACTTATGTTATGTTTAAATTTTTAATACAAATCCGTTTGCACTATATTTAATAAGAAGAAAAAATAAATTGATTTTCGAAAACCAGGATAAATTATGAATTATTGAAATGTGGAATGTAGATTTTAAGTTTTTTTTTCCGATCGACTTTCTTTTACGAGATTTTATCTCTCCAATATTTGAAAAGATGTTACTTTAATGTTGTAGTTTTTGCTTTTTTATAAACAATAAGAATTAATATAACAATATTAAATTTTATAGACCTAATTTTCAGCCTATTAGTGCGAAGAAGTACTTTGGCTTAAATTTATACAACCTTTTATAATACTTCCCTTTGGGAAAGCCACCTCCATTAGTCAATACAGGAACAAAGTTACATTCATAAATAAAAATCTTTTACCAATTTTTTAAATATGTATGATTTTAGGATAACAACGTAAACCTAATCTCAAGATGGATATAGTCATTATTAAATCATTGATGAATATAACGTTAGTTCAAACCTAAAACCATTAACTAATAACGTGGTGATTAAAGCTGTTCATTTTTTTACATTACACATTTACTTCATAGTTTAACATTAATGAATGATTCAGATGGCATTGGATAGTAAAGCATACGGTATTGCTAATGGAAAGTAAACCAATCAGCTGTAGCTAAGAAATCAAATGTTTTCATTGTAGACAATTTGTAAACAAACTTACTCTCCATAAGGTTAACATTAGAAATTTAAAACGCCATAAAATGGAAACTTATGGGGTTTTCGAAAATTTTTTTTCACTAAAACCTTCCCGGACACATATAGAGCAACTTCCTAAAATTTCATGGCGATCGGATGAGTAGTTTGGCAACGCATAAAGGACAGACAGACAGACAGACAGACATACATTCAATTTTATATATAGAGATTGATTGTTTTGTGGGTGAGATTTTCGCTAGTATATGAAAACCTACACGACCTCGGAGTACATAATAACAATTTTCCATTTTTAAATTTGTTAAGTTTTTGAATTATTTCGAACTCTAATTTTTACACACAAGTTGTTCGACAACAAAAGTTTAGTGAAGCAAAATAGTGATGAGTGACAAAATTAATTGTTTTGTTTGTATTGTATTTTTTATTTTTACGTTCTATTTTTTTGGAAAGGTTTTATTTCATAGTATTGTAATAGGATTTTAAACCTGAAGATATTTTATTTCCATAGCTGCTTCGCTAGTATTTCTTCTGCTAGTGATTAAGAGAGCGATTTTACAAAAACGTATGTTGTAAAAGTGGTCCAAACACAAATGAATATTCCGAGATTGACCCGTGACCTCTTGCGCCGAAGTACACCAGTAGGCTAGCAAGACAAATGAGAACTTGCTATACTAGACATCTTCAGCCTCAAGTGACATAATTTTTTCAGAATCACACAAACCCATCCTAAAAACTTTATGTTGAAAGAGTTTAATGCAATTCAAAGGTGATTATTGGTGATTTTTTTTGAAGAGATTCATACCATATTCTGTATTTTTATAGGATACTAGCCAAAGTACCCGTTCTTCGCACGGGTTAAAAAGGCTGAAAGGTGTAGGCTCTACTGATACATTTAAGTTATTGTTAATTAATTCTTCATTGTTTACTAAATGACAAAACACGAGTGTCTACAACATGACAAAGTAACATCTCTGTCAAATATTGGGGGAGGATAAGGATTAATGTAATAGAGACAGTCGTCGGAAAAAATTGAGAATCTACCATTCCGCTATTTCAAATAATTCACTAATTTCGATCCAGCAGTTTATCTGAAAAATAAACTTTATTTCATCTTCTTCCCGAACTGTCAAAATATAGTGCAAACGGATGTTGTCATTAGAAAATGTAAACATTGAAACCTAGGACGGTCACGGCAGCTCTTTCTTCTTCTTCTTCCCGAACTGTCAAATTTTAGTGTTCACAGCTGTTGACATTCAAGTAATTTTATGTTTTCATTCTTTGAAAATGTAAACATTGAAATTTAGGACGTTCATTAAGGGAACTAATATGCCTATGTGTTTCATGATTTTAAGATCTACCTTCCTGTAAAATTTCAAACCGGTCGGTTCAGTATTTTTCGCATTTACTTGCCACAACAAACCCACAAACAAACATACAGAAACCACCTCTTCTTTATAATATTATAGATTACCAAACCCTTACTACAACCTAAGGTTGACCTGATTTTACATGGATAAGTAATTAAAAACCAACCAAAAATTACGTTAACGTCTCAATCTGACCATTAAATTGAGTGATCTTCGGATTACTCTGTGAGATGTTGCCACATTATCCAGCAGTTAGCGTACTAATACTGTAAAACTATAACTGCAAATAGGAATAAATACAAGTCGTAAGAGCGTGCGCGGTGCGTGATACTCTGCGCCAACCACTTGTAGCACGTACAGTATTGAGGCTTAACGAACTTAATGCTGGAAACACAACATAACGAGGGGACGTGGACCGACGAGAGGGTTAGCTGTAATGTTGGTATTAATGTACGGAATGAAGTTAAACTGCGTGGTGTTGGCCATTCTGGCCAACAATGAAAGAAAACCTCATTATCTTCAAAACTACATATAAAGAGTTTTAAAGTAAAAACTAAGATGACGACGAAAAGACTTATCGAAATAGCTTGAAAAGGTTGTGTTGTAAGTCCTATTTAGAGTTCTAATTATATTTACTAATAAAGTAGCTTGTTACACATGACTAAACAATATTTTTAAGTAGATTTAAGTAGACAAATTTAATACAATTACAGACAGTTCAGAGCCCTAACCTAGAACGAAAATCGCAATTTCAAGAACTAAGATGATTCTGACGCAGCACAGATAGCCACACTTAGTATATCCTTATCATTCATTTTAGTTATAATGTTTGTTAATTCTCAATGTACGAGTTAATCATTTAATAACATCGGACTCATATTAAAACTTCTTAAATGCTCATTTTTATTAATTCTAAGATAGATTTGTTGAATAAAACAAATTCAACAGTTCAATTTGTCAGTATTTTCACCTGGCTATAAATAAATAAATCTATCAAAACTTCCAGTGCCCCAGGTGTTTACGATTTATACCTTTGAACGTCGCCGCCAGGTGTCGGTGACGTCACCGTGCCGGAGCGCCACCTGGCGGCGGTTGCGGTTATTGATGACGTCACTGATTGATGATTTGATTCTGGCACAAGCTGACCATCCTTCGTCAACGAGCGCAAACTGTTTCAAGTTATCATTCAAACTGATTGTTAATTCATAGAGAGCATATTTTCCACAATGAATTAACAAATTTCTGCGATGTGTTACCTACTCATTGTTGGAAATAAAAAATCTTTTAAAATTAGACTAGAGTTAGAGAAATTAGATATTTGTCTTAATTCTGAATTAGCTTGGTAATAGTTTTAAATTGTAAAATAAAATTAAAGGTAAAACTATTTCAACGCCATATAGTATAAATATTTCGAATTTTTCGTTAATTAGTAGAGATTCCATTAGTAAAGATATTTAATAAGTAATCAGTAGAGTACGATTAGATAACCTTAATGCATCTTACTCGTATACATTATTGAACGATCATCATGCTGGCCTATCGTCGGAGATAAATTAAAATGAACTTAAAGATAAATTAAGGTTTTATTGAAACGTATTGATCAATCATTTGAAAATACTTCCTTTAGTTTGAATTAAAACCATAATCAATAGCTTTGTGTTTTTTAAAGTGTTGAAAAAACTAATTGAACGTGAATCTACAACGCGTAACCTTAAAGTGAACCAATTCGAATACGGTTGTGAGAATTGCTTGGAGAGAGAGTTTCATTCCTCGAAAGCCTCTCATGTCCATTAAAAACATTATGCATTAAATATATTGTAAACTGGTTATTACAGTGGGTTTTCCTGATAGTAACTGATTAAGATTAGATGCAGGGAAGGCCTCAAGCAACTTACTTTAATTAAAGAACCTCTTCTATCTACGACTAGAACAAAAAAATACTCATACTTTCTGCGTGGGGAAGAAATATTATTTAAGTTTATTTATTTTTATATTAACAGTATGTGGGCATGTACACCCTGGCATGGTGACGTGACTTGTAGGACCCTCATAATATATTAGTTGCTAATTCATAGGTTCGAATTTACGTTAAATTGTAGGTCCCTTATATGCCATGGGCTATTGGGATTTTCATTAAGTCCTCTCTAAGGAAAATATCAGTCTAAGTCAGTAACATGATTACAAGATCACGCCACAATCATCTTACACTTATTTGTCATTAATGCTTGGTGTAAAATACCTACCTGGGTAAGTCACCATTTCAGAAAGGTCATAAAAATTTAATTAAAGTAACGTTTTGAGAAGTGAGTGCTCCGTTCACCTATGTTAACTATTAGTTTATTCTCGAACACAATGTTATTACATTTTCCAAGAGTAACGTCTTATACGTATAGAGCTTGTAGCTACGCTGATAAGACACGTAGAGAATGGAGGCTTAGGGAGATAGGACTCTGAGACGATTATGAGGGGCAGACTGTAACGCAACATACATCCCTCGGGGGGGGGCTGATACACAAATATTCCATCAGCTGATTCACAGGTTACTGCGAAAATATTATTAATGGTTAAAAACGGAAGTGGGAATTTGGATCATAGATAAACATTATTCTAAAAGAAATGCTAAGAAATGACTTGCTATTGTACTAATAGTTTAATGGACATTAATTTATCTCTAAGTTTCGAAATATCTATAAATTCAGAAAAGGTTTGATCAAATTACATCCGACTATATATGTTTAGAAAACATGCCAATAAATGTTTCTGAGATTAGTTAACACATTTACCAAAAGTAGTGTAATTTCCTTTATTTTTAACCATGCAGCTTAGAAGTTTTAACTTTATAAATATATTTAACTCCTTTTAAAATTACCTTTAACCCAATTGTTTGCATTTTCCTGCACAGAAATACTTGAAATTAAACTAATATTAGATCTTATTTCTTATAAAACAATGTTTTCGACAACTATGAAGTATTAAAAAGTAGATCGACATATACACTATTTAATTGTAAAACTGTCTCACATGTAGTAAAAATACTTATAAAACTGTCAATTAAATATACTTACAAAGTCTTGAAAAATTAATTTTGGTTCAAAAACGTTTACGAGTGTGATGCGTATGATAAACATATATTGCGTAATAAAAATGTACAGATAGAAATATTAAAAACGTTTATTGTATAATTTATTCCACAAATGTAGAACATTGGACCTAAAAACATTGAATATAAAACTGTTCATGTGGAGATAACAAAAGGAGGATGTGGGGAAACTACGTAGAAAAGACAATCATTTTACTGCAGTTGTCTTTTATCTTGAAATTGCTGCCGTAGTCTTTGTTCTACTATTGGCTTGGTTCCTTAAAGACCTTTTTACTTTTTCAGTCTCTTAATACGTTTCTTTTTACTACAAAACTAACTAAATTTAATTTTACTCGTGTCTAAACTATTTTTTAATGGTTCAAATTTATTATTAATATTTATTTATGGCATACCGTTTACTCTCTGAATCTGATTATAATGCATAATCATCATATTATAAAGAATAAATACACCAAAGCTCAAAATTTATTTTTTGTGTTTTAAACATTAATGCACGATATCGAATATGTTGATGATCTTAATTTTTTTTTTATTTGTGTTTCAAAAACATATTTTCCTTCTTTTATTTTCAAAATTTATATGATTTAGTTTGTTAAAATGATACTTAAATATATATATATGACTAACAGTAACCTCCTCCTTTGTATAGAATTTGAATTTGAAAAAATTGAAAAATTGAATTCCATAAATTCAATTAGTTTCTATTTTATAGCGTTTTAAATTTATAATGTTAACCTTATGAGGACTAAGTTTGTTTACAAATTATCTACAATCAAAACATTTGGTTTCTTAAACCAGCTGTTTGTTTACTGTCCGTTAACAATTTGCTTTACTATCCAATGCCATCTGAATCATTCATGGTAAATATGTGCTGTACAAAATGAACAGCATTATTCGCCACGTTAATAGTTTACGGTTTTTGGGAATTATGTACTGTGTTTATATTTCTTTATTTTCTGTATGATTAAAAGTCACGTGTTTATATGTTTGCCAAATAAAAAATAATTACAATGTTTTTACATATTTAGTTTAATATAATAATCAACTGTTATATATTTAAAGCTTTCACATCGAATCCGCAATGCTAATTATTGACTTCAGGATATGGCCAATCTTAAAGTTAACATGTATTTACTCTTAGGCGTTACGAAGTTCGCCGGGTCAGCTAGTAGAAGATAAAATCCATAGGTATTTTTCAACGAATGGAATTTTTTGTTTTAGATTATTGAGATTTGGAGGCCCGAGAAAGAAATGAAATTGAACCCTGGTCTAGCTAGGTATTTTGCTGACTACGGTATTACCCTAATTGAAGCGTGTTTATGATTGAAATGTTACAAAGGCAGGGAAGCGTATCCACTGACAGATGCGCCACGACCCAGGTTGACAACAATATCCTCTCAATCACTCACCCCGTCATGTTCTATCTCTAGTTACGTCAACCATGTAATGGACCGCGGCTATCTTACTCGTTGAAGTCAAGTTGTCTGAATATATTTTACAAATTCTTTATGCAGTAATGGTTAACAAATAAAATAAGGTAAGGTTACATAATTTTCAGTCACAGTTCTTAAAAACTTCGGATATATTTATCAAACGTTTCACAATATATTAACCCATCATTAGGGAATAAAAATCCAAAAATGTCAACGAAAATTCACAAATATACCTGCAGAGTTAGTACATAGTATGTAGCGTTGATGAGACTATGGCTTAATAGTGGCTGGATGAGAGGTTAGTTTTTACTTAAAACCCCATTTAGAGAGTTCTACGGGTTAAACAAACTTTCGTAAGTTTTATTATTTTATGTAGGCCTACGTTATGAAGTACTTGAATCAAATTCACAATAGCTAGTAATTTAATTCACCCAGTCTTTTTATATAAAGTTTAAAATGCTTTTCCCCTATCCTGATCTGAAAAAAAATTTGAATATTTTTAATAAAAATCTTTAACTGTCTGTAGTCGATACAACGTTAGCAACATAAGCCAGCCACAGCTGACCACTTCAATAGTGAAGTCACTCGCCAGTGTTAAACTAGGAACATTTCGCTCACTAGGCCAGCTCGACGCTCCTCAGCTACCATGTTGGTATTTGTTGTTATGGAAATAAAACAGAACTATAATACTAGTTAAGTGTTGTATACAATTTAATGAAAACACGTACAGTTAAATACAGTTTTATCGGTGTATAAAATAAAATTTTAATAATACCAAAACATGAATTGTGTGAGATATACCAAAGAGAAGATTGAACTTGACTAAGTGGTAGTTCCAGTGGGTTTCCCCAACTTCCACATGGGTGGCTGCCAGCAAGGTTTCTTGTAGTAGTCACCCGTGCCGATGTCCACACCGATCTCCGAGGCAACCCTCTGGAGACCCTCGACTCCAAGACGGATGATGTCCTCGGCCTCCGGGTGTTGTATGACCATCAACGGGACTGCTATGGTCGCCTTCCACTTGACGAACCCTGCAACACCAGAAGAAGGATGAGTCGTTCAACTCTCTCAGACTGGTTTCTGCTCTTGAAGAGCAGTTAATAGTTGCAATAAACTAGTCAGTAGTCAGTTGTCGATTCTGAGGTCGAAGATGTGGTACTTCTTGGGTGATAAGATTATAACTCACAGTGATTTATCTTTCGGGGCATAAACACACGTTTCAAGTTCGAGATTAGGAATAAAATTTCGTCTGAATCTGAATGTTGTAGCAGTGACATAACGTGGGTCCTTATCAATAACAATAGCAAATAACATATCTGAGATCTATAGAGGCGGGCAGAGTATAGCTATATTTTACCAACTAAGACTGCCGACTCCTTAACAACAATTTAAGTAAATTTAGATGTTCTCGTAACTAGAGGGTAATGAGTTTACCTAGATTGTTGATCAACCCAACTCACCATATTTGTCTGAACACTGGACGTTTCCCAAAGCTGGAAGATAGTCATCAAAGAAAACCGGGTATAAGTAGCCGAGTGTTTTCGTTGGTTCTGTAAAGTGGTGAAATTCATTAATCACAGCAGTACTTAATCCTTGATATATATGTACGATAAACAGTAAATCTTTTTAAGTAACTGTTAATACATCAACTCACTACTATTATAATGATTTGTTTACCATCTTGTCGAAAGTAGCGGATTACGCCATCTTCCCTTTCCGAGTAGGCAACTGTCTTTGTTGAGCGATTTCTGAAAATGAGGCAATTAATACTCATAACGTTAAACCAATTCATTTTTTTGGAATAGTATGATGGATTTGAAGACACAAGTAGGTATGTTACTGACCAACACTGTCAGCCGATGTACAGTTCATCAGGTTTCATCTGAGCCTTTAAATGCGCAAAAGGGATGGTAAAGTAACCATGGTGGGGTTCCGTTTATGTTTATATTTAGATTTATTTTATTTCTTTGTCAGTCAGTAACTAAACAACATACCAGCCGTTCCTCCCCACCACCATATTTGCGTCGTAGTGTACTGCGCATCCAAAACCCAAGGCTCAGATGAAACCTGACTAACTGTATATGTCAGGATACGAAATTAATGGCGAAATAAACTAAAATTGGGCTCAACATCGAATCATCTCAAAGTTTTGTCAAGAATTTGCTCGGATCAAACAGGAGACTCTCAGATTATGAATCGGAGACTTTACTCACTAAACAAGGCACAGCCAGTCGTTTACTGTCAATAGCTGTTAAAATAAACAAACCTACCAACAGTGAGAATAATTATTGAAATGGGTGTTTTTGTGACGGCCCCAAAATCCTAGACCAATTAATTGTGTGCTATCAAAAGGGGTCATTGTTACGCTCTGTTGCAAGTATTACCGTGACAATATCCATTCTCAAAAACTAAAATATAAGCAGGGCATGTGGCAATGAACCTCGACCAGTTATGCAGCGGCCCCATCAAGGAACTTTCCAGAAGCCAGAGCTCAGTGATCGACCGGAGTCGATGTGGTACTGTATGGAATTGTGCCAAGGTGACATAATGTTATGTATGGTCACAGGTCGTGGTTGTGAAATCATAGTCAGACATCCGTTCAGGTTGAGTTGCTTTAATAAAGTGGACGAGTTGTCATGAGTTGTGTTTTAACATGTACATAACCAAAGGACACGTAGGCCACTCAGCTGACCTTTAGTACATAGTTACCAACCTTATGTTCTAATTTAAATAATATAATTTTTATATGACATCTCCCCTTTTTCAATAAAAGAAAATTATACTGTAAAACAATGTAAAATGCGATGGCCTACTTAGACCTAATAAAATTTCATTTAAAATTAATACAGTTAAATTATGGTATGACATCTCCCTTGTCAATAAAAGAAAATTCATAAAACAAAATTAAATTATATGGCCTACTTAAAATTGTACTATAAAAATTATAAAGGAATACATGTGCCTGAATTTTTACTTTTTCAGTATGAAATCATATTCACCTTAAAATATAAATATACTTTGAATAAACAAAACTTAACTATAAATTTATTTGTATATTTACAACAAAACACAATGGTAGACTTATAAATAAAATATAGCCTACAAGTTCAGTTTGCTAACAGGTTTAACAATACGTCCAGATCGGGTTTTGAATTCATTAGGGTTAGGATCGGTATAATGATTCACAGGACTCTGGAAGCGAACATGTTTAGGATAAGTATTGTTGGAATTTGGATGTTTAGGTGATGACACCGTACATTTCTTGGGAGATTGTGGATATGGAGATTTTTTAGGAGATCTGGGTTTTTCAGGTGACATCTTTGATTTTACATCATTGTCAAAATCATAATTATAGGTGGGCCTATATGAATTATTCATAGGGCGGAAATGTCGCCGATTTCTGATATAACATTTTTCACTTTGATCACTTTGAAAAACGTAAGACCTAGGCTCTGATCTTTTACTGACAATTTTACCTTTAATCCACTTATTTTTGTGTTTCATTACAGCATGTTCATTAACCTTAAGAGGCTTTAAGGGCCTTGCACCCCTATCATAATACATTTTTTGAGTTGCTTGTCTTAACATTAAATTATTTCTGACATTTTTATGTACCTTAGGATATAGTGATTTTTCCTTACATGGCAATAGGCTCTTCAACTTTCTGCTATAGAGAATCTCCGCAGGAGATGGCAGATTGTTGCTGATTGGCGTGTTTCTAAATTCTAACAAGGCTAGATACAGATCAGTTTTATCAAGCATAGATTTTTTAATGATGTTTTAGCGAATTTCCCATAGGGAAGAAGCTATTACCGTAGGTCTCATGGCAAGAGTTAAGCCCGAGACCATGTTATTTTTTCTTCTTTAGGTGCCCAGAGACCAAAAACAATAGTCGTTAAAATTTTTATATATATATATATATATATGTATATATATATATATGTATATATATATATATATATTTATATGTTAAATATATATATATATATATATTTCTGTGAACACGATAACTCTCGTAAAAAAGGTCCGATCGAGACCAAATTTGGTAGAGACGTGTATTCCTACAAATGCTCGGACGAGTTCGTAAACCAGACATATCGGTCAATGGGAACGGGTAGTTTGGGGGGGTTTTGTACCCCAAAATGGGGTTTTTTGCGTTTTTCACAAGTAGTTTCTAAAAATTTCTAATTTTATATTTCACCATTGCATTCAGCTTAAAAAACTACACAATTAAGTTCCTTAAAGTTTTTCTCTATCTTCAACGGTTACCGAGATATAAAAAAATCTAAACACAGTACGTTGTATTTTTTAGGCTCCAATGTTAATCTTATGGAGGATTAAAAAAAATAATTTTTCACTTATTATCTAATATTTTTGGATGAAACTTGATATTTAGCTTCATGTGGTTGAGATCCATACATTTGTGCTAAAAATCATAGTTTATGTGTTTATCATGGCAGCAAACCTGCATACTCTTTTCCCATGTTAATCATATGGAGATTAGGCAAACTCCTATATTTATGGACAGATGTTGATGAAAGTTGGTATAAATGTTAAAAATAAAATTTTTGATGGTATAAATGGCTACTTTCAGTGTTCCTCACAGCAGCAAACCTACTCACTCTTTCCCATTTTAATCTTATGGAGAATAGGCAAAAATTCTCATGTTTATCGACAGATTTTGACCAAACTTGTCATATATTATTTTTATTATATTATTGATTTGGAAATTCGCTGAGTACGCAGGTCTGCTGCGACGGGGGTATTTTACAGTTTGGATAGCTCTTTCAACCATACCATTAGCTTGTGAGAAGTATGGACTTGTACATTTATGTGTAAATTCCCAAATTTCAGCAAAGGTTTTGAATTCTTCACTATTAAAGCTAGTATCAAACCCTGAAACTACAACTTTAGGTACACCATGTCTACTGAATATCGATTTCAAACTATTAATTACATATGAGCTAGAAATATTTTGCAGAACACTTATTTCAACAAATTTAGGAAAATAATCTACAACAAGTAAGAATTTCTTATCATTATGAAAGAAAATATCAATACCAACCTTCTGCCAAGGCAATTTAGGTACTTTGTGTGGCAATAAAGGTTCCTTCACATTATTTTTTCCTTACATGGCAATAGGCTCTTCAACTTTCTGCTATAGAGAATCTCCGCAGGAGATGGCAGATTGTTGCTGATTGGCGTGTTTCTAAATTCTAACAAGGCTAGATACAGATCAGTTTTATCAAGCATAGATTTTTTAATGATGTTTTTTACAGTTTGGATAGCTCTTTCAACCATACCATTAGCTTGTGAGAAGTATGGACTTGTACATTTATGTGTAAATTCCCAAATTTCAGCAAAGGTTTTGAATTCTTCACTATTAAAGCTAGTATCAAACCCTGAAACTACAACTTTAGGTACACCATGTCTACTGAATATCGATTTCAAACTATTAATTACATATGAGCTAGAAATATTTTGCAGAACACTTATTTCAACAAATTTAGAAAAATAATCTACAACAAGTAAGAATTTCTTATCATTATGAAAGAAAATATCAATACCAACCTTCTGCCAAGGCAATTTAGGTACTTTGTGTGGCAATAAAGGTTCCTTCACATTATTTCTACCATGTACAGCACATGTTTCACACTTTGAAATTACATCTTTGATTTGTGAGCTCATCTGTGGCCAGTACATTACATTTTTGGCCCTCAATTGCGTCTTAATTATTCCTAAATGAGGATAATGTAGTCTCCTCAACATTTCACCTCTGATTTGTTTTGGTATCACAATACATGGACCCTTAAATAACAAGCCATTACAAAAAGTAATTTCATTTCTTACTGACCAATACTGTCTAATTTGAAAAGGAAGTTTATTTTTGTGGTTAGGCCAAAAGTTACCTCGGACATATTTAACAAGAGTTACAAGTTCATCATCTTTAGCAGTAAGCTCTTTTAATCTAGACAAGTTTACATGACTTATATTAAGATTTGCTTGAACAAGATTTACATGAGCTTCTATTTCATCCGTGTCAAGAATGAGTTCAGTTTGGTCACTTACATCAAAGGATCTCGACAAAGTATCGGCAATGAAAAGTTCTTTGCCCTTCTTATAAACTAAGTCAATACAATATTGCTGTAGCTTAATTAACATTCTCTGAAGCCGAGGTGGACATGATTCAAGGTTTTTTTTAAAAATTGCAACAAGCGGTTTGTGGTCCGTTTCTACAGTAAACCTAGACCCAAAAATGAACTGGTGAAATCTTTCACAAGCAAATACTACAGCTAAGAGTTCTTTTTCTATCTGTGAGTAGCGTTTTTGGGTTTCATTTAAAGCTTTGCTAGCATAGGCTACAGGTAAATTGTTTTGTAGTAAAGCACAACCTAGACCATTTTGAGAACTATCAACAGTGAGTACTACAGGCTTATTAATATCAAAGTATTGTAGTACAGGCCTATCAGACAACAATTTTTTTAGTTTGTCGAACGCATTTTGCTGTTCGTGTTCCCAGTTAAAAATACAATCTTTCTTTAAAATAGCTCTTAAAGGAGCAGTATGCTCAGACAAATTTGGTAAGTACCTACTTACATAAGTAACTAAGCCTAAAAATCTTTCCAAAGATTTTCTGTCTTTGGGAGGTTCCATACAGGTTATGGCTTTGACTTTACTACTATCATCAACCTCAATTCCATTTTCAGAGAATTTATGTCCCAAATACTTTATTTCATGTGTACCGATTGTACACTTATCTTTGTTAAGCTTAATATTTTCAAGTCGCATCTTATCTAAAACTAACCTTAGTATCGCATCGTGTTCAGCTTTGGTCCGACCCCACAAAATAATGTCATCTACATATACCTCGACCCCTTCCATATCATCAAATATTTGTCTCATCTTCTGCTGGAACACTTCAGAGGCAGAGCATATCCCGTATGGTAACCTCAGGAATTTATAACGACCAAAAGGAGTGTTAAATGTACAAAGGTCAGAAGACCTTTCTGTGAGTTTTACATGCCAGAAACCATTTTTACTATCAAGAGTGCTAAAAAACTTTGCACCAGCCATTTTTGAAGAAATTTCCTCAAATGAAGGAATTTGGAAATGAGGCCGCATTATTGCAGCATTTAAGTCTTTTGGATCTAGACACAGGCGCATGTCACCATTTGGTTTATTAACAATTACTAAGGACTGAACCCATTCAGTGGGTTTAACTACTTTTTCAATAATCTTAAGTCTTTCTAAACTCTCTAGTTTACGTTTCAACCTAGGCATAAGTGCTACAGGCACCTTACGAGATGCATGAATAACAGGTACAGCATCTTTTATTAACTGAATATCATGTTCACTTTGTAAACAACCAATACCTTTCATTAAATCAGGATATTCCTCAAGAATTTTATCTGAAGGTCTAGACCTATCTACAACAGCATTTTCTACATTTACATTTTCACTTGAAATAGTGTCAACCTTTTTTATTAGGTTAAGAGCAATGCAATCAGTTAAACCTAAGATACAGGGAGATTTACTATTTACAACAAAAAATTCCAAACAGTGAAACTTGTTCTTGTAACAAACATCTAATGAACATTTTCCCAAAATGTCTAATTTCTGACCAGTGTATGAGGTTAGGTAGGCCCTAGTTGGCTGAAGCATCACATTGGTTTTGAGATCATCAAACACCTTTTTGTTTAAGATTGATATGTCAGCACCTGAGTCTAACTTAAAATTAATAGGTTTATTACAAATCAATAAATCAGAATGCCACTGGCACTTACCATATTTGTTTTTGCTAGAAATAACATGAATATCATTTACAAATAATTCATCATTGTTACTATCCACAATATTATCTACATGTTTTTTCTTGTTTCTACATTTACTAGCAAAATGGTTTGCTACACCACACTTAGCACACTTCTTCCCGAAAGCAGGACATTTTTTAAAGTTATGAATATAGCCACACCGGTAACACTTTTGTTGGGTGTTGTTAAAATGGCGGCCATTTTGCTTACTGGAGCTGGAACGCTGCCTCCTGGATATCATCATATCTGGACCTGAATTGGAATTTTCACGAGAACGTGAAGCCCTGAACATCCCTTCACCTTTTCCTGGCTTAGATTCCTTATATGCAATTTTAAGCACTTCTGCACCTGCATTTTGATTGCATAATGTAACTAACTGCTTTGATGCAGTTTCAGCTGCCCTACATATTTCTAAGGCTTTGTTAAGATCGAGTTCTTTAATTTGCAAAAGTCTGTCCTTTAAAGACCTATTTCTAATCCCTAAAATAAGCTTGTCTTTTATTAAACTGTCAGTGAGCTTATCAAATTCACAAGAACTAGTTAGGTCCCTAAGGTCTGTTACAAAACGGTCTATACTCTCATCAACCTTTTGCTCTCGTAAAAAGAAAATGTGACGTTCGTAAGTTACATTTTTGGTAGGTACAAAATAGTCATCATACTTTTTTATGATTAAATTAATGTCACTTTTATCTTGATCTGGTGAAAACTGAAAGTTATTATAGATTTTCAAAGCACGATCACCAATAGTTGAAAGCAAAACAGCAATTTGGTAATCACTTGATTCTTTATCACTTTTACTAGCTACCATGTAAATTTTGAATTTTTGTTTAAAAAATGACCAATTTTCTGACATATTACCTGTCCAATTTAATTCTGAAGGCGGTCTAATTGAAGGTGACGCCATGCTTTGTACAATGATGGCGGTAGGCTTGTCCTCACCTGAATCTTGTGGTGTCATTTTCGTTTCTACTCTACTTTTCTCAGCCATTTTCTAATAAAATGATCTTTATACTTTGCACGCACTTTAAACATATATTTAATGTTGAAACTTTAAAATCTGTCCTACCGACTGCGCCATGTTATGTATGGTCACAGGTCGTGGTTGTGAAATCATAGTCAGACATCCGTTCAGGTTGAGTTGCTTTAATAAAGTGGACGAGTTGTCATGAGTTGTGTTTTAACATGTACATAACCAAAGGGCACGTAGGCCACTCAGCTGACCTTTAGTACATAGTTACCAACCTTATGTTCTAATTTAAATAATATAATTTTTATATGACACATAAGTATCTTCAAAGTGTGTCGGAATAATCGGGAAACAACAAGTAGGTGACATATATGATGGGCTTAATTACTAGGGTCGGTGACTGTTTAAAATTCAACAAACCTAACGCGTATCTTCAACCTTTATTTTATGATTGGTCCCGAAGTGATTCAGAAATCCCCTGAAAACTTATCTTAACGATAGCTTGGGGAACAATAATTAAATAACTCACCCATCCAGTTTTTGGTACCCGAGTATCAAGTTTTTCTCTCTCTTGTGGAAGGAATAGTATGAGCAGGACTCGACCTCGAGAGCGCCGGCCGACGCCCACATTCCCACAAATGTCTCTTGTCTCTGGTAAATGGTTTACTGGTTATTCCTTATGACCTAAAAGTGTCTAATTTTATATATATGCTTATCCTAAGCACATAATCATCTCTACGTTTAGTCTATCACTGAACTGTTATACTAATGTAGTTATTCATCACGAAAAATCAAATCAAATCAATAATTTTTATTCATCGCAAAAAATATACATATACAGTTTTTACAAAAAGTTAGTAATCTTAACCTACTGTACAAATAAGAAAGAAAAATAAACCACAAAAACTGAATAAAAAATAGTAGGTTAAAAAAACAAAAACGTACGCGAAATTAATTTCCACATAGGAAAATCCCGTGTGTGAAAATGAGTCGTATTTGTCACCGAAGAGAAAAAAAAGCAAACTAGATAACGTGTTGAAATGGCTAGACAGAGACTAGCGAACTGCAAAGAGGACGAATAGACCCACCCCGCCATCATCCCCTCCTAACCTACCCCCCACGCTGGACTACTTTGTAGGACCTACAGCCCTTCATTCAAAACTCACACAACACCACAACATCCATGCACACAATCACACAGCTCTTTTTCACAAGATGTAATTAAAAGCTAATATTTTAAAAGTGTCAGAATTCAAATCAGTGATTGATATATTTATAAGACTTATTATGTCGTAGCTCTATACTGTCTACGACAACGATATAGAGGGTCTTAAGTTAGGTTAGGTTAATAACTCATAGCTTTAAATTATCAAATACCCCCGTCGCAGCAGATCTGCGTACTCAGCGAATTTCCAAATCAATAACATAATAATAATAAATATATGACAAGTTTTATAAAAGTTTGTCCATAAACATGAGCATTGTTTGTCTATTCTCCATAAGATTAACATGGGAAAGAGTGTGCTGGTGTGCTGCTGTGAGGAACACTGAAAATAGTAATTTCTACCATAAATAATTTTTATCTTAATATTTATACCAACTTTCATCAACATCTGTCCATAAATTAAGGAGTTTGCCTATTCTCCATAAGATTAACATGGGAAAAGAGTATGCAGGTTTGCTGCCATGATAAACACATAAACTATGATTTTTAAGCATAAATGGATAGACCTCAACCACATGAAGCTAAATATCAAGTTTTATCCAAAAATATTAGATAATAAGTGAAAAATTAATTTTTCCTAATCCTCCATAAGATTAACATTGGAGCCTCAAAATACAACGTACTGTGTTTAGATTTTTTTATATCTCGGTAACCGTTGGAGATAGAGAAAAACTTTAAGGAACTTAATTGTGTAGTTTTTTAAGCTGATTCCAATGGTGAAATATAAAATTAGAAATTTTTAAAAAATACATGTGAAAAACGCAAAAAACCCCATTTTGGGGTACAAACCCCCCCCCCAAACTACCCGTTCCCATTGACCGATATGTCTGGTTAACGAACTCGTCCGAGCATTTGTAGGAATACACGCCTCTACCAAATTTGGTCTCAATCGGACCATTTTTACGAGAGTTATCGTGTTCACAGACATATATATATATATATATATATATATATATAAATTTTAACGACTATTGTTTTTGGACTCTGGGCACCTAAAGAAGAAAAAATAACATGGTCCCGGGCTTAAGTCTCGCCATGAGACCTACGGTAATAGCTTCTTCCCTATGGGAAATTCGCTAAAAAAAGAAAGCGCTATGTAACGAGTATGGTATACAGACAATAACTTGATATTAACAACGATATAAATCATCGACGAGCGTAGTCCACGCTTGGCACAATGCTGAATGACACAATGACAGATATTCCGTACCGTGACTAGAGTGGTTAGAATAATTTAAAAAGCCATATCCGTCCGCGGGGCGGATTACAATAAGTTAATGAATATAAAATCGCAAATACTTTAAATTTTAGTAATTTTGTTAATTTACAGTAGCTGTTTAAAGTTGTTTAAAGTCGTACTTGAAACTTTGTATGTATTGTGTTTAATCTACTGTACCTTTCTGACTGGGATTAAAATAATAATCATAATATTTTAAAATTTGAAAATATAAATCATGGTTTAGATTTCTACTTCAACGAAAAAGTAGTGTACGGAGAATATATTTTTACATATTTCATTTTCCATATGGGAGTTCTCCTTCTGGATGATTAGACCTGGTGCGCTGATTAAATTTTTTAAGACTAATGTATTATGTATATTTAAACGCAGTAAAAATCTGGGATGTTGAGCTGGCCATTAACACATTTTACTTAAGTGAAAACGGGTATAGGGCATATCCATATAAACAGTTTGTTTGATTCAATATAAAACTCTAATAGTGGTTTGGGTGCGAACCGACCCAAGGGGAAGACAAGACCAAAGGAGAAGACAGGACTAAAGGAGGAGACAAGACCCAAGGAGGGCACAAGACCCCAAGCAGTTGGACAAGACCCAAGGAGGGGACAAGACCCAAGGAGGGGACAAGACCCAAGGAGGGGAACAAGACCCCAAGGAGGGGACAATACCCAAGGAGGTGACAAGACCCAAGGAGGGGAACAAGACCCAAGGAGGATACAAGGTGATAAGTAACTCACACGTTCAAATGCTCCTGGGACGATATGTTTGTGTACTTTGGCAAACAGTTGATCGCAGGTGACATGCTTGTACGCGGGGGTGACGGGGCGACGGAACAGCCACAGTAGAGCCAACACCACGACTGCCACCACCGCCAATACCAACTTGCACTTAACGTTCCTCTGGGTCATTGTCCCTTTTCAATAAATATCTGGAAATCATTCAGCATGGACTTAGTGACACTAGTTTCCTGCATTTCCACTGCCTATGTAAATAGTTTAGAGAAGCAACTCCAGGCTCCAGGCTCGAGGCTGTAGTGTCAGCTTTTCTTTTTTATCAAATCTGTTGTTCAATTTTTCTATGGTTTTTACCAGGTATAAAACTGATGACACTAGCTTTGGTGGTATCAGGTGCTGTGTCATCGGAAAACAAGCTCAGTGTTAAGCTAACACCCCAAAACTAAGCTTAAAGACTACTTATTAATGGACAATATCGTACCATTACCCAGCGATTTATTACTTCTTACAATTTACATTAAGAAAACAAACTATTACTGAAGATCGCATATATTTTTAACATATTATTTGTAAAAAATGTCTAAATGCAATGTAAAACGTTATTTCAGCTTAAATAATTCGTGACTTATTTTAATCCCTGATTTAATCCTATAATTATATAAATAAGTCATTGTAATATTTAACTATGTACCGTTAATTTGTATTTTCTTTAGCCTTATATTAATCCAACAGCTTAAATACTATTTTAAAACAATTCACTAGTATTAGAAAATTATCCTGCACCATAACTTTTACATGAAGAATCCGTTTGATAATCAGAATACTCGTAACCTATGAATTCAAGAAAACTGTGGAATTATAAGAAACATAAATGATAACAAGTTGTTACTTGTTATCATTGTTATGTTGACTGTTGTCAACATAATAATATGTTCTAACACAACATTTACTTCATATTTGGTTGTAATTCGTGATATTCATCTAATAGAAAAGTATTATTTACACAGCTTAGTTAACCTATTCTAATGTATAAAAGAATAAATCTCACCTACATATAGTTTGTTCCCAAAAATATAATGATGGCTGCGCTGAGAAACTGTGATGTTGTTCAGAGCCACGTTTGTTGCTAGCTGCGGTGATCTGTTCACAATTAGCTAACACATGTTAACAGTTAATAATGAGAATCTGGTAGACTCATTTACTTTACCGCACTCTTTTGACTTTCACGCTCAGGATTACCAAACAAAAAAACAGAAAAGTTAACTCCTGCACGAGTGGAAACAAATTGGTAACACTAGCTGTAAGTGTAAAACTGCACTATTTATTGGTAAAATAAATTTGAAAACCATTTCGAAAAATGTCTTCTGCTATAGGGCTTTTTAGAATTGATAAGAAAAGATGAAATCAGAAAATGAGCTATAAATTTAAATAGTATTTAAATTTGGTTAAAATAAGAAAATATATTTCTGTAAACCCATAAAATACAAACTTAAAAAAACTCACTCCTACATGTTCAGTTTTAAATAATTATACTTTATATAAAATACTTTGTAAACACTTGAGCTGTTTAAAGCTACAAGATTCACCCTTTGAGACATTTCCAACGAGTGTCGGTCAGTGAACATGTTGAATCGCGTATTCAGCTCAACATGAGCAGTATAGCCAACTTCTCAACTGAACCACCGAATTTGAGTCCCATGCGTTAGTTGATCAAGCTTCTGATTATCGACTTACCACTTACACCATTGCTCGTCCAACACTTATTACTTATAATTACCATCATTACCTTTCTGAAATGATGATCTACCCAGGCAGGTATTCTAAGCAAGTATAAAACAAAAATGAGTGTGCCACGATCTTGTAGTCTTGACTGACGCTGATATTTTTATTAGTAACCCAACAACCAATGGCGTCTAAGTGACATACGATTTGACGTGGGATCTGAACCATAATTCTCATAAAAATTAAGGAACTGTTATGAGGATGAACGTAACCCATACAAGATCCACTTCTACCTTCGCTCGTAACAACTATCAACAAATCGTTTCCTCTAAGTATCAGGACTGCAGGACACGCGAAAAACGAAAAAAAACGCGAAAAAAAGCATTTACGTAAGCATTGGGATTATCAAACTAACGGGTTTTGTAAATATTAGTCCAATAGTTTTATTGATTCCTGTTACTTTTGATTATTTTTTTAAGAATTTAAAATATTTACTTTTACCAATTTAAACTTTTAAATTAATTATAAATATAGACTTGTGAAACGTTAGCTGTTGTTAATATGATTTATTAACGAATAGCAATAATATTGAGTTGCGGTTCAATGTAGTAATATATATCACAGCAGTTTAGAATGTGACAGAGATAAATATAGTAATTTCCCGACTGATTGACAGGAAATTGGTGAGTTAGTGGGGTTGTTCGGCTGCGACAGTAGCGCTCCCGGCGGTGGAGCACAACATGCTGTTGATGATTGACACCCAGGTCGGGTGTGACAGTGCTGCCACCTGTTGACCGATTGTGATAACTATGAACTATGAATAGTCATCATCAGTGCCATCCCAGTGGTTTTTAAAAAACAAATAAACAATTAGTTGTATTATCCATTTCTACTGATTCAAGAGTCTTAAAAATATGGTTAAGGTGATTAAAGTTATAGTTGATACCTATAGAAATGAAAATTAAATTTTATGTTACCTCTTGAAAAAACATAACTATAAAATAATTATGATTTTTTTCAAACAAACCATTTTATTGCGGGTTTTCATAATTTGTCGCACAGATTTTGATACAACTGAAAGATTTTTATTACGATTTAAAATTTACTAAACAAACACATTTTTGTTATTTTATGAAATAAATTAAAATTAAGATTTATTTACGAATAGAATAAAACAGACTGGAATGGTGGCGTCGTCCTGTAATCTAGCTTCTTGGAGGTCACGAATTGTGAGTAGATGTGAGCGATGGTCTGTGGGTGTAGTGTTGTCTTGTTTAGATTGACACTATTGAATACTACGTTAATCCTCATAGTTAGACCAGTTCGTAATTCAGAGACAATGGTTCGGATCCCACATTAAACTGTAGATCCCTTAGATGTCATTGACTGTAGCGCTATTAACCTAACAGTTATGTCTTAGGAACATGTCAGCCTTTCTCACTCGTTTCTCATTCATACTGGCTCAAAATACTTACATTGTGGTACGATCCAATCTAATCTAACCTAATAAATAATAGTGCACTATTTAATAATATGAAGTAACAATAACTATAATTAGGAATAACATTTGATAATGTAGTCATCCTCAAAATGATTTTGAAATACATAAAATTGTTTCAAGATATAAATGAAAAAATAATATCGATAAATGAAAACAGAAAAAATCTTTTCAACGTTAATTCTATTAAATGGTTCACATAATTTGAACATCATATAAGTAAAAAGCTCAACTTTGTTTTCTTCGACATGTTTCAACTCCGAAAGTATAAATCCTCCGTAGGTACAGTTTGGAAAGACAGGAGGGCAAATCTCAAAGCCGAGGGAAGACAACATTTCTAAGTATATCTGCTTACTCAGACTTGGCTGATCCGGGCTTTGGCAAGTCACATGATCATTATTTATTGAAGTGATTCTGGTTGACAAAACACAGCCGTTCTCATCTCCAACATCATTGAAGAGGTTGTTATTGTGGCAAAACTATTTGAGGAGATTTAAAATGTTGAATGCTTAGGGAAAATGTTTGTATTTTATTCCCTGTGGAAAATAGGTTAGATCATGGATACGTCTAAAGGGAATGTTTATCTTTAGTTCATCTGAACAGCTGTTCTTATGACCAAACTCTCGTGAATTGCCAACAACCTCCTAGAGCTAAGACATATCCATGTCAAAAAGCTTTCATGAAAAAGGCGACGAGGTTGTGGTCCTGAAGAGTGTCGCAAGCTATGTATTGATCTGATGTTTAAGTCGGTGTGCCTATTGAAAGTACAGGAATTGATCTTAAGACTTAATATTACTTGAATAATCTTTGTGATTTAAATTTTATATATTTTTTAATACTTTTTATTTTAAAACAAACAATTTATAAATAATACAGTTTTGTTGTAAATAGAAATATGAAAAAGTGAAACACATGAAAGATCTTGAGTTTTCAAGTGGTATTTATTTTTCACACTAAAACCGACGTTATGTTCAGTAAAACTTTGCTCAAAATATGGCGTATAAAAGCGCATTACTTTACTTCAATAGAGCGTGGGTCAGTTAAAATAAACCAAAACCTTTTCCAAAAGGGTTTCACGGAAAACCCGAACACAAATGCTTTGTTTAGTGTTACAGAAACACAGACAGAGAGAAATTGAGATATCCCCTTTTTGGCTTCTTAAGGGCATAAAACGTGAAAATAACTAAAATTTCATAACTATAAGCAATGTACACATAGAAGTATTATTTAATTTACATAAATTACTAGTAAGAATAAATAATACACTGTAAACTAAATGAAGTAGAACTCTTCGTATAAAAAATCAAGAAACTTATTTATCCACATTAAAAGATGCTGATTTATAGACCTCTAGAATACGGGCAGTCCGACCCAAAATATTAATTTTTCTTCCATTTTTGTTTTTTTATTGTTTATTATTCTCTAAAATTTCCTCTTTACAACGACATATAACACTTATAATTAAAAATATTAGTTGCCTTTAGAAAAAATATTTTCGTAATGTATGTCTTGACTTAAAGCAACCAAGTTGAGTGACTCTCTGGAATGTTTACTGAAAATATGCTTTTTGACACTTTTGATGCAACCTGTAAAAAAAACTATTAGAGATATCACTACCATTTTTTTGGTGTGCCTTTTTGACAATGATTACTAGTGCCATACGGAAGGATTAAAAAAAAATTACATACCAGGTTGAGGAAAAAAATTTTTTGAGTATAATTTTTTAGTGAAATTTCAACTATTTGAACAAAACAAAATTAAAAATTGTTTCCATTTGATTTTTTCAAAACCTTCCGTATGGAACTAATCAATAAGCTAACCTTTAAAATAAAAAAAAATTGAAGTTGTTATCTCTTATAGTTTGTAAGATATGATACATTTAGTTAACATTGAGTTTATATGGGGGTCGGACTGCCCTTTTAATAGGTTCCCGGTTATGTAAAAGTTTTCATACTTTTATTAGAGACTTCCCTATAGCTTTCTCGGACCCTTTCTTCCCTAATCACTCTGGAACCCATTCATTTTGCATGCACGCTGCCTAGCCTCGCTTGGGGCGACGATTTACATAGGTCGGGGCGCTTGTTAGCCTCATCGCAGGTCTTGACCCGTCATAATGTTATAAAGGAAATTTGCATATGGAAAACGTTCACTTTTTCCATTGCCAAAGGAATATTCCTCTTTGTCCTTTTCAATTTCATCAAGTATTTTAAAGGCCTTTGAGCGAAGCAGCTATGTTCGTGGAAAGTAAGTAATTTAACTTGATAAAAGTGAGGAGTATTCGTGAGTTAACTTTAGAATTTTAGATTTTAGAAGATATACGTAGAAAATAGGTGGGACCATCAAAGAACCTAAAAAAGAAAAAGTCTAAAAAAACAGTTCTAAAAGCCTATCAAAATTATTTGAATCAGTACACAGTTGAAGACATTACATTTACTTCATTGTTGGCCTAAGACTGCTTTTATTCTTTTATTAAAGCTAGCGTTATCATAGTTTCCTATAATCGATTTCCAAATATATATTTAAACATATAATCATAAAATATTACCGTAATATTTTATCGATTTTCCTTTTAACACGACTGTATGCTTGTGGTAAAAATACAATGATGTAAAATTTTACAAATCGTTTTGGACACGTTTATCACAATTAAATTTTGCAAATTAAATATTAGTAAATTTCTTGAGGGATCCAAATATTTTATATATAATCGTGTAAGATAAATTTGACAAACTCAAACAGAAATGTCCACTCGTCGAATCGTTCGACTGTCTATGCAGCAGCATCACTCCAGCTCTCTGCTCAGCATTTGCAGTCAGTGACACAGAACGATAATCCAGTTATGTTAACGAACGTGTCAGAGTTGAACGGTGTTAATTGCGTCAGTCACCAGAGCGCAGCACCAACCAGACACCGACAACTGGAATGGCTTTCGATTGTTATGATCGATTCACTTATCGATGTTATTACTTTACTTTCGATTGAAATGGTGACCTGCCCAGGTAAATATGCTGACTGAGAAATAAAGGTAAGATGACTGTGAGGTGATCTTATAGTCTTGTTACTGATCAAGGCTGACATGCTCCTTAACAGAACTGTTAGTTAATAACCAAAATCCAACGGGATATAAAGGGCCAACAGTTTAACGTGGGGTCGGAACCACAATCTTGAACTAGTCTCATTATGTGAATGGTTTTTAAGGATGAACGTAGTATTCAATAGTGCGGACGTCAATGCACACCAGGGAATATCGCACCACCGACCGCCGCTCACAACTATCCACTATACATGTCCTCCAAGTAGCTGCATTCCAGGACACACCATAGTCCCAGTCAGGGCTCGCTATGCTGTAATTAGTTAACACGTGGATTATTGATGAAATACTGAGCTCAACAAAGAAACATGTCTCAATTTATAGTTATCAGACAAACGTGTCTGTTTATAATGGTGAGAGATATGTGACTCTCTCTTGGTTATACTCTAAGGTCCTCGGAAAACCATGAATGTCCAACTTGAGTTCATCCAAGA
Organism: Nephotettix cincticeps; assembly: GCA_023375725.1. Classification (NCBI taxonomy): domain Eukaryota; kingdom Metazoa; phylum Arthropoda; class Insecta; order Hemiptera; family Cicadellidae; genus Nephotettix; species Nephotettix cincticeps. The sequence goes on along the minus strand of CM041789.1, from coordinate 20,203,322 downwards.
ATGTTCCAATATTGAATTTTAAGATAATTAAGATGTACATTGAAAAATACCATCGTAAACAAAATATTCATATCACAAATTTCGATTACTGATTAAAAATGGTTTTCTTCAAATTGATAAAAAAATTACAGCGATTAACCTTACTGTAGTAAACTAGGAATTTCATTTAATCACTTCTACTAAATGCTTGTAAACATTTACAAAATTATTTAAATATTAAGAATTTGCTTATATAGCTTACGAATACCGCGTAAATTAAAATATAATTTGAACAAATTCCATAATTTTTTTACTTTCTCATCCGCTGTTTGCAAAATAGCATTAGATTGTGTATGGTCGCGTCTTAAATAAGATTACGTAACATGCAATACGATATTGGCCGCGTATAGAGCCCTAAAGTGACAGCCTAAAAGACTAACGAGGGGAAGTTAAATAAAGTGACACGAAGTTTAATGCCAACTACTCAGAAACGATCAGAAATAAAATAAGAGGGTGCGATGAACTGAAGAAGACTCGAGGGGGACGAAATGGCCAAATAATTTGTCGTTGTCATCATCGGTCTTGAGAGATGAGGGCGAAACGCCCCAGCAATAAACAAGGACGGGATTAAAACAGTGAGGATTGAATCTCCAGTCCCCGGTACACTACGGACAGAGAGGTGGTATCATAATATAAAATATGTAATATATCATTAGAGTTTTACCTCTGTTGTACATTAAACAAATAAAGTTGCCTTTTATTATCGAGCGTTTCGCAGTTACAACTGCTTTACAGACTCTCGTCCTATTTTATCTTAATCTATCTTATTTCTGAAAGTTTTGCCTAAATAGCCTTTTAGTTCAGAAGGGAGGTCATTTTACAGCTTCGGGCCGAAATAAGAGAAACTTTCCCTTCCCACTTAAAGACTAACTTTTGGGAAGTGAAGGAGCCTTCCATGGCGGGTACTACGACGTGAGACCTTCTCCCGGAAGGAGAGCCGCTCACAAAGGTACTGACTGAGGTTCTTGTTGAAGCAGAACCTTATACTCCATGCAGCATTTCTACAAACGACATTGTTTATAATTATAACGTTATTTTTGAAACTGGGTCTTATCTCAATGTATGTTTGTCTGTCTGTAATGCAAAACAAATGTTCTTTCTTACGCTTCTCCGTGAAAACTATAGTATCCTCAACGATGAAGCTAGTTTCCATAAATCTGGAAAAAACTGTTGGAGAGGGTTTTCGTTTGCTACAAACTGACTCGCGCCCTGTCAAAATAAAAAAAATAGCTATCGAAAACCAAGTTTTAAAACAAGTCTAAAAATGAAATAAGAGTTTTGAATAGAGTCGGAATAGCCGAAATGGGTCTTACCTTAATTTATGTCCATCATTTTTTGTAACGCGAAACAAAGTTTATAACATCTGTCACGTTTGGTAAATAAAACTACTTCATACTTATTTCATCTGACATTTATCATTAGAGAAAGAGCCACGTAATATGCATCTCAATAACTATGATGTTAATTACGCTAAAATATTGTTATATCGTTGTGTGTTATCGTCAAATCTTATAATCACATAATGTAGGGTAACCACACTCTGTCTAGTTGAAGGTAACAGAATCCTACAGGAAACAAGATGGATAAAGAAAATGATGATACAATGCTCCATTCGTTTCACTGTTATATAACTTTTACCGAATATGAATGCATAAATTTAATCACTTTTAGTTGACTTAAAACATCATATCCACCTACACGTGACATTTAACGACTCATAGAGATAATTTCGACAACTAGCAGCAAAGATCCTCTTTTTGAAGCGTAAACTGTGAGAAATAAAAAGGTGGGATGCTTGTCTGTGGTAAAACTGTGGTTCGGATCCCACGTTATAGGCTCTCTTAGACGTCATTGGCTGTTAGGCTATTAATTAACAGTTAAGGAATATGTCAACCAGTCAGTAACAAGATTTCAAGATCGGGCCACAATCACACTCATTTCTTATTTATACTTCGCTTAAAATACCTACCTGGGAAAGATGCCAATTCTGAAAGGTAAACTGGGACGTAGCACATAAAAATCACTGATCCCTCAACGAGATATTAATCACTGAAGTAATTAGTCCCAATAATGTCCCCAGGACTTGTGTTAATGACATTCCTCATTAAACGCAGCAATATCCCGGCACATTTACATCCGCCATCACTGAAAATCTACTTAACAATTTGTCCAACATACCACAAACATAATATTTAAATTCACAAGTGCTTTAACAAGCACTAGAAAGTTCGAGATTTGACATCCAGCTGTACGTTTGTAAATGATAACCTAAGTAAAATTTACAAAAGACACCTTGCAACACAAACAAAAAAATTTAAACTGAAGTATGTCAATTAAATCTTTAGAGAAAAATATTTGTAAGTTTGTTTTTTTCTTCCTTACTGTTATACAAATAAGGTTTCATCCTTATTTGTATAACAGTATGTTAAGATTTTTTTTATGTTAAGAAGTTTTAAGATTAAAGTTTTTTATGTACCTGTTTTATCAGGTGCAAAAGTGAACTAAATAATAATAAATATATATATTTGTAAACAGTGAGACAACAATGCTCGCTGTAATGATAGCGCATAATACTGTTAGAATCTAAAAGCACCTCACCACCTATGATTGTACAGTGTTACTTTACTGTAGAAAGCCATATTTATAAGTAATAATAGCGGAGCTATCATTTTATATGTCGTTAATTTCTACTTCTGTTTTTTAAAGAAATTGGTATAGTATTATTTGTTGTATTATTGTTTTGTGTTTATAACGATGTATTTAATATTCGAGCCATTTTTGTGATGCATGCATGCAAACACATAAATTTATAAATTAATTTCTGATTTCATTCCTATACTTATTATCCATTCATTCATTCCTTCATTCATATTATCTATACTTATAATATAAGTAGTAGTATAAGTATACTATACTTTACTATGGTAAAAAATTTAAAAGGTTTTTTCGAAAAGAAAGTTTTGAAGAAGCTAAAACTGATCTCGAAAGGTATTACCAACCTAAATGGCCCGAATGAACAATTAGGTTAGCCATTACCGGATTCAGATGATCAGTCTCCAAGGATTGCGAAAGTCGAACCATCCAGAAAACTTCCCTGATACAATTAGTGTTTAGAATCCTATCAGTTGCGGAGGTGAGGGACGGTAATAGAGTTGGACCCCTCCAGACGGTAAGAAAATAAATCCAAAGACACCAGTGATAATAACTATCAAGGGTGATTTGAGGGGAGCGCCAGAGTGTGTGGGGATATTGTAAATCCGATGCGGGGAACGTTGGTACGTTGGTAAGCCTGGAGATTAAAGGCGATGGAGAACCGGTGTACGAGTATAGAGGGGTTCACCGAATATAGCTGGGCATTGAAATTTTACACACCATTAAGTAAGTTAAGCAAATTTTAACATTGGAATAAGATATATGTACCAAGTTTGTTAACGATAAATTAGTTTATTGTTAATATCTTTCTGAAAGACAACCTTCCCAAGCAAAGTGTGTTGGTTGATAGTGGCGCAATATTTCAGTCTTGTTACTGACAAAGGCTGAAATGTTACTTAGACAGGACTGTTAATTAATAGCCCAACATCCAATAGCATCTAAGGGACCTGCAGTTTAACGTAGGATCAGAACCACAATTTCGCCACTGAATTACGAACTGGTTTATGTGGATGAACGCAGTACTCAACAGTAAAGTCGTTAATCCACACCAGAGAATATCACATCCATCGACCATCGCTTATGGATATCCACAAGATTGATTGCATACTGTCAAGGTAAGACGAAGTATACTACAGTGAAACGACGGGAAACCTCACGCCTGATATTGAATGAGTAAGTATTTTTACCCTTCCACCTGAAACACGAGGAATATCAAGAAATATCCCTTATCAAACAGCTGTTGATTGAGATGCGCACTCGGTAGTTTCCGGAAGAAAAGATAAGACTGAGTTGGGAAGAGGAGTTAAGACAATAACGTAATGTATTAAACAACTTGAAATGCGTCATCAGGATGACGTTGGGTTAACAGAATCTGAAAAATCGAGTAAATGTTGGAATAATTATTCCTCGAGTTCATATAATGTAGGAGGTGGATTTGTTTCACATATCCTCCAGTATGTTCCTATTCAAAAGAAAGTTTTGTAAATTTAATTTACCGAAATACAAAATATTAGCTTATAAATCGGGCAGAACAAAATCTCTCATGATATTATTAATTTATTTCAAACATTAACCACTTTCCTAGCTCTAATTACCATATTACCTCATTCAAATGTTATACAATATACAAGAATTTAAGTTTCTCATTTAAAAATAATAAAAAAGTTATTTACAAAACACCGTTAATAGTAGTGAAATCTTGTCTAGGATTCTCAAAGTTTAATTAATGTTGCAGGGCAGAGCTATACACTGTAAGCTATGATAATGCTAACGGAGGAAGCGACTCGTCAGCTGTAACCAGCTCGTTAGTCTGTGTAACCCATGCAAATTGCTGTCTCCAGGCCGGCTCGCGTCAATCGTACAACAGTGAACACTGACCAGGCTTATACACTGTAAGCTTTGATTTAATGACTAAAGTAGGAAGCGACTCGGCAGCTGTAACCAGCTCGTTAGTCTGTGTAACCCATGCAAATTGCTGTCTACAGGGGCTCGCCGTCATCGGTAACAACAGTGTAACACTGACCAGGCTTATACATTGTGGGCTGATGATAATGCTAACGTAGGGAAGCGACTCGTCAGCTGTAAACCAGCTCGTTAGTCTGTGTAAACCCATGCAAATTGCTGTTCTCCATGTCGTTCGCCGTTTCATCGTTCACAGTTGTAACTCACTGACAGGCTATACACTGTAAGCTATGATAATGCTAAGGAAGGAAGCGACTCGTCAGCTGTAACCAGCTCGTTAGTCTGTGTAACCCATGCAAATTGCTGTCTCCAGGCGGCTCGCCGTCATCGTACACCAGTGTAACACTGACCAGGCTATACACTGTAAGCTATGATAATGCTAACGTAGGAAGCGACTCGTCAGCTGTAACCAGCTCGTTAGTCTGTGTAACCCATGCAAATTGCTGTCTCCAGGCGGCTCGCCGTCATCGTACACCAGTGTAACACTGACCAGGCTATACACTGTAAGCTATGATAATGCTAACGTAGGAAGCGACTCGTCAGCTGTAACCAGCTCGTTAGTCTGTGTAACCCATGCAAATTGCTGTCTCCAGGCGGCTCGCCGTCATCGTACACCAGTGTAACACTGACCAGGCCATACATTGTGGGCTATGATAATGCTAACGGAGGAAGCGACTCGTCAGCTGTAACCAGCTCGTTAGTCTGTGTAACCCATGCAAATTGCTGTCTCCAGGCGGCTCGCCGTCATCGTACACCAGTGTAACACTGACCAGGCCATACATTGTTGGGCTATGATAATGCTAACGGAGGGGGAAAGCGACTCGTCAGCTGTAACCAGCTCGTTAGTCTGTGTAACCCATGCAAATTGCTGTCTCCAGGCGGCTCGCCGTCATCGTACACCAGTGTAACACTGACCAGGCTATACATTGTGGGCTATGATAATGCTAAGGAAGGAAGCGACTCGTCAGCTGTAACCAGCTCGTTAGTCTGTGTAACCCATGCAAATTGCTGTCTCCAGGCGGCTCGCCGTCATCGTACACCAGTGTAACATCTGACCCAGGCCATACATTGTAGGCTATGATAATGCTAACGGAGGAAGCGACTCGTCAGCTGTAACCAGCTCGTTAGTCTGTGTAACCCATGCAAATTGCTGTCTCCAGGCGGCTCGCCGTCATCGTACACCAGTGTAACACTGACCAGGCCATACATTGTGGGCTATGATAATGCTAACGTAGGAAGCGACTCGTCAGCTGTAACCAGCTCGTTAGTCTGTGTAACCCATGCAAATTGCTGTCTCCAGGCGGCTCGCCGTCATCGTACACCAGTGTAACATTGACCAGGCTATACATTGTGGGCTATGATAATGCTAACGTAGGAAGCGACTCGTCAGCTGTAACCAGCTCGTTAGTCTGTGTAACCCATGCAAATTGCTGTCTCCAGGCGGCTCGCCGTCATCGTACACCAGTGTAACACTGACCAGGCCATACATTGTGGGCTATGATAATGCTAAGGAAGGAAGCGACTCGTCAGCTGTAACCAGCTCGTTAGTCTGTGTAACCCATGCAAATTGCTGTCTCCAGGCGGCTCGCCGTCATCGTACACCAGTGTAACACTGACCAGACCATACATTGTGGGCTATGATAATGCTAACGGAAGGAAGCGACTCGTCAGCTGTAACCAGCTCGTTAGTCTGTGTAACCCATGCAAATTGCTGTCTCCAGGCGGCTCGCCGTCATCGTACACCAGTGTAAACACTGACCAGACCATACATTGTGGGCTATGATAATGCTAACGGAGGAAGCGACTCGTCAGCTGTAACCAGCTCGTTAGTCTGTGTAACCCATGCAAATTGCTGTCTCCAGGCGGCTCGCCGTCATCGTACACCAGTGTAACACTGACCAGGCCATACATTGTGGGCTATGATAATGCTAACGGAGGAAGCGACTCGTCAGCTGTAACCAGCTCGTTAGTCTGTGTAACCCATGCAAATTGCTGTCTCCAGGCGGCTCGCCGTCATCGTACACCAGTGTAACACTGACCAGGCTATACATTGTGGGCTATGATAATGCTAAGGAAGGAAGCGACTCGTCAGCTGTAACCAGCTCGTTAGTCTGTGTAACCCATGCAAATTGCTGTCTCCAGGCGGCTCGCCGTCATCGTACACCAGTGTAACACTGACCAGACCATACATTGTGGGCTATGATAATGCTAAGGAAGGAAGCTACTGTTAATGCTAACGTACAGGGAAGCGACTCGTCGCTCGTCAGTCTAACCCATCACATTGCTCAAGTCACCAGGAATACAGGCCAACTTGCTATTGATAATAACGTAGGAAGCGACTCGTCAGACTGTAACCACAAGTTTAGTCCATGGGTAACCCTTGACATCTCATTGCTGTCTCCAGGCGGCTCGCCGTCATCGTACACCAGTGTAACACTGACCAGACCATACATTGTGGGCTATGATAATGCTAAGGAAGGAAGCGACTCGTCAGCTATCACATTGCTCAAGTGGAATAACTTGCAATAACTTTGTACAATAGGATAGCAAAATATTTAATGGTATCCTGAAAATAAAAGAGCTGAACAGGCTCTTTTATTAGATTTAAAAATATGTTTTATATACTATCTCGTTGAAATATATCTTGACCTGTAAATAATTTCAACTGTTAGGGGAGTGGTAAGTACTAATTACTCCTTGGACGATATTTAACATTGAAAGGTCTAAGTTACAAGTAGAACTGACCACACTTCCTGTACCATACTTATAAATACAATCTCCATACAGTTCTGCATACATTAGATACACACATATTATTTATTATATTTTTTGTCCGGTCAGAACATAACGAAGTAATTGTTATAAATCATATTTTATATCTAATATGTTTTAATAATATCTTGAAAACTTTCGGCTACTTAGCGGTACATGATATCAGTACTGTCTCGTGTTTAAATTATTTTAAATTTTAAAAATAAAAATGATTGAGTTTTGCTCTAAAGCTACAAAAATAATACCCTTACATGTAAAGCCTTAAACTTGTGTAAGTTAAAAGACGTATCGCCGATCTGGTCCCATCTAATATTGACGAGCCATTGTGTGTGGAGAAATGCCCGAGTACTCCACGGGATTGGGCTCACAATCGGCTGGATATCGGAACATCCATTTACAAATTACTCCATTGAAGCTCTTTGTGTCCAGCATCTTCATATCATATTGTGCTCCGCGGTACGGCTCCGAATACGTTACTCAAACGAATGGATCTTTTTTCTACTATAGTTACATTTAAAATCCCATTTTCAGTTAACGATATTTTTTTCCATAATGCAGGACAATGTTTAACTGTTCAGAACGACAGTTTAAAACGATTCCATGGCTTTTTACGATTTCTGATTAATCATTTATTATTCAGGTAAATAAAAATACTAAATAAATATATATCGAGGGAAAATCTCTAGAGAGAAATTGAGAGGTGATATTGTAAGCAGTGAAGGAGTAAGGGAGTACCGGAAGGTAGTGCTGGTAAGGGTGAGTATGAATGTGGGACTATGAGGTAGTCCTGGAAGTAGCGTGGAGTGGGTACTAGAGGGAGTGCTGTGGGGCAGTGCTGGAGTAAGAGAGTATCCTAGGGTAGCGCTAAAGTAAGGGAGTACTGTAAGGTAGTGCTCCAGCCCTGTGTTTCCGGCATGAGGGTTTTGAAAAAGATTGCTGTGCAGTAGTACTGGAGTAAGGGAGTTTCGGAAGGTAGTATTGGAGTGAGGTGGTGCTGGAAGGTAGTGCTGAGGAAAGTGGGGTGCAAAAAAGGGGTGCTGTGAGATAGTGTAGGAGGAAGGGTGGGGTGGATACTAGCGGGAGTGATGTGAGGTAGTGTAGGTGTGAGGTAGTATAGGATTTGGATACAAGATTAGATTGGATTAGATTAGATTGCCATTTGAAATGATGACCTACTCAGGTAGGTAATAATATATATATATATATATAATATGCCGACATGGGGGTAATGAAGGTCGCAATCAGTGCCCGAGTGGTTCATTAAATTTGGGCTGTAACAGTGTAAACGTATCCGTGATAATAGTCAACAGCAAACGTCATCAAAGAGGGTGTGCATGAGGTAGTGCTGGAGGTTGAGAAGTGAGTACTAGAGGGAGTGCTATGAAATAGTGTAAGAGGGAGGGTAGGGTGAGTACTAGAGGGAGTGGCTATGAGGTAGTGTAGGAATGCTAGTATAGAGGTTTGCAGGTAGTGTAGGAGGGAGTGGTAGTATAGATTGAGGGTTGTGAAGGTGGGTGCTGTTGATAGTGTAGGAGGTAAGGTGGGTGATACTAGAGGTGCTATGAGGTAGTGTAGGAGGTATGGTACTAGAGGTATATGAGTAGTAGTGTAGGAGGTGGGAGTGGGTACTAGAGGTGCCTATGAGGTGGTGTGGAGGTGGGTACTAGAGGGGGTGCTGTGTGAGGTAGTGAGTGTAGGAGAGGTGGGAAGTGGGTACTAGAGGTGGTCCTATGAGGTGGTGTAGGAGGTGGGGAAGTGGGTACTAGAGGGAGTGCTGTGAGGTAGTGTAGGAGGTGAGAAGGTGGGTACTAGAGGGGGTCCTATGAGGTAGTGTAGGAGGTGGGGAAGTGGGTACTAGAGGGGGTTCTATGAGGTGGTGTAGGAGGTGGGTACTAGAGGGGGTCTTATGAGGTAGTGTAGGAGGTGAGGAAGTGGGTACTAGAGGGAGTGCTGTGAGGTAGTGTAGGAGGTGGGGAAGTGGGTACTAGAGGGGGTCCTATGAGGTAGTGTAGGAGGTGGGGAAGTGGGCACTAGAGGGGGTTCTGTGAGGTAGTGTAGGAGGTGGGAAGGTGGGTACTAGAGGGAATGCTATGAGGTAGTGTAGGAGGTGGGGAAGTGGGTACTAGAGGGGGTCCTATGAGGTAGTGTAGGAGGTGGGTACTAGAGGGAGTGCTGTGAGGTAGTGTAGGAGGTGGGAAGGTGGGTACTAGAGGGAATGCTATGAGGTAGTGTAGGAGGTGGGAAGGTGGGTACTAGAGGGAATGCTATGAGGTAGTGTAGGAGGTGAGGAAGTGGGTACTAGAGGGAGTGCTGTGAGGTAGTGTAGGAGGTGGGAAAGTGGGTACTAGAGGGAATGCTGTGAGGTAGTGTAGGAGGTGGGGAAGTGGGCACTAGAGGGGAATGCTATGAGGTAGAGGTACGGAGGTGGTAAGGTGGGTACTAGAGGGAATTTTTTTTTGCTATGAGGTAGTGTAGGGAGGTGACCTTGTTTTTGTTTTGTTTTTGGAGGTTTTTTTTTCTTGGGTACTAGAGGGAATTCTATGAGGTATATGGTGTCTTTTTGGTAGGAGTAGTTGGTGGTGGAAGGTGGGTACTAGAGGGAATGCTATGAGGTAGTGTAGGAGGTGGGGAAGTGGGTACTAGAGGGGGTTCTGTGAGGTAGTGTAGGAGGTGGGTACTAGAGGGAATGCTATGAGGTAGTGTAGGAGGTGGGGAAGTGGGTACTAGAGGGGGTTCTGTGAGGTAGTGTAGGAGGTGGGTACTAGAGGGAATGCTATGAGGTAGTGTAGGAGGTGGGGAAGTGGGTACTAGAGGGGGTGCAAACCGATGACCGAGCATTGCGGCAGTCCGATCCTGTTAGGCGATTGGAACTGTTCAACCGCGTAACTCGCAAACTGAATTTCGTTAGAATTGAATAGTAACGTACTTTTATCCTGAGCGGTTTCCAGTTTACATAGCCAGTTCAGTTAGCCATTATGAAACCCCGAAAATAGTGGTATCCTTGTATATATATATATATGTGTGTGTATAATTGTATTTATATAAATATTTATAAGAAAACACAAATTTAATTTATAAACATATAATTAATGCAAATTATGATAAGCATTATGGTTCTGTTCCAGAAGGAAGACTACTCATATCATTTTTTTTATACGTCAAATCGTTTTTTTCAATTTTTCTGGGATTATCAAGCCACGTGCGTTACTCCTGGAAATAATTTTAATGGTTGACTAGTAGTAATTATTGTTCAGGTAGTTTTACATCTACCGAAGATTTCTCCTACATTTTAGACCTACTGACGGGGTTCTCCTACATTTTAGACCTACTGACGGGTTTCTCCTAGTTCTCCGTTAAATTTACTTTCTAAATAAGCTACCAGTTAATGGTAAGCCAATTTTACACGTTTTCCTGGAATCTCCGTTGTTTTTCTCTCTTTTTTTACTCCAATTTGATCCTGACCCTAATTCTTAGGGATGCGATGTTTATGCTTAGAGAGGGGTTTGTACAGGTAAGGACACAGACATGTCTGTTGATCAGGATGGTCTTCAATGGTCAATGGTCTCAATGCACATCGACAATTTTAGCAGTTGAACGTAGTCTCCAAACATGAGCCGGAATGACACTATCTCTATCCTATCCCATCCTATCTAGTGGATTCAAAAGGCCAAAGGGAAAAACTTGAATTATCTCAAGGTCTATGGTATTTTGTAACTTTAGATTTCCTTTGACTTGTGGAGGAATCTACTGGACTGAAACCAATTAACTAGTTCTAATTTTTAGCTGGGAAAGTATTCAATGGCTAAAACTATTTGGAATACTACTACTGTATTTAATTATTTATCATGGACACTTAGTGAATCTCCATGCCATCATATCCATTAAACGCATCACGAGCATTAGCTTTTAATATACGAAGTAGTGTGAGTCTTTCATATGAGTAAACCTTACATTACCAATTTGTATAACTCGTGAATGTTTCTTCCATTGTTGCTGTCAAATTACATACAGTTACAACGTTGAAGTCGCAGAGCAATGATTGACAGGAAATTGGGCGACAAGATCAGCTGAATTCTGTGGTGACGTCACTTCCGCTTGACATCCTCATTATCGAGTGTTTAGGAGAAGGCTGTTGCAGCTGACGTGGAAATAACAGTCGGCTCTGGATACGTCACTACGTCACCGCTCGTCGATGTCGTCATCGCTGTCTGTCGCATATAGATTCGTAGATGTGGCGTCCGCAACGCTAAATCACTACATCAGAGAAGTTCTCTTCAACTTCAACTAAATTCCCTCAGTAAATGTATGAAATTTTACAACTGAAAATATTGGATGAACTATGTGAATCGAGAAAATGTATGCCTATGTATTTGAAACGATTTAAGGCCTCTATTTCTATGGTATGCAAAATAAATGCAGTATTTTATGATATTTTCCTTTGTAAGAATAATCTTCTAACAGTAGTTATCCAGCTTTCAGACCTTTGTTCATATAAAATTTATTTACTTTTCCTCTGCCTGTAGTTGTCAAAATGTATTTTATGAAACCGATGCACATTTCGAACGCTTCGCGGCAACTTCAAAATGTATAAAGTTTTTATATAGTCATCTATGTAAATAAATACTATTAAAATAATACACTACTTACTGTTCTATGCGCATTATTGACATTTAATATGGTACGGTTGTATTTCCAAATCGGTTAAATGTTCAAGTCCAATCTTATTCAAAATCATGAACCGAATTCAAAATAAAACCGTGCATCGGGGACATCTCTTAAATTTTAGATCTACAGGTAAAAAAGTAAATAAATTTTGAATATTATAAATCTTAAATACTGTATTGTTCCATTTATTACTTAGTAAAAACCAACTAGATATTATGAAGAAAAATATTAAGCAGTTGAACCCTGAATTGCGACTGAATATTGTCCGTTCTCATAGAAGAGGGGGTTTAGCTTATGGTTTAGGGGGGGCGGAGGCTAGGTCCGTCACGGGATTATGTCTGACTGATCCTGTTAGATGATTGGAATTGTTCAACCGATTAATATCCACCGGTTCGTGGATTTCATTTTGTTTGTAATCATCATTTAAATTCTTTAAACTAATTAAAATACTGTGGCGTCCTTTAAAAAAACGTTATGTTTTCCAGCTTCGAGAAATTTGTACGTATGAAGTTTATTTTCCTTTTTTCCTGTAGATCTCGATATGGGTGATGTGTCCAATGTATACTTCTCCACGGAGTGTGCCATCTTAAAGGTGTTTATCGTTTTACATAGTCAATATGTCAATAAATGCTTCAAGACTATTTACACTTCCATATGTAAACATTTATTGAGTCCTTTTAAGCTCAACCTTTCAGTTTATAAGTATTTATACTTAGTTAAGAATAAAACATAAATTTTATTAGTACATACAGCATAGGGTATTTAAAAACGATTTACCAAATATTAAGGATGTCGTTCCTGCTGCCAAACTGAAAGAGAGTACGTTTAGGGTCCTTCGTGCTTCTCACTTAACCTTAACCTTGATTGTGATGGTGGCGTGACTTGTAATCCAGCTACTTATAGGTCACGAATTGTCGATAGTTGTGAGCGATTGTTGGTGGATGGGATATTCTCAGAATAGTAACGTCTGCACTATTGAATACCACGTTCACCAGGAAAGATCATCCTCATTCTAAAAACACTTCGTAATTCAGAGGCAAAATGTTTGTTCGGATCCCACGTTAATCTGTGTGTCCCTTAGATGCCATTGGTTGCTAGGCTATTAATTAACAGTCCTATCTAAGGAACATTTTGCTCTTAGTAACAAGAATACAAGATCGCGCCACAATCATCTTACACTCATTTCTCATTCATACTTGACTTAAAATACCTGGATAGGTTGCTATTTTAGTAACTAACTAACCTAACACTGCTTTAAAATCTGTACATATGTTCGTTGAAATACTTAAATAAGATTGTGTCAAAATATGCCATTCACTTTTCCCATGTTAATCATATGGAGAATAGGCAAACTCCTTTATTTATGGACATATTTTAATGAAAGTTGGTATAATGGTCAAGTAAAAATTGTTTATGATAGAAATGCCTGATTCCAGTGTTCCTCACAGCATCAGGCCTGAGCACTTTTTTCATGTTACTTTTATGGAGAATAGGCAAATAATTCTCATATTTATCGACAGATATTGATATAAGTTTTCATGTATTATTTATTATATTATTGTTTTGGAAATTTGCTGAGTACGCAGGTCTTCTGCGACTGGGGTATTCATGTTTTTCATGTCATACTAAACAAAAGTCAAACAGGCTCAACCCTTTTTAACATAGTAAATGAACAGTTGTACGTAACCCAATTACAAATGCAGACTAGAGGCGTGTCGGCTCAACTGAAAGTATAAACAGTTTCTGCTTGTGTTTCTTCCGCGGGTAACGAACCGCAGTGTTACCACTACACCCCTCACCGACTCGGATGCACTTCAACAGATTATATATAGAAAACTGTCTCGACTTAGTGTGAGAACTTTGACAACACTACTTAGTCCATATATTCAAATATCAGTCTCTAAAATTTAACTGTTATAATTTTATTTGTTGAGTCCTTTGTAATTTACGTAATGATAATTTTCAAGTCACTTATAAGTATAACTTACTATCGTAAGTTTTAAAAAGGATTAGCTAAGATTGTACTTAACCCGTTAGCAGTTGCAATTTTGTCTCAATCATCTTACTAAATTTGGTGTTAGTTGATAACAAATACGCACCTACTTGAATTAAATGTAATTTATTAAAGATGAAACTTTTTAAAGTTATAAGTTTACCTTTTCTAGAAATCCATAAATTACCGTTGGTTGATTAGTTTGTTACAAATTAACATTACATGCAAAGTCCTGAGAAATTTACGATGATTGATTATTTTTATTTGAATCTTTTACGAATCCCTAGAGGATAAGAAAAGAAATTGAGCTTGCTCTTTTAGATCGCTTTTAAGATTCTTTAGATTTTTAGATCTTATGCCGTTTGTTTACTCAACGAGTAAATAAAAATGAAATCGGCTTTTCTCAAGGTTTTCCAATCATAATTTTACAGTACGGCTTAAAAATATGAATAATTTGAAAAACGAAGAATAAATGCGGAATATAAAACTATCACATAGTAATTTTTCACTTCAGGACACTTCTCCGTCCATTAAATCCTATTTTATTGTTTGTTTTATTATTATTTAAAGTGATATTATTCAAGAGGTTCTTTATAAGGAATGTTCAAATATGAAGGAAACACTAATTGTAACGCCTAAGGGTAAGTGCTCTTTGTCGATATCGTTTATGTCAAAAGTTTGTTTTGCAGGCTAAAATGATAAAATGACCAAAAATATAGTTTTTGCATTAAAAATTGCGTGTTTCAAAAGGATAGTTTTCGTACAAAATTTCATTATTTTGTTATAGGTGTAAAATTTTAAGCCAATCCCCCTACAGTAGCAGTTATCAAGTTATTTTATATAATAGAATAGGAATTTTTCGTTCCTTTATACGATTTCACAAAAGTTTAGATTATTGGTTCTATAATAAAATTGATAGAAGTAATCCATATTTACAAATTATTAAAAGTTGATAGGAATGACATCGGTTGTTTCTTATTCCATACCGTTTAGTTTCATTGTGTTGAATACCATGCAAAATTACAAATAACAACTTTGGTAGTCTACAACAGAACTACGTCTCATGATTATTGAGGAAGACGCTGAATGGATTCAAAACGGTCTTAGTTTTCTTTTATTTAGTTCTCTAGACTGTGGCACTATCCGAGGTCGTAGTCTTCGCCGTCATTGATGGGGATGCCGAACTCCTCCTGCAGCCTCCGGAACACTACCTGAGCCTCGAGGACATCCTCCAAAATGTCCGAGAACAGACAACCTCGCCGCGCCGCCACCACCGACACCCCCGCTCCCTCCACTGCACACCAGGAGAAGGAACAGAGAGTGAACGTCAGTGAAATAACAGTGATGACAAACCAAAATTCAGTTCCACCGTCAAACCTCAATGGTTCCGCAGTGTTATCACTTAAAATATACAATTTTTGACACGGATATATATGTCTGAGGGGAGTGTTTGCACTTACCGAGAAACAAAAAGTGTAACGGAAGTAACGTCATAAGATTATGAGAACAGCTGTTTAAAAGAACTGAAAACATTCCCTTCAGAAATATCCAGGATCTAAGCTGTTCAATATGTGGTAAGATAGGGATTTATATATCTTTTGATCTTTTTTTTCTTTATTTCTTATAATGTGTACCATATAATAAAGATATGACTTTGTTAACAATAAGACTTTATGACAGTAAAGAATATTATTTAATTTTTAACTAAACAAAAAAATATAAATTTTTGATGAAGTTTGAATGCGTGAAGAGAGGCAGTTATGTCTAAGTGGGTTGCTGGAGGCCAATACATGACCTATCCGTCTTAGAGAGATTTGACTGACCTAGTGAAATTCACCGTTATAACTTATACTTTAATTTCCCGTTCGGTTTCGATTAAGCGGGATTCACTGCAAGGAAAATTAATTTCACCAACCCCTTTTCTGGGTTTAGTATCGAATGCCATCTACCCGACAAATCTTCTAGTATTGAACTTTGTTTTGTAACCTTGGTTTGTTTACCATTTTTGTGCAGTTCACATCTATTTCTTGTCAATTTTCACTATTAAATAGCAGTAGCTGTCAAATTTATTCAATAACTAATTTTGTAATCTTACCGTAAGGATAGCAGCTGTAGTAGGCGATGGCCTTGGGAGAGGCGAACACTGGGAAAATAAACCCAGGAACATCGAAGCCGTCCACTGGAACACGTTAACATTTCAATACCGGAAACGGATGGACTTAAGCTTTTTTAATTTGATTTACAAAAAGCATAGAGCATCATAAATATTAAATGATCCGTCAATCTAATTATTCTAAAAACTTCTTTTCATAGGTTTTTTCGCTAACATAAGTTTTGCATACCTTTTATGTGAATTATTCCTTCGTCGTCAGCCCGTATATTCCCAACAGCTGAATATCCTTGTCTGAAAGCATTACGGAAAGTTCCTAAAGTAATTTTCATTTATGGAAACATAGGAGTCAACTTATATAACCGTTCTTGGAATAACTTATCGAAACAAATATTTCGATAAAAATATAGTGTTTTTGCTGGTGAATCTAAATATTCCGTAGTTTAAATGAGAAATCTCTAGTAAACTAAACACGTAATAAATGAACAGCTTATACACACTCAGTTATGAAAAAGAAAACTAACTAATTATGTATAAAAATTGTGTTGGCTTGTATTTCACACCTCTAGAAAATAGGGAGAGGAATCATTCGAAAGTGGAATTTCCTGGACCTTTCCTCAAATTCCTCAGGAACTTTCCTCCTGGAATTTCCTCAACCTTATCTTCTTTTAAAGCGGTGGGGTTTACTAACACATTTCGTTTTTATAATATCTCCCAAGTAACGTAAATTAAACATTTGCTCCATTTTCATACTTAAGCTTCAAATTGCAACTATCTGGGTATGATAATTGAGTTTATTACGTTAAATACTTTGTGAAATACTTCTTCTTATTTCTCACGGTTTGTTCAATCTCCTCATATTACGCTTACTCGATGAACATACAAGTTTCAACATCTCACCCATCCTTGTTGATGACGTAGTTGATGATAGACCCGTTCTGCCATATCTCCGTGTATGAGCTGTTCAGCGTCTGGACCACATGGCGGGAGGCCCACACATCGGTAAAGTTTCCTCGGAACTACCAACAGATTGTGCTAGTGTATATTCATATTATCAAATATAATTTTTATTTTTACCATTGAATTTTGCTCAAAAAACACAATCTAGTAATTTGAATCACGACCTTAGGTAAATTGGACTGAGATATTCAAAATTGTAAACGCAGTAACAGTCTAACATTAATCTAATGGAGAATAGATAAAAATCAATTACTCATTTACTTAAATATTCTTGCGAAATTTGGTTGACAAGTTCATCTAGCTAAGTTTTATCAATACATCTATGAAGTCCCGAATTTAATGTTTACTATTGGAACAAACCTACTTACTTATTACCCATGTAATTCTTATGGAGAATAGATAAAACGGTACAACTCGCTTTGTTATAGACATAATTTGATCAAATAAATTTTGTATTTGTTTTCACTTTTTTTTAGGGTGAGGCAGAAGAAATGCTTTATGCATACAGGTGGCCAGCCTATAGTGTGGGACTCCCATACGAAACGGGGTTACCCACTAAAAAAACCTCCTCTACTCTTTAGGTTTCTAGCCTTGAAGTGTTTGTCACATTACAACAGACTATGCCGAAATTTGGCTTACGCCCTTGGGATCACTCCATGTCCAAGCATTTGTTTAGGTGATCTGGACCTCTTCGCGGTCCAGATCGCTTTTCTTCTCTAGAAGGACGCCCCGGACGAACTGTGAGAAACAATCCCAGTTTCTCTCGTCCTCAATGATCTTGTGGCTGACTTAGTGAACAGCCTTAAAAGAGCACTTATTGCATCAAATCTGCATACCCAGTACTATCCGATTGCTATGATGGGAATAATTTATATAAAAATCGCTTTACTCACGCCAGCATGCTGCGTGCGATCTCTTATGTATACGAGTACTTACGTGTTTGATTGCATCAGGCACTAGATGTCTCTTCAGGGGTGTTGTAATGTCTTCCTTACACTCTGCTTTAGTCTCACACACAAGAAGGTACACCACCAC
Organism: Nephotettix cincticeps; assembly: GCA_023375725.1. Taxonomy (NCBI): domain Eukaryota; kingdom Metazoa; phylum Arthropoda; class Insecta; order Hemiptera; family Cicadellidae; genus Nephotettix; species Nephotettix cincticeps. The sequence goes on along the minus strand of CM041789.1, from coordinate 20,185,134 downwards.
TACACTGAGCAGCCATTTTGAACTCATAAAAACGTTTTCAAAACACTTAATAACTCTTTAATATCTTTTAAACGTTTGTTAAAAACAACTTAAACTTACACTTACTTACACAAACACTTAAACAACACTTACACAACGAACTTAAACAAACACAACATGTGAACACCATCAACCTTGTAGATGACATATTGTATTGTTTGTGTACGCCTTAATCAATTCAATATCTTATCATAAATCGATTTGTCATGTTAAATGTCTCAACCTTACTGTCTCATCTCTGACGTACTAGGTCTGCCATTTGTGGTAGTCTTATAAAACTTGTGGAAAAAAATGTTTGTATCTACTTCACTGTGGGAAATACGTTAGATCATGGATATGTCTAAAGGGAATTTTTCAGTTCATATGAACAGCTGTTCTCATTCTTTTATATTAAAATACAATACGATAGCTCTGGTAGTTTCTACTGGAAACTGTTTTCAGAATCATATTTTCCATCTTACAAATTACCAACACCCCCCAGAGCTCAGACATATCCATGTATGAAAACATCAATTATTTGTTTGAAATTCATAATTGGTGATGGTGGATTTATGTTATTTAGATTTTTATTTTTATTGCGGATACATTTAATCACGATTCAATGAAAAACAAAGTTTCACGACGTTCCGGGATCTGGTGTAAACACCTTACTATCAAAGCGATCCTTGTACCGTAGTCTTTGTAGGTTACTGCAGTTTCAATTCCTAGATGGAATCATTATCAGGCCGTGGGATGTCTTCATTTGGTGTTATGTTTGTTAGCTGAAAACATAAGGATTTATTTGTGTAAAGCATAACAATGTTTTAACATAATGAAATGGTTTAAAAATATGAAAATGTCGGACTCAATTAAATCCTGTTAAGCAAATTTAAAGCTTTAATAATTTTACAGCTATGTGCTTATACAATCACTTGAATGGAAAGGTGGTTTTGAAATGGTAAGATGTTTGAATTTGACCTTTAAAACAAAATGACATACGTTTAACATAGTGAATATATTTCATTTTAATACTTTTATACCTAAACAAAAAGCGAAAAATGTAATATGGTAGTCGTCTAATGACGAAATGCTTTAACGTTAGTGGATTTAACGCAAAATCTAAATAAATTATTCTAAAATAAACTTAATTTTTGATCATGTGGATAATTTTGGTACCTTTGAAACGAATCATCACTGGCTAGGCCGCATATAATCATGCGTAACCACCAGCCTGCCTACTACTGAGGCATTATGGTAATGCCCCTTCAGAGGGCTAGACTGTAATGCTCTTGTCCAATTTAACGCCAGCAAATTTGCATGTCAACTGAGAATTACTTCATGCGAGTCTAGTTGTTCGCCTTAACCTTGCATCTAATTTCGCATCTTATTCAACGCTTTGCAATTGTATATTTTAGTGACGTAAATTGTACGACGAGTCTGCGACGAGAAATCTCAGATGATTATTTTGGACGAGAATTATTTCTTACGGTGGCAATAGTGTATTTATACTGCTGTGCTAGTGTGAGAATATGTCTCTTTCAATAAACTTATCTACAGTAATAGAAAGTCAGGTTCTGCATGTGTGGAGTAAGTGAAATGGAACATTGATGAATTCAATATATGAGACGCCTGTAAATCACAAGCGTAACTGTGTACATAATTTTTAAACGCTAATATAGCTAAATCACCACATATATTCCGAATGGTGTTTATTGAAGCTACACAATGTTTCTGAAGTAAATAAAACTCCTTCCGAATAATACTCACGTTAGGTATGTGCTGTTTTTTGCAAAGTTCCTGTACATAAAAAATATGCGAATATTGACCTCCATCACCTCTAAAATCTGGTTTTAAAATACAAGACGCTTTGGAAAAAGCCCAAAAGATATTTGGTAAATCATAACTGCATACTTGAGGTGTGTAATGTTTCTGAATTCCTATATGAGTGAGGTGGCATATATACCAGCTGATAAATACAGGACAAAGTTGTCCTGGAAACATTATTAATTAGTATCCCAAACGATCAAAGGCAACATTGTCCGGTATACAGAAGGCGAATGTTCTCAGAACCGATAAACATTTAAGTGAATAACAAATTTTCAAGCGATTGTATCGTTTATATTTTATTGCTTTTTATATTGCCTATGAAATATTCTGATTTTATAGAATAATAATATATCAGGGGTCCGGAAACCAGACAGAATTTGGTTGAACACATTTTACGTTTCTAAGTGTTTAATAACAAATAAGTGTTATTTAGTATATGAAGTAAAGGAATTTATCCAAAAATCTTATTCAATTATAAAATTTCGGTTTCTCTAAAATTAGTTCGAAACATAAAAAATGACAGGGAAAATATTTGGAAAATGGTTTTTAAATCTTTTTAAATATGAATTACTTTTATAAAAATATTTTAAACTGAAAATTCTAAATGTAAGAGTAAGTTATAAATTATCAAGGTGTAATGAATCAGGCCTTGGAATAAAATGTAACATTTTTGAGAAATAAAAAAAACATTTACTGGTTTGCGGTCATAATGCGCGACGATAAGATGATCTTTCTATAGAAGTTGGACCGTTAATGTATTTTAACTTAACTTTTAATTTAACTTCCTTCACGAGAGTAATTTTTAGATCAAACAGCTGGGGAGTCACCTCACAATTCGAGGGTCTCCAGGCTGATTCCGAGCCAAGGCGCAATTTCAAATCGTGCTATTAATTACATATTTATCAAGAAATCGACGTCAGGGTAACAATATAACAATACAAGGATTTCGACCGTTCTCTTCCTATATTGTAATAGGATAGTGCATACAGTAAAGGTAGAAATCAACAACTTCGGCAATTCTCGCGGTACCGCGAGGATGCGTCGCGACGCTGTACCCCCTCCCCCTCCTTCAACCTAACAATGTCTACGGTCGTTCAAGCGTATAGTTGCATCATGTAAATGAAGACGCCGGGGCGACTCAGATAAGTCTGCATAAGTAAACAACGGTACCAAACGTTTTAATCGAAGCTCAACGACAATTCACGATAATCTTTCTAATATCTATTGATATTGCCTTTGAAATAACAACATACCCTGGTAGGTATTTTAAACCAAGTTGAATGAAAAATTAGTGTATGATGATTGTGGCGCAATCTTGTAGTCTTGTTACTGACTAAGGCTGACATGCCCCTTAGACAGGACTGTTAATTAAGCCCTACAGTCAAAGGCATCCAAGGGACATATAGTTTTATATGGGGTCCAGGCCGCTTTTGTCGCTGAATTACGATTTACTCTAAGTATTGAACGTAGTATTCAATAGTGTGAACGTTATCCACACAAGAGAATATAACATCCACTTACCAACGCATATAACTATCCATAACATCTTGCCTATGTTACGATCTACCAAATCAGTAACATTATTTACGTAGCTTACTTGATAGTGTAACAATTTCTTTCAAAATTTATTCCCGAAACGGTTTTGTCAAGTTCTTCACAAATCAGATTCCATTTTGTGAACAAAAAGTGAACCATACGAAATAAAAATTGTTGATCTTCGTCACCAAAAAGTAAAATGCCTTCATGAAGCTATCTATTGATACACATTATCCGTATGGTGATTTCTAAAGTAATTGCCAATATTCGAACAAAGTTATAATACTAGATTAATTACCTTTAATTAATCTAAAATGTGCCCGTACAAAGCGTGTTTTGACATTTTGCACTGACATATTCCAGTTAAGTTGCCGCTCGAGTGGGTACGCGCCAGTAATTTATGACCTATTGCACTTTTTGAGCTCAGCGAACGTCGGGTGCGATTTATTGCTTTCACATCAACATTGCAAGGGTTGCATATCGATAACGTGTCGTCTCTTTTGTTTATGGCATACAACTTTAACGCTCCACATGTGTCACTTATTATTGATTTCTTCGTAATGCAATATCATTTATTGTTTTGACAATGTGTTCTTAAGCATTGCTTTAGATAAGACATGGATACCGTTTATACATTTTTCGAAAAAATCTGCTTTAGACAAAAAAAATTAATATCATGAAATTAAGGACGGAAGGGAAATCCAAAGTAATACTTCTAAACAATATTTGCTTATCTGAACAAAACGCAGAAAGTCTATTTCTAGTACAAACATATTTTTTTGATTTTTGAGTTGTTCACCAATTTAAAGAATACGTAGCATACCAATTGAATTTATAGAAACACAGTTTAAAGTTCAGGAAATACGTGATTTATTGTGCTTCTTACTGTGGAGTATTCACGATCGTTCCATTTAATTAAAAAACTAAAATATACTTTACAGTAAATAGAACAACGGTAGGATTTATGACATTCAGAGTAAATTTTACCTGTTTGCAGACTTGGAAATATCCGATTGGATTTCTCAGCTAGCACCTTGAGATCAAACAGCAGCGGCAATAAAGGAAAGCAATAACAGGGGCAATAAGGCTTGTTCTTTCACGGCCCAGCTGATCAGTGTTTCATTATGTCAGTGCTACCAACGTCGCGGAGGCAGAAGCTACTCGTGCAAAGGTACCAACATTTCGTAACACTTTCACACGACAATATTAACCTTTACGTGAAATCCCTTTATATGAATATTTTTAAATGAAGCAAACTTTTATAAGTTTTATTAGAACTATTTAAAAAAATTTAACAATTATAAAATGAAAAAGGTCTATGTAATTATCTCATAGTGGTAAGTTTGAAATTGGTTCAGAGACCCATAAAGCAACTTTGGAGCTGTCAAAGACATAGTTAACTCCTGCAGTTAGAGCAGCTGCGAGACCGGAAGTGGCGGCACTGCCGGATGCGGAAGTCCAACTTGGACTGGATTCACTGTGACGTCGCTGTAGCCGTCATTATATTATATGTCTTATTACATAGAATTATCTTCAATTATCCTCCTCTGACCTAATCAATGGAATTTCCATTTATTATTAGGCTACAAAAATTTGATTGTTTACAAATAAACCTTCGGCCATACTTCATATTATTATCTGTTCAAGGTAATAGGGATTAATTATCTTGCGAACTTGTAAAATATTTTCTTGAAGGGAAAGAAAGTTTGGGAATTACCCAATGTGACTTAGAAGTATGTAATAAATGTATCGTATTGTAAATTGCAATGACGGGTGTGTTTGGTGGTCATATATGTTGGTTCCTAAATCCCATTAAATTTAACCTAGCTGACGACTTAGGTTTTGGTAGTGCTGTATTCACTCTACCCATCTCCTTACCAAAAGTAATTTTGGAAATATTCCTTGATTTGTTATTTTAAATGCCATTGTGGTCTCTTTGTGTTTACGTAAGAAGCCTTACATCTAATTATACTTAATTTAGTTTGTTTTTGTTGTTGAAGAAGAAGTTACGACCGGAACTTTCTTTCAATTACAACCTGTCTAAAAATTCCTACTTACTTACTAACTTACCTTATTTTAACCAAGTATGAGTGTAAGATTATTGTGGTGTGATCTTGTAGTCTTGTTACTGACTAAGACTAACATGCCCCTTAGACAGGACTGTTAATTAAGCCCTACAGTCAAAGGCATCTAAGGGACTTATAGTTTAATATGGGATCCGAACCGCTTTTGTCTTTGAACTAACCTTTCCCATTTTATGTCTATAGTCTAACCAACTACAACAAGAACGTTATGTGACATTTTCGTTTTTCGTTCAACCGTTTTTGCTGGGATATCGCCAGTTTCATAAAGACCTATTTGCCCCTCGACGAAGTTTCACACGAGGGGAGGATGATGAAGTGGGAAGGGTCTATCCAAAATGTCCGAAATCGAATCAGCCGCGCCACCGACTGGGGCAAGGGAGGTCTGATTATGTATGGGCCGCCACCAGGCAAAACGGCGACTATTATATGTATTTGTATTTTACAACGCTAATCTTCCAGCCCATGACATCCTCAGATACGGTTCCTTAGCTAAAAGCCATATTAATAACAACAGTTCAGTGAAAAGTAGATATAAATGTTTTAGAAAGATATTTCGTCTCCATTCCAATGAGGCCACAGCCGGGTATACTGCGCGATCTGTGCGAAGTAAAAATACGTCCTGCAGCACTGATAATATAATAATTACTAATATGTTACAGTATTTAAAACCACTAATTTTAGACAAAATGTATATATATATATATATATATATATATATATATATATATATATATTTAAGTATACTTTAGATACCTATGTAATTTTTGCAGTCATAGCTGAGTGGATAGAGTACTGGCCTAACACCCACAAGACTCGAGTTCGATTCCCGTTCATAACTTAATAAAATTTAATTTCTCAGAGTGCCACTGTAGCAAGGCAAGTTAAACCGTAAGTCCCGGCTACATAAGCAGTATAAAGGTCGTAAGAGGCACTCGTCTGATCTGAAAACTCAGAAAACCGAAAAAATCAAAACCTTGGGCAGAAGGCTGCAAAAAAATATATAAGACAAACAAACTAGTCATTATGTAATAGGTATACATAGCAACCTATATATTTGTAGATCTATTGAATATATCAACAATGAAACTATGACGTATTGTTTTGACTGAACATCAGACCACCATCCTAGTTTACATTTTACATTTTAATAATTAATTAAGAATTATTGATCGTGGCTGTTCTGATGTGTGCGCTGAGGCTCCTGCAAAATACGTGAGGCAATATGAGTACTGTATCAAAGTTGCGTCCAGAAACACGAAGGCGTTCCGACGCGGCTGTAGTAATGAAATCACTTATAATAGGCGTCGTTTTTTGTTTAAGTAAATATTATGTGTGTAACATAACGAGCCATCAACAAGCTCAAGTGAAGTATAAGACAAGTCAGAGAAAAGCTAAGTTTAAAACCGTTTAATCGTTACACTATTAGAAATGCAATCGCGTTAAAATGTTTAATATTACAGTATATTACGTATCCTTCCAGATACTTCGTATATTGGCTTGTGGAAAAATTTTCAATCGGAACTAAATCGTAGTAGGTTTTGTCCAACCCGCTTTATTGAGATAAAACTCAAAGGGAAAGTTTGTGTTTGCAAAGAAAGTTCAATCAGATATAAAGGTAACTTCAAGAGATCTTTGTGTCCTGAGACAAGGGAATGGTTTTATTGGCTGTCTTTTATCTTTGAATCGTATCCATTCTCTTTATTGCCTATTGGTTTGACTTATACGCCTTTGGTATTCTTTTAAAAGTTCTGAACCAGAGGAAAGAAAGGTTTTGGATTGACAATTGAATTTCCTCGGGTTAATATATGTCTCAGTTAACAACAATTATTGTGATCAATTCGAATATAATCAGTTTGAAGATAGCGTAATACGAGGTACTGAATAATGGTAAATCGCTCTATATGACTTACTCATGTCTGACAATACGAGGTTTTTATTTGTGGAGTTTTAATTGTTTAAAAATGTTAGCATGGGTAATTGTTTTAACTTGAATTATCTCTTACCCATAACACAAATAGATACCCATCCGTAACAATAATTATATATTTTCTGAAATGTTAATATTCTTTAATGCTTTTAACTGAAATAGCAACCTACCCAGGTAGGTATTTTAAGCCAAGTTTGAATAAGATATGAATGTAGGATGATTGTGACGTGATCTTGTAGTCTTGTTACTGACTAAGGCTGACGTGTTCCTGAGACAGAAAACTGTTAATTAATAGCCCAACAGTCAATGGCATATCTAAGCGACCTATAGTTTATAACGTTGAATTGCGAACTGATCTAATTTTGAGGATGGTGTTTGAGGATTAAAGTAGTATTCAATAGTGCGGACGTTAATCCACGCAACAGATCACTACACCCACCGACCATCGCTCATAACTATCCACAATTCGTGACCTCCGAGTAGCTGGATTACAGGACACGCCATGGTCCCAGTCTGATGAGAAAGGTACAAGGTAGTACGATATAATGTTCATCAGTTTACAATGGTACAACTAGTGAACATTAATTTTCGACGGAACCATTGAATGAGATGAAATCCCAGCTTTGTTTCGAACAAGATCGTTGAATTTCATTACTCATCCTTCAAATCTTAGGGGAAAGTTCTTTAATGATTTATTTAGCGAATAATTTAACAGTTGACGAGTTCCCAAAGCTACTTACGAAGTTCTTGTATTTGATATCATTACTAACTTGCGAACCGTGACACCTTAGTTTACTGGAACAGCTTTACTTGAAATTTATTTCTTAATTTATACAACGTATGTTATAAATTTGTTTAATTTATAGGACTTGCGTGGTTACTAAATTATTAGAACAAATCAACATGGCATACTTAGCTTTATTTAATTCTTCACGAAGTATTTTAGATCCGAAAAAAAGTTCTTATTGGATATCACATTTTGAAAAATATGTAGGCTGAAGTGATAAGATTATATTGAATAGTTATCGATACAAGTAAGACGGCCTGGGTAACGAAAATGACCCAATAATGTTGTGGAAACTAAGTAGAAGCTTTGACTATACATTGTAGACGTTTACTCTTTTGAGTCGTAGAAAAGAGGATTCACATTTATAAATACATTATTGATTTTCTTTTAAAGCTAAAACTTAAATTAAAAACATTCGATTGCTCCTCGTTCCCGTAGTGTTCCAGGTGAAATATTGTATTTGAAGCTTGACAGACATGAATTCATATTTCACTCCATACTCGACGTGTCAGAACTGTCATTCTCGCCTATCGCTCGCATCTTCTCAGGTGGAGAATGTCGCATGCAGCGATGAGGATGGCAGATTCCACTATCTGTTCCAACTGACATTTTGCTGCCTACATCTCTTGTAGTATTTTTTAAAATCTGTTGTAACTGGGTTGTTTATCGTTGGAGATTATACAGAATCAATTATACTTAAACAATGGCTTGATTGATTAGCTTATGTCTTCAGTTGTTTGTAAATTTCGCCGAAGATATTTTTGTGTCGAAAAATAAAAAAACATCAAAATGAAATGTCTCACAAAATTAAATTATTTTTTACCAACCACCATTTACAATGCCATTTTATATGATTATTCGGGTAAAAGTATGAAAAAAATTGAACTTGAATTTAGTCAACCTTTTTTGAAATATTTGAATCAATACTTCACTTTTCATTGGTGTAATTTTTAACACGGGGAATTTGAAACAATAAATTAGTAGTTCAATGATGCCTCAAGTATAGAAGCATACATAAAAAGGTAGGAAATTAAGTTTTAAGATAACACCAAGTCCTACGGAAATGGTACCCCGTTGCGTGATCTTACGTCTCTATAAAGTACCCTTTTCAAATCTGTTGATAATTGACTATGGATGGATTTGAATTGGATAATTTGTTTTTGTCCAAAGGGAACATCGATGGACATTCAATAAGGCTCATCAATGTCCATCAATAATGTCGTTGAGTGAGTCTTTTCCAGAAAAACTACTCAAAATAATCCTAAAAAAATCTAATAATATGAAAAACATAATTAATAGGCTCGAAAATCAGGTAGAAGAAGAACCCCCTTTCAGACAAAGATATGAAAGGATATTTTATATCTTAGACCTCTTATTCATTATTGATAAAACATTTGTTACCTAACATGATGATAAATTATAACAGCAATCTCGCTTTCTCACTGCCAGTGTTACTTTTACCCGGTATAAAAAGACAAACATAATATTTCTTCTTTCAAAAATATTAGCAAAGAATGTAGGTACGTCCTTTGACCTTTCGGAACAAAAATTAGTCTAACAATTGAAGCAGCAAACCGGAAGAAGTTCCTGGTATTTCGTACTTCCGGTGAGAGTCCTGATACATATTAAATTTTATAATACATCGCTATCAAAAAGCAATAGCTAACCGACCCCCCCACCACCAACCGTCACCCCTCCTCAGCGTCAAGACGAACAGGATCAGTCCATTTAACAGTTCAAAACTTCCCGCTCATAAAACCCTTTTTAAGCTCTCTGGAGGAAACTTTTAGAACTAAACTTTAATCGTTTAATCATCCTATAATCGATTTAATATTTGTTTATCGCTAAGATTTTTAAAATAAATCCGCTAGATAAATTGAATATGTTTTCGGTAGTCTTGAGAAATTAGGGTATATATAATTCGCTTCACCGTGTTCTTCACCTACCTATGCCTTCATGTCGATTAGTCGAGAATTGCGCCATCAGGTAAGCTCATCGACTTTGGCGGGAATCCTGCCTCTTCTTTGGATTAGTGTTCCTATCGCAGATACGTTACTCCTGGACTTTGCGTTACATGTCAGATATATTCTTCTAATTTTAATTCATATCCTACTGGCCAAACTATCTCACGAATAATCTTCAAATTTTCTGTGGATTTCTCTTTCGACCCTGTACCACAGTGGAGTATGGTCCTTTAATAGTTCTCCGAAGCTCGGTCCGGGCTATTCCCACACACTTAGGTTTTGCTTCAGTCCTAACGAAAGTATATTATGTGATCCTCTTACGTGTTTGCTTTACATAAATAACGAGTTTCCTCGCCCAAATGATAAAAGCATGCCTGGCATACTTTGAGTTCCTGTAGAAAATCCTCTCCCAGAAGTGGATGTAAAAGCCTTTGTATTCTCAGTTGCTGCTTCAGAGTGCAGGCACAGGTAGTCTACAGAAGGGAAAAGGAGGTAATGCTAATGTACACCACAGAGACCCTGTAGTGTGGGATTCGCTCACTAATACCTGAGATACTGAGATCACGCCTGTGATGGCTGTAGTGGCATGCGCGTTTCAATTCGACTGAATGGAGGGGGGTAGTTTTAGTATCTGTAGTTCTAGTAGTTTAGATTCACCGGCCTTAGACTGGGACGGTGGCGTCGTCCTGTAATCCAGCTACTTGGAGATCACGAATTGTGGATAGTTATGAGCGATGGTCGGTGGGTGTGTGTTCTCTTGTGTGGATTAACGTCCGTACTATTGAATACTACGTTAATCCGCGAAGACCATCCTCATAATTAGACCAGTTCGTAATTCAGAGACTCCAAGTTAAACTGTAGGTCCTTTATATGTGCCATTGACTGTTAGACTAGTAATTAACAGTTCTGTCTAAGGAACATGTCAGTATTAGTCAGGAACAAGACTACAGTATCGCGCCACAATCATTCTACTCTGATTTCTCATTCATACTTAGCTTAAAATACCTTGTGGTACTTTTACCACTTCAATAATCTAATCTAATTTGGATATTTAACTATTTTTTCCACCTCCAATGCTTCAGCGAGGAACATCCATTTCGTTTTTCCTCCATAGCTAAATTACAACGAATGCCACCATTGGTCAGTTAATCACCTTAGTGTAAGTGTATGTTATAAGACGTGTTTGTATTTGCAACTTCAACCTCATGTGTCATGCCGGATGAGTCAGAGCAAGCCATCGGCTAATCCAACGCCATCCACGGCAATCCCATCAATGCACGGGGCGCTCCCTGACGGATAATCCCTGAACTGATACTGACTTGGAGACACATTTCACAAGTTACGTAACACCCTACACAGCGTAAGTGGTTCATACATAACAAGCCCAACCAAGAGAACTAATACGTTTTCGTTTTAAGAATCTTCATCAGTTTCATATGATGTATTCCTTAAGATTCTAGTACATCCAACATCTTGGATTTTAGTCCTGATAATTTTCAAGAGCTCTGAAATATCTTTAATCATGACTAAATTGATTTGTAATCAGAATAAGTTTATCATAAAGATCATCATTTACCTATATTAGTAAAGTAATAAAACTAAACAACAATATGAAACCTTCTAGGAAGTATCAATACATTTTGAATAGCTGATTTTCAACCATAGTTTAACGTGTGTTCATTGATTAAATTACAACAATTGAATTCTAAACTGTTAGTTCGCCTTTATGCATATTTATAACATTTTTAATAGGTGTAGCAAAAAAATATGATATACTAAGTACAGTATACGTAAAAAATAGATTATACTTTTGTAAGGTTACGCCAATGTTAAATCCGAGTTTTATTTCACCACACTCTCTAATTGGAAGTGTGAAAACGATGATCAAGTTTATTGAATGTTAGAATTTTCTTTCAAAGGTTATACAGGTCAACAATAACCAATATTTCCGAATGTCTGAAATTTTGTTCCGGAAATTTAATTTATCAACGACGGAAAGCTACAACAAAGCCTTAAACAGTTTCCTGGCGAATACCTTAAATTAGATTTCTTACCTAGAATTAATCATGTCTTTTCATTTCGCAAACAGTCTAAGAGCGACCTTTGAGCGACTAAACTATCAGACATCAATAGAGCTCTAAATCGCTTGCCTCTACTAGGCCGTGTTGCACCAAAGAAATCCGTCCTTCTATAGAAAGCCGACGAACGCCACTATTATGTCACTAGTGAAACTGTCAGAGCCAGAAACAATCTTACGTGAGTCTGTTCGGTTTTATAGATGAGGAAATAAGCCAATCATCGCTCTTTCCATGACGTCAAAACGTTATGTTTCTCTATACGTACATTTTATATCTATATACTATCAATTTTTTATTTCGATATACATAAATTTCGGTGTTCAGGATATTGTTACGTAAACCTAAGTTTTATTAAGGTAAGTGACAATTAAATAATAATAGCCTTTTGGATTAATAATTACCCTCCAATCTGAATACCATGTAGGTGTCTATGTCAAATAGTTCATGTATTCCACTGGAGGATATAAAACAATTTTAACACATATTTTTCAAATAGTAAACTGTAGAAAAACTTAAAATGTTATATGACAACAATCTATTCCAATACGTTCATACTATGGCGATGTTGTTTTATGTGTGACTCGTGCCTCGTTATCTTCAATTCTCCGCACAGGCCATAGGAGTGGATTTTGTGATATAATGTACTTAAATTCTTGATTAAATAACAAAGTTTTAACTATTCATTAGGTTCGCAATAAGAATCTGAATAGCTTCGTTGTCATAATAACCAACAATGAAATTCCAAAACACGATGATATAATTATATGAACAAAAATGATGTTTTCTTTAATCGATTTTTTGGTTGATACCAATGCAATGAAATTGGTCTTGAGTAGTGCTACTTGAATGGCTTTTAGCATCACAATTACTTGCCTTTTCAACGCGTTTCTTACATCATTACACACATATAAGGGGAAGTGCATTATCCGTCAAGTGGGCCGCACTGCCGGTGTGAAGTGGTAGTTACCCTGAGGCTCTGCACGACCTCAGTTTAATGTATTATTATTAAAATTACCTAAATCGTCACGCATTACGTACTTTTCTCCCGTGTACCAGTGCCTCCAGAGTCTCGTTGAAGGTTTCCCTCCGTTTGTTTTGTTTTGTAAGAAATTATCAAACTATCTATCAAGAACATCAAACCTACTGTATGGAGTAGTACACTACGAGTATAACACTGACCCCTAAATAGGGGTTAGGGTGGTAGATAGTTTTGACATGATATGTCTTAGCTCTTGGGGGAGGGGGGTGTTAGCATTTTGTATCAGAAAACATTTATTTTGACATATCCATAATTTGACCTATTTTCCACAGGGAAATAAGAACATTTTTTTTAAATAGTGACCACTACCTACATCTAATTAAAAACAGATTACAAGAATAAAAGGCTCTCAGTTGCCTGTTTTAATGAACACGACACTGATATATAAAACTTATCCTAAAAGTAGTCAAGGCATTTCTGAGACATTCATTTGTCTGAGTTTACTAGAAAACATCCAATAATAAAATCTTGTAAAATTGGAGGGGAAATCTTAAACAATACTTCCTATGGAAAATTGTTATAGCCAGCAGGATAAAATATTATATAAAGGTAATCGATGTCTCATGTCAATTTAGTAGTTAAAGATGTTTCTAAAGGGAGCTGCCTGATATACCCTAGCTGTTTTTTCCATTTTTCCCAATAGCTTGAATTAGAAAAAGTGTAAAAAGTCAAACTTTTGAATGAAAAATGTTTCCAAAAAGCAATAAAGTTTCTCTAATAACTTCATTACTTATGGGATACTATGTTACATTGTAGTATTTCATTAGTAAAACTCATCTTGGGCGTTCCACCTCTCACGTCTTGTAGAGGGCTCTTTAGTCTTCAAAAATCCTAATCTTTCCGTCTCTCTACATATGTAGAACCATTATTCTCCTTATCAAAAACACTGAACCCCAAGTTGAGAAGGTAGACTCAGCTCAGACTCCTCAGACACGGGAGAGGCCTTCACTTCCCCCAACAACGCCTTTCACACTCAGAGAAAAGAGAATCATGTTAGCAACTCTATCAAGAATTTCACTCATAATCATTTTTGCAATAAGTTAAAAAGGTTTAATATGACGAACTCTTGAATTTTAAAATTTTATGGTACTGGATATTTCTAAAATTTTATAATAAAACATAAAAATCGTATCCTTAATCTCTTTTATCGTATAATAAAATATCTCAAATTTTTACTATTTTCATATCGTGTTTTTAACTAAGTTTCATTTGACGATTGAGATATACGCGCGCATGTAATTGTATGTGATTCATGAATAAATGAGTGAGTATTTCAGGTATTTTCTTACAAAATATTAAACATTCGGTTACGTCATTATCTAAATTACTTACGTTACAATTTTTGCGTCTCGCAAATTCAAACCCCTCAGAACTAAGACATATCTATGTTAAAAATAATTCAGTTTTAGTTTAAAAGTTCTGAGTTTGAATATTGCGATAGACTGTGGTGATGGATAGTTTTGTATGGATAACCTGTAAGCTGCGACAGAGAGCGGTTGTTTATGCAGGTAGCACAATGACGTCACCGGGTCGCTAGGGGCTGATTAATGACGTCACCGCTGTCAATCGACGTCACTGTGTCAATCACGCGGTAAAAACCTGCACAATCATGTGAGCACTGTGTGAAATTAACGCAAAGTCTGAGTCAGTTCATGCTGATAAATGTTTTGAATATGAATAGCTTATATTTTGTGGTTTATTACCCACTTCATAAACTGAAGGCCACCAGAAAGATTGTGAGCGAAATACTGACACAATTTTGGTTCATAATGGACACAGACAACTTTGTTCATTGGGCTGATAATACTAGCCCAATGGACCTGTCAATAACCTACCATTTGAACCGGTTCATCGTTCTATTTGAAAACTTCAAACAGGAAATTATCCTATCATAGTAAGGTAACTATAAAGTAGAACTTGGATAAAACGCAAA
Organism: Nephotettix cincticeps; assembly: GCA_023375725.1. Lineage (NCBI taxonomy): Eukaryota > Metazoa > Arthropoda > Insecta > Hemiptera > Cicadellidae > Nephotettix > Nephotettix cincticeps. The sequence continues at coordinate 20,169,941 of CM041789.1, read as the reverse complement.
ATAAAAGCAATGAAAACATTGATGTTTAATATTTTACTATTATGATTTATGTACAAAACATAGAACTAACACTCAGCGATCAATTATTTCTGTTAATATAATTCTTAATAAATATTTAAACTTAGTGTTTAAACTATTTTATCACATTCAAATTACTCTAACAACATTTAATCACTAATAAACTGTTTCAGATTAGACTAGAGTCGAAGACATATAAAAGTTTTGGTACATCAGCAAATAGTATACCTGGTTCATTCAAGCCTGGAAGGTTTTCTTTACGATAATTATTTCTTTGATAAAGTTTTTTTACATTTAAAACTGTTTTAACATTAAATTTAAAATCAAAACCTGGAATTATTTACCTACAGGATTTTGAATTGAAGATTATTGGTAAAGCTCAGAATTGTTAATACTAGTTCCAATTGTGGTTTTAGCTCAATGTTTAATGCTGGAATATTTCACTAAACAATTTTCAACCAAACCAATCGTTGGTTCAACATTCTTAAAAAGTTTCAAAAATTAAAATAATATTATTTTTAATTAATAAATGTTTCCAATAAGCATTGGAGTTTCTCTAGTAACTACTTTACTAAAGTAATTTAACATAGCATTTTACTAATTCAGTAATTAGCTTACAAAATATTAAACCTTTAATTACGGCTAGCGAAACATATCCGATAACGTGATTAATGACGCCCTTACGTTACACTATTTGCGTCTCGTAAGATACTATCCCCCTTAGAGCTTAGGACATATTCATGTCAAAAAAAAGAAAATCATCGTTAATCAAAGTAGTCATAAATTATTCGAAATTGTTAATACGAGTATCAATCACGTTAAACGTTTCTCAGTTTTGATCGAGGACTGTAGAGATATGTAAAGTAAATCTGAGATTGGCAATAGCCTCTTCTGACGTCTACATGAGAGCAATTTCTCGGTGCACGACCCAGCCTTCTTGTAATTTCACAGCTCATTGGGCAAATATCATCCGCTTCAGATCTCACTTTGCATATTTATAAGGAATTATACATTAAATACGAATAAATCATGAAATGAAATGGATGTCATCTTTAAATTTAGTGATCATCTATTTTGTAGTCGATATGTTCTGTTACATTAATTTCAGAATTTGGTTAAGGAAATTTTCCATCAAGGTTAGTTAAAGTGTTATAATGTTCCAGGATCTGGAATCTGATCCAGTTTTCAGGTGAACTGTAAACTAGAACATGACAATATTAGTAAATAATCCGGGCTAAGCCGGTGTAAATGTGAAAATTAAAATGTTTAAATCGATCAAAAAACTTACAACATCAACAACAACAAAAGTCACACACATAAAACTACAGCACTAAAAACAAAGCACGTCCACGCGTCTCATGTGCTCAAGGACCACTCATGCCCCAAACAAATGTATCTGTTGTAAATATCAAAGAATGTTGAAATAAACTGGGGGATAACAAGTTATTAAAATATAATAATATTCTTAGAAATTGTAACCTAGATTATATATATTGGATTAGATTTTGAAATGGCGACCTTACCACAAGGTAGGTATTTTAAGCTAAATATGAATGAGGATTGAGTATAAGATCATTGTGCCACTATCATGTAGTCTTGTTACTGACTAAGGCTGACATGTTCCTTGGACAGGATTGTTAATTAATAGCCAAACAGCCAATTGCAACTTAAGGACTTATGGTTTAACGCGAAGTCCGAACCACTCCCTCTGAATTACGAATTGGTCTAATTCCATAATAGTGCGGACGTTAATCCACACAATAGAACACTACATCCACCGACCAACGTTCACAACTATCCAAAATAAAAGTAATCAATGATTTTTTTAGTTAAATTGAACGTTAATTTTCTTGGCCTTCATTGTGTCATTACAAACCATCCTTTGAGTGAGGTAAGTTAAACAGACGATAGTTCTGAAGTATAATTGTCATTATTTGTTTTATGGATGTCTGTACTTTGAAAGTCGTTTCTTACGAAAAAACCTTCTGTGAAGAGGTAACAAGAGAAATTGTGTAGCTCTGCATAACGGGGTTTCCCTATATTTGAATTCTGAAGTAAATGGGTTGCTAAAAAAGCCACCCTGTGGGAAATAGGATCATGGATATGTCTAAAGGGAATGTTTTCAATGTTAAACAGCTGTTCTTATTCTATTATATTAAAAATCAATACAATAGCACTGTTACATATTTTACATATTTTCCATCTTAAAAATCACTAACACTCCTCCAGAGATAAGACATATCCATGTCAAAATAAAATCTTTTGTTGACTTGGGAAATGTTTCTGTTCCCTACTAATGCGTAACATAGAGCCGCGTATCTACTATTTGTCAGTGTTTAAAGATTTGTAGAAAGCTAAAACGTTCCACGCCAAATGGTATTATTATAGTTCAATTTAAAAGTAGAACGAATATAAAACAAAATCGAATAAAAAATCTAGAAAAATGTAGTTATAATATTTGTTCTAACTTTTTTATAATAAAAAATATAGAGATTGAATAAAGCGTCATGGTTGTCTGTAGTTGTATACAGAATCAATATTGATTTAGTTGAAGTTGCAGGACATTAGTACAAGTAAGAACTTGCCTTACGACGAGAGGGGGAAACTTTTAATCACTTTTCTAACAAGAAAATACGGGGTGTTCGGTAACTACTGGCTAGTCTCCTAAATTAGATCTGGTTAGAGGGTAACTGCGACCCCTGCTGGACACCATTGTAGTCTCATCACCTCAGTTACATCTGTTAGAGGATACTCTCTAGAGTTCGTAGAATATAACGAACAAACCTTTGGAATGATGGAATCAATTATAGAGTTAATTGTGCATAAATTTTAAACTCATAGGTAAAGGAATGGAATTGCAGGGTTATATGACTTTTTAAGAAGAAAAACGCTCATTTTTATGTCTTAACATTTACCTGAAGTAAAAAAGAAGAAAAATGCTGAGAAATAAAATGGAAAAATATATTCTCAGCTCAATAATTCAATACTAAATAAAATTAGATAAATTGTATTAAATTAGAAAATGTGTATTATGAAAATACTTCGGTTACCATTAAACGGCATTTTAAAATAAAATAATTTTTAAATGGGTTTAAAGGCAATGGGTTTTCGGCCTGTCAAAAGTTATTAAGCTCAAAGATAATATCCCATACCACCAAACTCAGGATTTACAAGACAATAATCAGACCAGTTCTCCTGTATGGTTCAGGAAAGTTCAGTAAACTTTGCTCAAAATATGGCGTAGAGAACAAGATTTTGAGGAAAGTATATGGACCGATTTTTGAGGATGGGCAATGGAGATTGAGACATAATTGGGAACTAAGAGAATTATTTAAGGATCCGGATATTGTCGCTGAAGGTTGAGATGGGCAGGGCACATTCTAAGGAAAGACGACAACTCCCTATCGAAGAACAACCCAGAAGGTAGAAGACCCCTTGGAAGACCGAAACTTAGATGGTTCGACCAAGGGGAGAAAGACCCGAGGAAGTTAGGGAGAAGGAAGAAATTGAGAATATCCCTTTTTGGCTTCTTAAGGGCATAAAACGTGGAAAATAACTAAAATTTCATAACTATAAGCAATGACACATAGAGCAGTGTGTTGGAGAGGCCAAGTAATTTCCTCTTTACAACGACATATAACACTTATAATTAAAAATATTAGTTGTCTTTAGAAAAAATATTTTCGTAATGTATGTCTTGACTTAAAGCAACCAAGTTGACTGACTCTCTGGAATGTTTACTAGTAAGTAAGTTAAAGGCAATGAATAATGTAAAAAAAACTAATACAGTATTGATTTTAATATGACAGTTGGTTGTCTCTTTTCCTAAAATTACTTAAATAGGTCGCATGAGAATTTTATATTCTAGAAGATATACGTAGAAAATAGGTGGGACCAATTTTTTATTTCGATAGGTTTCGGGTCAGTTTAACGTAAACATAAACCTTCTCCAATATATTTAGAATGATTATCCACTATACATGTCCTCCAAGTAGCTGGATTTCAGGACATTTATAAACTAAGAATTTGCTTATATAGTTTACGAATACCGCGTAAATTAAAATATAGAAAGTCTAGTTTTATTTACATATATTCAAAATATTCAAGTAAAATAGTTTATAAGAGAGAATTTTTTGTGGTAGAAAATGTTTGAGCTCAAAAAACTTAATTGGACAAAATGCCTATAAATATAATTAGTTCATAAACATTTACACGTTTACAACACATTAACACTGAAAAAATATAATTTTAGGTAATTCCTCATTTATAGTTAGGTAGAAGTTCTCGTCTCGATGATCACGTACGTGAGGAGGTCCAGGTAGTTCCACTGCAGCCCGCCAGAGTCGTCCCTGTCGCACTGCGCTTCCGCACTCCGGTGTTGATCTTTGATATAATAAAATTACTGCAATGTCGCGTCCTAAATCATTTTATCCCTCCTGAAGACGATTTGTTTTTAGATATCAACAATTTATCACTGGTCGATCGTTCGGGTGATTCCACTGATTTGAAAAGTTTCGGGTGAAAAGTTAAACTTTTGTCACTGCTAACATTTTAAAACCACAAACTCAATAAATATATATCTAGTTTCATGAATTAAGATTAAGCTTCTTGTAATAGGGTTGTTCCGATATATTTTCGATAATCGATGTCCCTGACTATTACCATTAAGGATTACTTGGAGTAAAAACTTTTTTAAAATAAAAATAAAATTATTTTAATTTTGATAAATCACGTCTAACTTTATCGTTCAAGTCAATATCCTGAAACACCACACACATAAATAGACAGTGTAGATTATTTAACTTTGACACTATTCGTGAAATGTACATTTAACTTTAATCTTATACTCCATGCAGCATCATAATCCTACAAACGACATTTCGAATGCAAAACAAATTTTCTTTCTTACGCTTCTCCGTGAAAACTATAGTATCCTCAAAGATGAAGCTATCAAACTTACGATGCCTAATGTTGCCCTAATTAATACTCACCAAAGTTGAAATTCCTATCTTATGAATAAGTATTCACTAAGTAAGTTATTTAATCATGTACAAAAAATACACAGAACAAATATTTGTTTCTCTTCTTTTAATTGGTATAGTCAATAAAATCGAGCAGACGTTTGCTAGTTGTTACTCTACATCTTACACGAGTAAAAATTTATTTTAAAGCATTTTTAGACGAAACAAGATGAAGATTTCTCCATAAATCAAACTACTATCCATTTATGCATTTATGGTCTTCTAAAACGTAAGAAAAAGTCCATAAATCTGGAAAAAACTGTTGGAGAGGGTTTTCGTTTGCTACAAGCCAATAATATGAAGTAAGTACGGACATTACAATAATGATACACAAATGTTGTTCAGCGTACTGATTACAACAGAGACAAGCTACGTGAGCCTAAAAGTGATTAATAAGTCGAGGACGTGGTTGCTGAGGACGACAGGTGACGCATTGTTTATCTCATGGTTCCGCCCCAGTGGGCTTTTACAGAGGAACTCGCGAGCGATCGTCTGGAGCTGACAGGTCTAGCTCTGGACACGAGATACCTCTTATGTTGGGACAAACCTTATAGCTATCAAAAACCAAGTTTTAGACCGTGTGTCAAATCAAATGAACAATAAATAAAGAGTTTTGAATAGAGTCGGAATAGCCGAAATGGGTCTTACAATGAATAGTTTTTTTCTTCCTTACTGTTATACAAATAAGGTTTCATCCTTATTTGTATAACAGTATGTATCACGCAAGAGACACGCGCTTTGTTGTTCAGTCACAGTGTTGTTCGTTACCAACATTCCCCCTCTAAAGTTATCTGCCAGCCAGTTGTGTGCAGTTCGTTAACTTCCAACTTCGCCGTCCGGTCACGTTTAAAAATTCTAAATCAAAATTGTTTAACCTTCCACCAGATAGGGTGGTGCATTTGACGAGTATTTTAACATGGTTAGTTCCTTTTTCTCTCGTATATCACGGTGTAAAATTATCAACTTTCTAATAATAAATATATATATATATATATATATATATATATTTAATTTCAAAAGAAAGAATCTTTCCTTTTGAGCAAACACATCAATTTATAATTTAATTTCTGATTTAATTCCTATACTTATTATCCATTCTAGCTCATCTAAGTATGATATTAAGTTATTAGATTACAAAAATATTATTTTTAAGTAAAGTTATGGTTTATTTTATTTTCAATTAAATAGACAAACAGAATAGTTATACTGTCCTTCATTCATATTATCTATACTTATAAGTATAAGTAGTAGTATATAATTCTCAAGAATATTGAAATAGCTCAACAACCAATAGCATCTAAGGTTAAAACTTACAATTGACGATTTATGTATTGGTAATCAGTTCCACAAAGGTTCATATTTTTAGTTTGTAGTTTTACGTCTAGAAACTTTATTGCTCCAGAATCACCGTTAAATTATCTTATTAACTTTTTAAACATCGGAATCATTTAATTCACAAGCATTATGACAATTTAGATTCTTATACAATCTTAATTACAATTGTAAAGGTATAACAACGCGACAACCGATGCGAAGAATACATGAAAATACAGCAATACAGCTAAACCGTTCACCCTAACAAGCTGCAACGAGAATGAATTTTGTACAGCAGTCGCATGTTTTATTCATGGGAATAATCTGGAATGTCTGCAGCGGAACAGACTCTTGTCAATGTTAAATTATTTCAACAAATGTTGGTCTATGTAGAGCATTTGTACAGTAGGATACGAAGCGACCAATCGGCAGGCTTGCAGAATTGACATTTAAAACAATCTAGTGAATCAACTCGAGTTCATAAAATGTAGGAGGTGGATTTGTTTCACATATCCTCCAGTATGTTCCTATTCAAAAGAAAGTTTTGTAAATTTAATTTACCGAAATACAAAATATTAGCTTATAAATCGGGCAGAACAAAATCTCTCATGATATTATTAATTTATTTAAAACATTAACCACTTTCCTAGCTCTAATTACCATATTACCTCTTTCAAATGTTATACAATATACAAGAATTTAAGTTCCTCATTTACAAATAATAAAAAGTTATTTACAAAACACCGTTAATAGTAGTGAAATCTTGTCTAGGATCCTCAAAGTTTAACAAGCTATTGTAAGCTATGATAATCTAATTCGTCAGCTGTAACCAGCTCGTTAGTAATGCAAATTGCTGTCTATCGCCGTCATCGTACATAACACTGACCAGGCTATACACTGTAAGCTATGATAATGCTAACGGAGGAAGCGACTCGTCAGCTGTAACCAGCTCGTTAGTCTGTGTAACCCATGCAAATTGCTGTCTCCAGGCGGCTCGCCGTCATCGTACACCAGTGTAACACTGACCAGGCTATACATTGTGGGCTATGATAATGCTAACGGAGGAAGCGACTCGTCAGCTGTAACCAGCTCGTTAGTCTGTGTAACCCATGCAAATTGCTGTCTCCAGGCGGCTCGCCGTCATCGTACACCAGTGTAACACTGACCAGGCTATACATTGTGGGCTATGATAATGCTAACGTAGGAAGCGACTCGTCAGCTGTGTTTGTTTTTATTACTACATTATTTAATGACCAGGCTATACATTGTGGGCTATGATAATGCTAACGGAGGAAGCGACTCGTCAGCTATGGTTGTATTATAATATACTCTTAAACCAAAGACGCCAGGCTATACACTGTAAGCTATGATAATGCTAGAAGGTCTGACATTGTATTGACATAGATATGGCTCAGCCGTCATCGTACACCAGTGTAACACTGACCAGACCATACATTGTGTGCTATGATAATGCTAACGGAGGAAGCGTAATTCGGTTAGTGACGTCATAGTATGTTACAAGAACAACTGTTTGGATTATATGAAAACATTCCCTTTAGATATATCCACGAGCTAACCTATTTCCCACAGAGAAGTAAAAACTTAATTGTTTTAAAGCCAATTAACCCACAATGATTTATTTATTATTATTGATGACGTCATCACGTTTGTTACTCATCCTATCTGTGGTTCGATTCTCGACCATATTCCTTACAATTCATTTTTCTATAGAATCTTATGACCAGGCTATACATTGTGGGCTATCGTAAATATTAAATAAATAATGCTAAGGAAGGAAGCGACTCGTCAGCTATTACTTAGTTTATGATATTACTGACCAGGCCATACATTGTGGGCTATAAAAAGTTGAAAACAAGTTGCTCCCCAGTGTAACACTGACCAGGCCATACATTGTGTAACAAAAACTAATTAAACTAAATATGTGTATAACAAAAATGTCTTTACTTAAGCAAAGCAATAATGCTAACGGAGGAAGCGACTCGTCAGCCTAGGTGCCGGCGAGATGACCAGGCCATACATTGTGGGCTATGATAATGCTAACGGAAGGAAGCGACTCGCGACACCAGCGCTGTCTGACGGATGGACTAGGGACTACTAAATGATGACGTCATCCACCCGGTTGATTCCTTCCATTCGTCTCGTACACCAGTGTAACACTGACCAGACCATACATTGTGGGCTATGATAATGCTAAGGAAGGAAGCGACTCGTCAGAGATCGTCATCGTACACCAGTGTAACACTGACCAGGCCATATACATTGTGGGCTATGATAATGCTAACGGAGGAAGCGAAAGGAAATGCCTGACCAGGCTATACATTGTGGGCTATGATAATGCTAAGGAGGAAGCGACGAAAATGACGCACAATGAAGCTGTCTACTAATTAAAATAAAGCAACATAAAATCAGCTGTTAATAAAATATTCATATTATTGATGTATGCATATGATTAAAATGCATCACGTATTTTCCTCATAAGCTTAAAATATACAAAATTTGGCCAACATATAAATATATAAAGCCCAAAAGCCGTAAACTATTAACCTGGTGAATAAAGCTGTTCAATTTGTACAGCACATATTTATTTCATAGTTTTACATTAATGAATGATTCAGATTGCATTGGATGGTAAAGCATATTGCTAATGGAAAGTAAACTAACAGCTGCAGCTTATGAAATAAAATGTTTTGATTGTAACAGATTGTAAACAAACTTATTGGGAATACAGTGTAACACTGACCAGGCTATACATTGTGGGCTATGATAATGCTAAGATGTTAACCTCATGGGGATGAGGTTAACATTGCAAATTTGACTCGTCAGCTTCGCTGTAACCAGCTAGGTCTGTTGTAAGATTGGCGGCTCACCGTAATGTAGTGTAACACTGTAAGGCCATACATTGTGGGCAATACTTTGATACTTTGAATAGGATCGTCAGCTGTAAAATTTAGTACATGTGTAACCCTGAAAATATAAAAGATGCTGATCAGGCGGCTCTCATCGTACACCAGTTTTTCACTACATAAACATTATGATAATGCTAAAATAGAAGCGAACTCGTCATTCACATTGCTCAAGTGGAAATAACTTGGAATTGTACAATCAGAGATAGCAAAATATTTAATGGTATTCCTTGAAAATAAGAAATATCAACTTTTCTAGATTTAAAAATAAGTTTGTATATACTATCTCCAACATACATACATTTTTATCTACGGAGATGGATTATAGATTTTGCAGATAGCTCCTAGAAGTGTGCCTGGGGTGTGAAATATTGATGGCGACAATCAACCCAGGATAAGAACAATCTGCGGATGTCACGTCGAGGAGCGATCATTAATGAAGGAGTCAGTAAAGAGGAAATGATCGCAGGAAGCGGTAGTGACAGCAGTTACACGTCTTGCCGCTGGGCGCGCCTCGATAAAAGTGACGCGATAGAGTTTATGACAGGGAACTTTGGGTTTACGTTTAGGCGCAACTGTTAGGGGAGTGTACTAATTACTCCTTGGACGATATTTAACATTGAAACAGGAAACACTTTACAACACGACCGTTGTTGCGTGGGCAAACTATCTATTAAGTTAAATTAATTATTTTGAACGATGTTAACTCACATATGTTTACTATCATTCTCTTTTATTTCATTTTCTGAAATGGCGACATATCCAGGTAGATATTTTAAGTATGAATGAGAATAAATTAAAAATAATTTAGGCACGATCTTTTTTAGTCTTGTTATTGACTAAGGCTAAAGTTTTCCATACATTAGACACACACATATTATTTATTATATTTTTTGTCCGGTCAGAACATAACGAAGTAATTGTTATAAATCATATTTTGTATCTAATATGTTTGACATTGATATGTCTTAGCTTAGCGGTACATGATATCAGTACTGTCTCGTGTTTAAATTATTTTAAATTTTAAAAATAAAAATGATTGAGTTTTGCTCTGAAAACATGTAACAGGTTTCCATAGAAACTACCAGAGCTATTGTTTTGAAATTTCAATATGAAAGAATAAGAACAGCTGTTTCGATTAACTGAGACTATTCTCCTTAGACATATCCATGATATAACCTATTTCCAACAGGGAAGTAAATAAAAAAACTTTTTCCTTTGAATTACGAACTTATCCAATTATGTGGATTGTCTTTGCGGATGTACTTAAAATTCAGAAGTGTAGACGTTAATCCACACTAGAGAATATTTCATCCATTATTTCATGAAGTACGTCAAATATTTTGTTATTTAGTTTAGCTACAAAAATAATACCCTTACATGTAAAGCCTTAAACTTGTGTAAGTTAAAAGACGTATCGCCGATCTGGTCCCATCTAATATTTATTACTACTACATTTTTAGTACAGAGTAAGAGGATGTGTGTTGAGGACCTTTTGATAGCTCCGCGGTACGGCTCCGAATACGTTACTCAAATTAGCTTAATTACAGAGTATTACTCAACTCTTTTAAGAAATTGAGGAACTTTCCTGTTTATTAACTTTTATTACTCATTAGTATTTTAACTTCCTGCGTAATGTTAATTGTTTTGGCAATGCCTAATGTACCATGTTTGCCCATGGGTATTAAACACTTGAGCGCTTGTGGTTTCATGACGATCGGGATATGCGTAACTATGGTTGCCTATATATGTATATGCATGTATGCCTGAATGTACAATTAATGCTATACACATACGAAAATGTCAGATCTTTTTTCTACTATAGTTACATTTAAAGGTTTTATATATTTTTCTAAACAGAGAGGTGATATTGTAAGCAGTGAAGGAGTAAGGGAGTACCGGAAGGTAGTGCTGGTAAGGGTGAGTATGAATGTGGGGCTATGAGGTAGTCCTGGAAGTAGCGAAATTTAAGTCTAGTGATTATGTTATTTTTAATGTTAATAATCTAATAAACAGGAGGTGGGAAGTGGTGGGTACTAGAGGGAATGCTATGAGGTAGTGTAGGAGGTGAGGAAGTGGGTACTAGAGGGTGTGCTGTGAGGTAGTGTAGGAGGTGGGAAGGTGGGTACTAGGGTGCTGTGAGCTAGTGTAGGAGGTGGGAAGGTGGGTACTACAGGGAATGCTATGAGATAGTGTAGGAGGTGGGGAAGTGGGTACTAGAGGGCTATGAGGTAGTGTAGGAGGTGGAGGTGGAAGGTGGGTACTAGAGGGAATGCTATGAGGAGAAAAAAATAATAAATTGACCTATTCATAAACATTTAAATACATACTAGAGGGGGTTCTGTGAGGTAGACAATCTCAGGAGGTGGGAAGGTGGGTACTAGAGGGAATGCTATGAGGTAGTGTAGGAAGATGTAAATGTAAATAGTTAATTTTGTAATTTTTTGGGGCATAAATTATTTTAAAAAAATCAAAGACGTAGGTCTCTCAGAATCAATTGCTAACTTCCACGGTAACTTCGTTCCTAGAATGAACATCTTATAGATTTGTCAAGACTGTTGTGTTTTGTGCTAAAAATGGTAGATGGTACTAGAGGGAATGCTATGTGAGGTAGTGTAGGAGGTGGGGAAGTGGGTACTAGAGGGGGTGCAAACCGATGACCGAGATGGCGAGATAGCGACCCAATCACGTGGTGTTATCAGGCCCTTGATTGGTGACGTCACCGTCATCCGCAGGTCGACGTCACTGACAGCTGATGCAGATAGCGCCACTAATCTGTCCCGGGCTTTGAGCCACATCTGATCACCCTTTCAATTTTACACGATTGAAATATAGGGGAAAATGTTTGATTAATTAAACAGATTTAGGTTCGCCCCATTATGGATATCGGAACACATAATCTTACGAGTATGAAATATTGTACTGAGTAAATATTTCTATGGTGGTTCTCACCTCTTAGAATTGTCGTAACTTCACACAGGGAGAGTAGGATAATATAAAATTTACAAAAATAGAGATTTTAATTTTATATATATATATATATATATATATATATATATATATATATATGTGTATAATTGTATTTATATAAATATTTATAAGAAAACACTATTTATAAAACATATAATTAATGCAAACACAGCATTTCTTTTATAATACAAACAAAATATGATAAAACTCAATTGGGAGCAAAATATCACTATGTAAAATATCAGTGTCCATTGTATTCTGTAACGAATGCACAACCCATTGAGGTTTTTTCAAGTCACTGCACAATGTACGTTTAAATTGCATAGCGATGACGCTCGTAGCTGCATAGCCAGCTCGATGTAATGGTGACCAGCACAGTTGCACCGGTTATGATCACATCAGATACATAGTTTGGTGACGGTTAAGGTAACAAAATAACCAATCAGCATTTTACATGGTATTTGTATTTCGAATGTTTAGAATGATAAAAGTATTTTGAACTTATCCGAGAAAATAACTTGCGTAAATGTAACCCACTATTACGATGACTACTCTATCTTGAAGCAATTGCTTTAAAAAAATCTTTACTATAAAATATCACGTAACATAATGAAAACTACAATTATTATCATGAGAAACGTAGTCTTTAGTTTAATTAGTTCCTACCTACTACACTGTATCAACTCACTCTTTTATATTTATTTATTCAACTTCAACTTATCATTACCTAGGACCTATAAAGTGACTCACATAGTCCACATAGGTACAGCCATCACTCATACTCTGACGTAAGTCGTTCTTTACTGGTTACGATATCGCAACCTTTCACTTACTGGGCCAGCCTCTGCTACCGATACGGTAGCTCGTTCCACGAAGTAATCCATTTTTGTTGGTTAGAACATGTAGAAAAGGGCGCCACGTTCTTAAAACCCTACTAAACTCCGTAAAGATCATCCTCATAACTAGAGGCAGCGTTTTTGATTCCATGTTAAACTGTAGACCCCTTAGAACTTGGACCCCTTAGACTGGGACGGTGGCGACGTTCTGTAATCCAGCTACTTGGAGGTCACGAATTGTGGATTTTTGTGAAAGATGGTCAGTGGGTGTAGTGTTCTCTTGTGTGGATTAACGTCCGCACTATTGAATACTACGTTAATCCGCAAAGACCATCCTCATAATTAGACCAGTTCAGAGACTCCAAGTTAAACTGTAGGTCCTTTAGGTTGGGCTATTAATATACAGTCCTGTCTAAGGAACACGTCAGCCTTAGTCAGTAACAAGACTACAAGATCGCGCCACAATCAACCTACATTCATTCCTCATTCATACTTGGCTTAAAATACCTACCTGGGTAGGTCGCCATTTCAGTTAAAAGTATAAAGTATGCCATTGACTGGACGGCTATTAATTAATTAACAGTCCTGTCTAGGGAACATGTCCAGTCTAGTCATTTCTCTATAAGATCGAGTTACAACCATCTTACACTCATACTTAGCTTAAAATAACTACCTGGGTAGGTCGCTATTTCATAAAGTTCATAATACATAACTCTCTATTTAAGCAAGCTATGAAATTTTCTGCTACATATTTCTCGGAAAAACTACAGAGTGTAACACTATAGTTTCAAATGTGATGCGAACCTGTTGTACGAAGTGTCTTTTACATAGAAAAGTCTGATTGCCGTATAGCAAGTATTCCTCAAGAAATACAATAATTATTGTTGTGACAATGACACGAAGTAAAGGTTGTGGAGGAAGTGACAGGAGAGCTTACTGTCACTACTGTTACGAGAGACAAGGTGGAGAGGACTTGTACCACTTAGCCGAGTCAGTCCCGGGGGAGTCCACCACCACGTCCGGCTACAGTGTCGCATCGATACGGTAGTTATCGCGATAAACTATCGATTAAAGTTTGATTTGAAAAGCTTTGTAATGAGAAATGGCTGATTATCAACATATCCTACGAGATCAACTCAGATCTATTCCTCGCCACCTAAATTGACCCCATACAAAGAAAATTATCAAACGCTCTTTTCGCACAAACAACAAATAATGTAATAAGAAATTACGACATTACAACCACAGTTGCATGTTTCTCTACATTTGAAGCACACTTTCAGAAATACTTAACTACAGTAATAGATTATGCTTACTACGAACATTGATATTCACGCATATTTTGCCATGACATTCCTTACTACGTCCATGACAAACTGATTAATAAAAAACCCTCCTCATAACTATATAAATACTACCTAATAAGAAACAGTTAATACACAGCAAAATTATTTAAACATCTAATGAAAAATATAAATTAAAATTACTTCATCGACCTGCAAATAAAAAAACGACAAGAAAAAAACCAACACCAAACTAAAATACTTAAATACAGCTGAAAAAAATCGAAAGCGAAATCACATAATACTTATTGAATTGAAAAATGTTAAAAATTCACAAATAGTCTTTCTTTTATTGATAAAATAATCGTTTATTTAATATTAATATTTGTGTGAATGATAGGCTATTGATTTGTCAATATCTGGAGTTCTCAGCTATCAAATCTGTATTCCTTGGAATCGCATTGTGACAAATGGACAAAAGTAGCTCAAAAGAGGCCAAATTGCCCCAAGTCCGAGGGTGGCGTTATTGACAGAGCAAATCGACAATCAGGACACGCGCATTTGAATGAAATAAACAAGCGAGATCGGACTGTTTATGGGAGGGTCGAATGCGCCTCATGGAACAATAAAAACCAGTAAAACT
Source organism: Nephotettix cincticeps (assembly GCA_023375725.1). Lineage (NCBI taxonomy): Eukaryota > Metazoa > Arthropoda > Insecta > Hemiptera > Cicadellidae > Nephotettix > Nephotettix cincticeps. The sequence goes on along the minus strand of CM041789.1, from coordinate 20,154,932 downwards.
ACAATGAAAAAATACTAAGATATAACGTTTCTGTAATTGGAAAACCTTCACATTGTAAATATTCATAAATGGGTTAGGAATTTTGAGACATGTGAGTTAGTAATTCCTAAAATATTGTAATGAATGTATTTACTTTCCTGTGGGAAATAGGTTGGATTATGGATATGTCTAAAGGGAATGTTTCCAGTTCATCCAAATAGCTGTCCTTATAACCAAATGGCGGCACTTCCGTTAAGCACGTACGCTGCACTTTTTGCGTTCCACAAATCTGCTAACACCCCCAGAGCTTAGACATATCCCAAGTTAAATACTAACCAATCCTTAAAAATCCACGTAACATCAAACACACCACTGAATTTAAAACCAGTAAAACAGAATAATTTCAATTCCTATTCATTTGAACTACTAAAATAAATTTATTCCATACATACGTAATGGATTAAATTATTTATAAGTCCAGTGTTTCATATTTCTACCTTAATTATTTAACTTCTCTTTTCATTCCAAAGGAGACACATAAAGAGCTATGTTTTTTATATGTGTATAATTTTAATACTTCGTTTAGCATTTAAATTGTTTGAGGGGGATTTCTCTTCGTTGTCATTTTGATAAAATACTTCCGCGTTTTGAAAAAAAGGTCAGTATAGTAAATTTAAACGATCCGAAAGCGAATTGTGTAATCAAATTGCATTCAACTAATGTTTAATATTTTATTTTAAAAGTCATTAAAATTATAATATTCTGAAACTCCGTAGTGGTTACTCCCTGAAAATTATTGTACTTAAAAAACACTTTGTACGACACATTTTGATTACGTCGATTAATTTGTAACTGTCATGTTGGCTTCTTGATGAACGTGATTGTCACTAACACAGGTTGGCAACATTGACGATGTTAATCAGATCACGGCAGCGGCCGCGCGCGTCATCGTTTGCTAAATGATTAGTGCGCATTAGGCCGACATTGGATCCAATCTCCATAATTATTGACGTTCCACTGGTGAGATTTTAAATAAAAATTGAATTTACTTGATATAAACCTTATAAATTAACGTAAAATTTAATAAATTTAATGTTACAAAGAAGGAAGGTTTCTGTATGGTTGTTTGTTTGTAAAGTTTTTGTGGAAAGTAAACGCGAAAAATACTGAACCGAACGGCTAGAAATTTTACACAAAGGTAGATCTCAAACTCATTCATTACCTTAAAATGCCCGTGGACTACGCCCCATTAATGTCTAGGTTTCGATGTTCACATTTTCAAAGAATGAAAACATAAAATTACGTGAATGTCAACAGGTGTGAACAAAATTTGACAGCTCGGAAAGACACAGTGTTGTAAACGTTCTAGGTTTCAATGTTTACCTAGCAGTTTTTAATTTTGCCACCTGTTTACAGTCTAGGAAGAGGAAGAAAGAAAGTTCATTTTTACATAAACTGCTTGATCAAAATTAATACTGCCAAAAATGGTAGATTTTAAATTTTCTCCAGATGCCTGTCTCTATTACCTTTTTCCTTATCCTTTCCCAATATTACGTAACAGATGGTACTTTGTCATGTTGTAGACAATCCTATTTACACATTTTTGAGATTGTGTTTAGTATAAAATATTATTAGTAACACCTCTTTAATGTGAATAGTATTTTACCTCAAATAATGCATTTTCATTTGAGGTAAAACTTTCATGTTTCATTTCATGCCGAAGAGAAAAGGTAACCTCTCTCAAACTTTTTATACCTGTTCGAAGAACGGGTACTTCAGCTAGTATGTATTAAAATGTATTAAAGTTTGTTCTGTTAAGTATGTAAGAGCTAGTTGTTGCATTTGTCTCTCCCTTTGATAAGCAGTCCCTGAGGAATAAGTAAGCTATTGACAAACAAATTCATTTATAACGTACAATTTTGAAAAGGACATAAACTAATAAAACATCATTTTACATTGTGGTAAAATTCAGGACGTTTGAAATGTGGGTTACAGTTCGTTCTGACAAACACATTATCCCGTAACAGCACACCTGCGTCCTGTGATTTCGAGTATTCAGTTGAGATTATACAATAAAGCTTCATGATAAGTTACCTAAGCATGGAATATCTAGTTAGTACATTTCTCTCCCCCTTGGATGAGTATTTCCCTCCTTCGAGGAATGAGTATGCTTTTGAGAAACAAACTTTTCAATTTTTAGCTCACAATTTTGAAACTAATTATATACCAATTAAGCAAGAATAGTTAGAACTAATAGTGTTTATGGTAAAGGGGAAGCAAAAAACGAAAATAAAATGCATCTGGATTCAGGTCTTGTCATGACTTTTAGAATACAAAAGTTATTTCCAATATTAAGTTCGGTAAAACTGTTTATCTCTTAGAATAACAAAATCGGACATATGAAACAACCGCTAACTAATATCGCCCACGCACAACCATTTAGAAAAGTATTACAATTTGCTAAAATACAACACGGACTGGACACAAAGATTTACAATGGAGTAATTTGTAAATGGATGTTCGGTTAGAGGGCTCAATCATGTTGAGTACTGGAGCTGGGGCTACAATGGACGGATGCGCGGCCTCTGTGTGTGCCCGCGACCGGATACGGATACGGCCACTACGGAACACACCGTCGCTTTCATTCGCCCAGCTGCGTCGTTTCACTAACGTTAAAACCATACAGTGTCAGTACACGGTATCCTAATACTACTTCGTAGTGGCAATATAGCAGTTTAACTTCAGAATCGACACGATTACTCTCTGTATTTGAGCATTGTCTCCCGGTGTATGGAAATGTCATATCAATTGGGGACATGAAACGAATGCAGAGGGTGCAGAACATCAGGTATGTTCGTGGACTGAGAAAATTCGACCACATTTCTCTTGAGAGGAAATCTCTTGGCTTACTGTCAATCAATGAATTATGCTTTCTCCGCACTTCATGCCTCGTTCATAATGTCCTGACTGATGGGAAACCTCAATATCTGAGAGAGAGGCTCAGGCCCCGTTCCGACCTTAGATCTCGGAGTACCAGGCAGGACGACATGATGGAGGTGCCTCGTGTGCGCTCTGAGTCTGACCGGAGAAGTTTTTCGTATTTCGCGCCAAAAATTTTAAAATCATCGGGCATGTTAGAATAGGAAAAACAAATTTAAGAAAAATGTACATGACAGATTGCTGAGCGGCGATTTAAATGCTAATATAAGACCAATGGAATAGAATTTTACTTTGTAATGTACAGTATTTTATTTTATTAAGTACCGTATTTATAAGCTACTCTGTAAATTTATTTGTTTTTATTTTTTGTGAATTTTTGTGTGACACAAGTTGTTTTGAAAACCATTGTATTGAATGATGAAAACCGCTCTAAATAAAAGACAATTTATTATTATTTTCCTATACGAATAACGTGGAGATGAAATTTTTTACATTTCCGTTCAAAATTTCTATTAAAAATTAAAAATTCCATTTTAAATGTTAAAAATGCACCGGATATATGGAGGGCGGTGCCGGTGGAGACTTTTTTGTCTATACTAAAACTATACTCTACCAAGTTCCCTTAGCGTACTCCCTGAAATACATTTATTTTACATTTTAAATGAACCAAAATGAGTTAGAATATAATATACCAGTCTATAGGTATAGGTTTTATATAGCCGGTGCATTTTTAACATTTAAAATAATTTTTTTAAAGTTTAAATTTAAATTTAAAACCCAAATGTCCAAAATGTGTCGATTCTGAAGTTAAACCCAGGGATTGCCAGTACTCACTTCCATTGGTGAACGTGAAACTTTCATACTTATGGGATATTAAATTTTTAAAACACGAAAATGTAAAAAAATTACTTTGAATTTTTCATGAAAATTTAAAAATTCATTGTCAGTTTACTTTTTACTTTGACATCATCCACATGTAATTCTCTTTTTCAAACCAACTGTCAATTATTTTTCAAATTTATGCGTCTTTTAATGTATTGTTTAGATGTCAACGCGGTGGTTATGAAAACTTCAAATAATGCGTTTGAAGTGTTTTCTTGTAGAAAATTACTAAAAAAGGAAGTAGCTTGTGTTTTTTGTGAAATTTTAAAACTTTAAACCAGAGTAGTTTCTACTCCACTCTTGTACTGCAATTGAAATTTATTTAATTCGTAAAAGAGGTCCATAGGCTAGATCATACTGAGTATCACTCCTCTGCAACAGTGGAGATGAATTTCTATCCATTTTTAATTTACTAAGAATCGTAGATACTCCGTTTGAGCAGGTAATATATAAAACCAGGAACTAATTTGATATACATGAACAGACTGAATGGAAAACTTTATTCATTCTTAAGTGGATGATTCTAGCAAGTGTAAGAGTGAAGCTCTCAGCTACAATGTCCAGCGCTACACCGACGTCACTAGGCGCGAATCAGCTGACGTGCAATGTATGACAATGCCTCCAGCTGTAGCTGTTATAATTGACACTGTTAAACTGTGACACGTTCGTTAGCATACGCGATAGGCGTCTGACTGTATGGCGGCAACTCCGGACATCAACATACACACGACATCCTACATACTTGACTCAAAGTTCAATCGAGAATTCTAGTTTCACTATTTTATGCTTGTAAGTATAAAATGATCTGTCGATCGCAAATTATTTCCATTCGGTATCCAATAATGTTCAAACGAGAGGTAAAGTCATAATTTTGTTATTGATTTTCTCTTGAGTTAACATCTAAGTTACACCCGGCAAGTAACACGCCTGGCCGTCACTCACTTTGACAATAAACACCCACATGAGTAGGTCGGTGTCATTCTATTTTACTTTATATTGTTAAATTATATTGACAATCCTTCGCTATTTAGGAATTTGTGACTTGTTGGAAGAAAATATAATCGCGTTAAAAAATGTCCGGAATATAACAGATTAATTTATTACGTGTAAGTATTTCATAGCGAAAATGTACACTTTCTGCTGAATAATTATGAAAAAACACATAAAAAGTTAAAACTATGGTAAAACATGATTTCACGAAGTTTTGGGATATGGAATCTAGTACCATTTTCAGGGGAGCTAGAACCTAGTACATTATTACATAGATTAGTAAATAATTCCGACTAAGCCGGCATGGAGACGAAAAGAAAATGACAATGCTTCTTTAGGTTAGATTAGATTATTTGAAATGGTGACCATACCACAAGGTAGGTATTTTAAGCCAAGTATTAATGAGAATTGGATGTAAGATGAATGTGGCGCGATCTTTTAGTCTTGTTACTTACTAAGGCTGACATGTTCCTTAGACAGGACTGTTAATTAATTGCATAACAGCCGATGGCAACTAAGGGACCTACAGCTTAACGTGAAATCCGAAACACGGCCTCTGAATTACGAATTGGTCTAATTATGAGGATGGTCTTTGCGGATTAACGTAGTATTCAATAGTTCGGACGTTAATCCACACAACAGAACACCACACCCACCGACCATCTCTCACAACTATCCACAATTCGTGACCTCCAAGTAGCTGGATTACAGGATGACGCAACCATCCCAGGTCTTTCGACGTGTAAACGTACTTTGGTTTTTGCACTCTTTTGTGTGCGTAAATTTTGTTGCTTTTTTAAAAGTATTTTGAGCTTTGAACGCTTTTTGCACCTGAAAACGAGATCAGATTCCAGATCCCGAAACTTTGCTTCACTAATCGTGATGGAAAATGGCAGCAATAACAATCTAAATAACATAAGCCCGCCATGACTAACGTGCGAACATTCCTTAAAAATAATATTTAAGGATTGAAGCTGTGATGAATAGAAACACTTCCACACACGAAGTGTTGCTTGCTATATTGGGAGGATTTCTGCAGCTGCACGTTGCAATACAGGCTTGTGAAAACAAGCAATTTAGAGCGCCATTCAAGTCTGATAAATCTGCGAGATCGTTTAGTCGCTCAAAGGCCTTTGGAACGTAAGTCTTAGACGACCGTTTATCTCAACAAAGAAACACCTCGCGCGTGTTTCAGTTCCCGAGTTAATGCTGTTATTGGTCTTTGCCTATCGGCGTTAAAAATTCTACTCGTGGCCTTCCCTCGTGGGCTGACGCTGAATCTGTGAACAAACCCATTACATTGAGAAGACTAAAGGAATTATTAAATAAACAATGAAAATAGTTTAACTACTTCCTAGTGTGGAATAGGCGAAAAATATGAAATGGACAATAAGCTGTCACATACAGTCTACAAGCAATAAAACTGATTTTTTACATTTGTTCCGATTGTATTTCAGAGTGTTACACCTAATAAACTATCCAACACATTTCTCATGTTTATCATTAGTGGTTTTCAAACAATCACAGATTAAACATTACTAGATTACGACATTACTTTAAAAATATGCACATACATACAATTATGTATATAACATCATAATGACAACAAAATCGAATTGTACCTAAATAGTAAAGGATCTACTGACTTAATGGTGAAAATATGGAACTCTCTATGTCTATTGGTCCTCAAGATAAACAGATTTTGTCTGAAAACTTTTTGAAATTCAAACTTTTGAAAACTGTGTTTAAAAGTAAACGTGTGTTCACCAATAAAGAGTAAATTTTTTATTTTATGGTTGTAAAATAGATTCACACAGCATATTAGTTTATAAGTTTGAAAGGTATACATAGATATTAGGTCACATTAATGTTCAATAAAAAATGTATGTGCTTATTGACGAATGAAAAAAGTGTTATTTTTATACTTAGGGTTAAGTATAGGTGTTTTGGTATTATGAGAGTCGTTGACCTGACAGTTCTGTCCGCCTTAAGTGGGCAGTGTTGTTTTTCTGCTGCTTGTTGGCAGTTTCACGTGAACAATGTGACGCTTCGAAATCGAGAGATTATATTCATAGACAGTCGACAGACAAGTGATCAATTGTCAGAAATCAGTAGTATTTTTGGTTCGGTTCAGCGGATTCCCAAAACGCATTGTGCCATAATTTATACTCGTATTTCTTAGACAACAAAAAATAAGTCGAGTCGATGTACATGATTAAAGAACATAAATGGAATCTATACATACAGATTTTCTTTCAATATATAGAGATGAATCATGGCGATCATGTTCTGTTTTCAACCCAGAGGTAAAACACAAGCTTGTCTAGAAGGAACAAAATTAAAGTGAACTTATAGTTTTTACTAACTAATAGTACATGTTAAATCAGGTTACTTTATCGTGTATTTGATTTTCTGAGCTATCAAATATGTATTTTAGATTAATAAAGAAAACGTTTAAAACCCAACAGCAGCCTGCGCCCCTCCACCTCCTTCACTCTCCCCACTACTTTACGAACAAGATCAGTCCATTAAACAGTTCCAAACTTCCAGCTGATAAAACACTTTTTTTAATCTCCTCAGGAAAATCTTTTGCAACTTAACCATTATAAATTGTACGACCTGGTATTATTATTAAATCTCTTTAATTTAAAACATGAAGAAGGCTTTTTGTTACTGTTTAAATTTACGTTACAGTATTTGTCCAAAATTAGTGCAAAAGACAAATAAATTTCAACGTAACATGGAATGTTTAAAAATTACTACAGATAGATATAAGGTCGGGAGCCAATAAACAAGTTTGTAATATAATAGCCACTAGCTGAAGTGCTATTAGACTATATATTTGTCAATGCCAATAATATCTCAATAATTTTCCAAGTTTATAAATCTAATAAAAGTATTTAACCTTTTCTGAGTAAGTAGATTGTATCATGTGTAAGCAATCTGATAGTTAAGAAATTGTGGAAAGTAATGAGCGATTGTCAGTGCGTGTGATATTCTCTGGTGTGGATTGACATCCGCACTCTTTAATACTACGCTCATCCACAAATACAATCTCATTAATCAGATCATTTTGTAATTCAGAGGGAAAATTATGGTTCGGATCCCAAGTTTAACATTAGATTTTCTTATACGCCATTGACTTTTGGGTTATCAATTCCTATTAGGTCCTCCTGTCTAAAGAACGTCAGTGTCAATCAATAACAAGACTATATCGCGCCACAATAATCTTACACCCATTTCCCAATCATATTTGTCTTAAAATACTTATATTCATTGGTCGACATTTCTGAAAAAGATACCCAATATGCACAAATTTGTGCATATAGTTATAGAGCGCAATTTTACTGACAATAGATGTGGAGATATGTTGATCTTAAACACACGTGTTTTATACAGATCTTAAAGACACTCAAATTGAAACTGTCTGAGATGCGTCGCATGCGATAGAAAATCGTGACAACAATGGGTTCGTTAGGCAACTGCCACTTCTCTCCGGAACCTCTGGCGCCCCCCCCCATGATGATCACCTTCACAGCTGTAACGGCCTAAATAGCGACGTGTGCAGTCCTATCATTATTTAACTATCTGATAACGCTAGAATAAAAAATATTGTCTTTACTTCCATAATAGAAATAGATAACATTATGGATATGTCTAATGGCGATATTTTTAGTGCCACTTAACAGCTGTTCTCTTAATTATGACGACACTTTAGTAGTATGTTTACGTCCCAAAAATTACTAACACCCCTCAGGGCTTATATCTATGTCAAAAGTACAGAGCAGAGTTGTATTTTCCTTGTAATAAAGTATGGACATTAGTGTTTCTCATAATATTGGACATTGCAAACGAAGGATATACAGTACTCCTGTCTTAAAGATAAATTCGTATTAATCAAATTATTTTATGCTACATTCAAAGCTACACTGATTCGTTTCCAAAACAAGTTTGTTTCAACGACAACAAATTATTATTTTAAATCTTTGTCTGTAGTCCGTAAATCGGAGAGTTCAAAGGTTATGGGGTTTTAAATAATAAAAATATTCAAATTTTCTGGCAAAACAAAAATATTTTAAAATAATTTGACTATTATTTTTTAAGCAGGCTGAAAAAAATAAACAAAATTAGTATTTCAAATCATGAACTTTTGACTAACGGTTCCAGATAAAAGTTAAATTTAAACGCAGTAAGCCCGTCCTTTCCCGGATTGTGATTTACTTTTCAGAAGAAATATATCTATTATCTTGACAAAATATGAACCCGGTATCTTAAACAAATAAACTTAAGAAACAAAATCGCATTAATCAATATTCTAAAATTAACCTATCCGGCCATTAGTATTGGTTTACAATTAGTCCCTTGGATCAAATTAGAAAACGTTTATCATAACTTTAATTCGTTATACGTAACTATAAAATTTTAGTATAGTAATTTTGAAAGGCGTAAAGACAATTAGGAATGTAAGCAAAGTAGACCTAATATTGAGTTTTTAAGGCTAATTATTTTAAATTACTTATACTGTTATTTTCATAGTGCGTTTGTTATTTTAATGTAAACGAGTAAAATAAGCCTTCTCTAAAAAGTAATAAGGATAATAAGTATAACAACTGAACGAACTGTATAAGAAATATCAGAGAGTGCTCTAGATTTAAAGGAGAATAACACAACGTTACTGTTAAGTCTAGCGTTACAGAGAGGCAGAAATTGAGATAAGTCCTAATTTGGCTTTTCTGGGGGTATGTAACGTAAATATAACTCAAAAATTCATAGTTAGCTCAAAGCAATATGCAGTCAAAACTCTTAATTTGATTGAAATAGACGATGCGGTTGTAAGTCGCAGCATGAAGCGATATCCCGATGCTAATACCGTATACCGTATACCGTAGGTGCAGCCAAGTTCTCGCCACTGAAGCCGGTCATACTTCACCTAACCCTCTCCTCAATTTGCTCTCCCTTTGTTTCCGTCCAGTGGCGCGGCTGATTCGATTTCGGACGTTTTGGATAGACCCTTCCCACTTCATCATACTCCCCTGCACGCGCTCTAAGGTCAGGTTTTGTGGCACAGAGAGTGGAAGTGAACAGGCTAGATCGCGTGAAAGTGCATTAAAATTAAATTATTAAATAAGAGTTTTGTTTGTACATTGCTTGGAGTTTTTTTTGGTATATTTACGTTTTATATCCCAGAAAAGCCGAAATTGGTCTTATCTTAACTTATGTAACGTTTAACATAGTCTTTTGTACCGTATCTCCGTAAAAACCAGATCACTCACAGTTGTTATGAAACTTATTTTCATTATTCTATAAGTTTTTTTAGGAGACTTTTATTTACTTTAAACTCACGCAGAATATAAGTAATTATCTCTCATAAAACTCAGTTTTGTGCGCGATTTTAGCAAAATTTTACAGAACATGGGATCTATTAAAGTGATCAATAGAAAAAAATAAACTGCTGTCAGATTAACAACAATTTGTTTGCTTTATTGATCATTTAAATATATAAAACAGAGTCGTGTTATTTACAACACTTATAACTCGAGAACGGCTGGACAGATTTTAATGATCTTTGATTTTTGGATTCCTGTCTGCTCCGACCATATTTTGGCATATTCAGTTTCCATAATTTTGATTAGTTTCCATTTTATGGCGTTTTTACGCGAACTTACCAAGACTAATAGACAAGTCAGTACTGTGGCCTACTATAGCGCTACCTATCGTCGATCTCGCGAACTTTGTAACGAGTTTGTTCGGATCCCCAGTCTTCCACTGCGGAAACCATAAATTCTAAACAACGATAGGTTTCTGATAAGCAGCGATTGAGACATAAATCTGATATGAGATAGTGGCGCGCTCGAGCGGCAAGTGAGGGAAACAGAACCCGCCACTGGTGAAATATGTTCCGGCAATAAACATTATGAATAATGATTTTACCTTTTAGAGGACAGTCAGCACCTATTCACATATAAAATATCCTGAAAATGAAAAATAAATCTATATTAAACCCATCTTCACGATGTAATTTAATAATAATGAAACCCTTCTTTCTTTACTCTTGTTCTTTTAAATACAAACTACATTGTCTCTTGATTTATACTTGAACCAGCAAGGTACCATATAAAATTTGTGGTACTTGAATGCGGTAAATTATAACATAGAGTTAAAATTTTTAATTAAATGTGAAAAACTGTTATCAATAAAAAATTTCAAACAGTGTTATTTCTATTTTTACTTTATCCCAATATGCGAAAGTACATTTGACAGAAAGTGTATTTGACATGGATATGTCTTAGCTCGGGGAGGGGGTGCTGGCATTATGTAAGAATTGTATTGAATTTTTAATATATAAGAATAATAACAGCTGTTTAGACTAACTAAAAACATTCCCTTCACACATATCCATGATCTAACCTATTTCCCACAGGAAAGTAAATACAAACATTTTTCATTTCGTTAGAGTTTTCAAATTTAAGTTTTTGGTGGATTTATCCTTTTTAGTGCCTTACGAATCGAAAAAAGTGTTTTTTAAGTGGCGTCTGTCAATGTTTCAGTCCGCAACGTTGTGCCTTTGGTGTGTGTGGATGTACAGATGCTTAGAGACGAGACTATTGGTCCGACTTTTGTGACATTCTGTATGTAGGTAACAATTCACGGTATCTCTGAGATTTTGTTCATTTTTACAAATTTGGTTTCTAAGGTTACCTTCCTTCAAAAAACATGGAAGCCCGTGAGCACTCCCTTTATCGACTCCCCTTCAGTAGGCCTACGATAATGGAAGTGAAATAGGAATGAATTGATGGTTTAGTTGGCTGACTATGGATTCGGTTGACTGACAAATCCATATCGAGAGTTAGACTACCAGCCCTGCCTAGCCCTTGATTTTCTAGGAAATATTATACTACAGTGTAATATTATTCAAGTGTTTAAGTAAGCTGAACATTTTAAATGTGTAACAAAAGACTGTTTAGTAAGCTAATCGGTTCTACTTGTAAGGGCGAAACAACGTTCGAGAGCATTGATTTGTAGGGATATATTTACGTAATTGCTAGGAACAGTTGTAGTTGGCCTAGTATTAATCTAAGCTATTCAACAACGAGCCTAACGTAATGGGTGTGTCCGAGTCAGCGAATGTGAGTCATAATTCAGTGTCCGCTGCTGCACTCTGGTGACATTATTTAGCACCGGCACCGGTCAGTGCTGCACTCTGGTGACATTATTCAACACGAGCCCAGCCTGCAATCTGGCTATGATAAATTATTTCCGATTCGTTGTTAAATAGATATTCTTTGTCACGAGGGTTTTGGTGAGTTTTAAAACTAACCAAAATTTATTTCACGTTACAATACTCTGACGTTTTTTTCTACCACAAAACCGAACATGTTTTAATTAAAGTAAAAGGACCATTAGTTTTTAAAACAACATTGAATAAAAATTGGATTTCAAACGAGTTCTAACAGTTATAAACATCAAACTAGCATATATTTAAAAACAAATTAAAGTTGTATTTTAAGTAAGATTAGAAATTTATTTTTACTGTCTCGCTATATTTTTACATCCAATAAATTATTACAAAGTTCCTCTTAATAGCTTTCCTTATAACCATATTACGTCACTAGGCATGTGACGAAACCGTTACAAATTCTAGTCTCGCGGAGTGCCAATACCTCTCCCCCCTAGAGGTAAGACAAATCCATGTATAAAATAGATATATTTACTTCCCTGTGGGAAATAGGTTAGGTCATGGATATGTCTAAAGGCAATTTTTTCAGTTAATATCAACATCTGTTCTTATGTTTTCAAATTTTGGTCTTACAAATTGCTAACACACCCCCTCCAGAGCTAAGACATATCCACGTCAAAAATTACTTAGTAGCTAATCAAAAGTTATCAAAAGTGCGCATTATCCGTTATAGGGCCTACTCACATAACCCATTATGTATGTTTTATATAGTTATCTTATTATATTCCCGTCCAATATATAGTACCTTTGACATCGAAGAGATAAAAAACATAATTTAAGAAAGAGAGAAAGCTTTAGGAGGAAAATATAAGTGTATAACGGTAACACAATCCGGTGATGGTTCCCCAAACTGTTGGCATGGAAAATAAATTATTCAAAGTTTTGTAAGAAATACTATATGATAGTTATTTATAACTTTCTACTATATAAAGTCAATAGTGAAACTTTTTCATCTTAATGATTCACCTGTTTGAAATTTGCTTTTGAATAATAATGAACGACTAAAAGTCGTTACCAGAAATAGTACTTCTTCCATGATTGACGTTTGGTAGAAACAAGTCCAGGTTTGGACCGTTATCATCCAAATGTAAAGAAAGGTATAGAAAACAAAAATATCAGTCCACTAATGAAATAGGTACGTAAGTGATGACGTAGGTGGCAGGTTCTAGTGACATAGTTACCGCTGACCGCGCATGTTACTGTATTAAACAATGAATGTCAGCGATAATCACCCGACAATTTACACGTCCCCTGGAGTGGACAAATTGCCGCTAGGGGCGTTGTGGTCGCCAATCACGAATTGGTCATCAGAAAACATAGTACGCGATGCGAAACGTCAACCTTCACATTGTCCTGGATCTATATAGTACATTATTACCGTTCCGAACTGGCAACCTACCCAGGAGGTATTTTAAGTATAAATGAGAAATATTGTAGTCTTGTATTGAATCTCAAACAGAGTAAATAACAATACTTAAAAATTACACCCTATAAATGTAGTTATCAATATGTAGTTATATGTATATGTACCAAAATTTACATAAACAAATAACGACAAATATCATAATTTTATAGCAAACCACCACGCCGGTGCGCCTTCAGATTTCTGATCGCAATATTAAAACATTACTCATGTTGCCTCGCGCACTTTGCAGGCGCCTTCGTCTACCAACCGGAACAGTCACAAAATCTTCAGTTATTTAAAATGTAAATATTTTATCATCTATCTGTCTATTAGATAATATATTTGAATCTTTGAGACCTTTCCTTTTTGAAATGACGACCTACCTAGTTAAGTATTTTAAGCCAAGTATGAATGAGGATTGAGTGTAAGATGATTGTGGCACGATCCTGTAGTCTTGTTATTGACTAAAGCTGAGATGTTCCTTACATTTAACTAATATGCACATCGTTCTAAGAGACCTCGGATCAACGTAATCCGACAAAAGTCCTTTAAATTAAAATTAATTATTTAAATGTAAATATTTTATATCATTTTTCCTTATTTTATCTTTGAGACCTTTCCTTTTTAAAATGACGACCTACCTAGTTAAGTATTTTAAGCCAAGTATGAATGAGGATTGAGTGTAAGATGATTGTGGCACGATCTTGTGACTGACTAAAGCAAGAAAAGAAAGAATGCATAAGAGAACATATGAACGTGTAAGAGAAAAAATTTAAAATTATGAACAGGTCTAATCATGAGGATAAACCTTGCGGTTGAATGTAGTATTAAATAGTGCGGATGTAAATTCTTACCAGGGAATATCGCATACAAAGATACGTTATGTTTTCGCTAAACTTTATTTTTATCTCTGCTGCCATCTAGTGGAGAAAACGTTGACGAATAGTAGTTCTGGCTCTGCAAGATAGTCACTTTACACTTGCAGAGCTGTTATAACGATTTAAAATTGTCTCTCTCACCCTAGAAGTTACGATATGTTATGATGTATAGATCTGGAACGGTGTGCATACATCTCGTTCATTGAGGTGTCTAATATGGTTTATAAAATATTTTAATATTATAGATTAAACTTAAAGCTATTGAGTTAGTGTTTGAAAAATGCCATGTGAATACAAAATCTATATGAATAAAATATAGTTCTGTCTGTACATTGCTAGAATGCTATTTTAGCCACATTTTACACACAGTAGGGAAAAGCTATATAGGTCTCATGTATGACTTACACCATGTTATTTTTTAGTCTCTTAGTGCCAGAGCAAAAACAATAGTCGTTTAAAAATTTATATATATATTTATAATATATTTGTAGGTATATATGTATATATGTTTCTTTACACGATAACTCTCGTAAAAATGGTCGTTCGAGACCAAATTTGGTAGAGACGTGTATCTACAAATGCTCGGACTTTCGTAAACCAGACATATCGGTCAAACTAGTTTTTTTGTAAAAATGGGGTTTTTTGCATATTCACATGAATTTTTAAAAATTCAATTTTATATTTCATCATTGGAATCAGATTAAAAAACTTCACCAATTAAGTTCCTTAAAGTTTTTCTCTATCTTAAACGGTACCGAGTATTAATAAATCTAAACACAGTACGTTGTATTATTGTATCCAATGTTAATTTATGGAGGATAGGGAAAAATTAATATTTCCCATATTAATGGATATGTTTAGATAAAACTTGACATTTAGCTTCATGTGGTTGTGATCTATCCATTTATGCTTAAAAGTCATAGTTTATGTGTTTATCATGGCAGCAAATGCATAATTTTCCATATTAATGTATAATGAAATATAAAATGTTGATAAAATATTATTCATTGTAGGATGAATTCTTTCTGTGTTTCAAGCATATGCAATTTCCTAGACTGTTAAGGAACATGTCAGCAGTATAACAAAACAAGATTAAAATTCTACTTTACATCACTTGGCTTAAAATATACTTGGTGATTTCAGTTAAGTATTAAAGTATAAAGTATTTTTGTTTATCTTATAGAATAGGGCTGCAGAAGAGTTATGAAACTTGGAGTATTTCCATTGTTCTTTTATTTTTGGAGAGGGTTTTGAATTAATGATAAATAAATATTGTTTCTTAACAGTGAATCAATCATATAAACCGTAAAAAGACGGTCTTGATGGTAGAAGGAAATCTATACATAAATATTTTATTGTTAAAAATTAGCTGTGACTACAAAATATTACCATTCGAAGACTTTCATTTCGAACTGGCAGTATTGCAGTTTTGGTTACAACATGTGAACATGATGTGCAAAGTTGCGAGCAAACACTGAGGCAGTGTCTAATTGGACCTAGAGATATCAGGATTGTTTACAAAGGGTCAAAGCCCCTCTTTCATCGATCATTCTCTAGATCAAAACACACAGCAAACATCCACATCTACACAGCTGTACAGGCACGTGCCTGGAACCCTGCGTCACTGACTTGTGTAATGTCTAATACAATTAAAATGCCATACTGGTCATTAATTATTTAACCTGAAAACAATTCAATGAGGTTCCAATGCTCAATGGTTATATTTAATTTTTATGTTCTTATTTTACTTTGGATGGTTTCATAAAATAAATAAATATAATAAAAATTGAAAATTTCTACCACGAATAGTTCTTTTATAACTCAAATAAATATTTTTTCTCTGAAAAAATATTTTTCATCCACCTACTATGAATAGCAGCTGAAAATAGTAATTAATTCTTTAACGGTCGTTCTTTTATAACTCAAATAAATATTTTTTCTCTGAAAAAATATTTTTCCTCCACCTACTATGTAATAGCAGCTGACAATAGTGATTATTTCTTTAACGGTCAGCTGATAGTTTGTATTAATTGCTTTGAGGATATGTTAGCCAACTTATAAAAGGGAAAGGATTAAAGTCCTTTTTGACATGGATATGTCTTAGTTCTGGGGAGGGGTGGTGTTGGCGATTTTTAAGATGGAAAGAATAAGAACAGCTGTTTAGATGAACTGTGACCATTCCCTTTAGACATATCTATGATCTAACCTATTTCCAACAGGGAAGTAAATACAAATATTTCCCTCAGGAAATTTATAACAGTTTCCTCCTTGGAGAAAGGGTTTAACTTTAATCCCTTGTTGCAAAAATAACTATTCGGGAAGCTAAAAACTATTCAAAATTATCAATAACTAACAAATCGAGTAAAATATACTATCAATATTGACAGTTGTACCTTTTGATATTTCCTTTTAATCGCCTTACTACAGTTATTATCAATAAAATTGTAGATATATGTTTGGTTTCCAACGATTTACTGCTTTAAAATAGCTTACTCTCCACCAAGAACTCTCCTTACTCTCCTTAAACAAGAAACAATCAGATTGAACACAGCAATCTTCTGAGGTACTGGAATTTACCAACAGGGGCATGAGGCGAGCGAAGCGAGTATAGAAGACAATATAGAAGACAACGTCGTTTCATGTATCATACTATTATATAACGTAAATCGTGTTTGTTTGTAGGTGAATATCTTTAATTCCAAGACGAAATAATTATCATTAGATTTACAGACCTAAAACGATGAAAATGGGATCAAATGAAAATCGATTCTTTGACGATGGGTAAAATATAAACGTTTAAAAAAAAATTGAATTTGAAATTGAAGTGAACTCAATCAAAACGAATTTAGTTCCGAAGGACTTAGTTTTCTGGGACATGAGAACGTTTGTCTTTTATCTTTGAATCTTATCCATTCTCTTTACAGACGATTGAGTTCACTTACAACGAATCGTGATTGAAGGTGTTGTATAATTTGAATCTATCTTTAGTTTCCTATTATCAAAACTTCCAAATTGCAACAGTTCACACCATTTTATAGTTTAACCGGTGGCTTAGGACGGGTATAAATAGTTATTTTATTCTTATGAGCTACATAATAATATGACGAAAAGTTATTCTAAATTATTTTCCTTATATAAATCACACACATGTTTTTTTATTGATCCACATAAAGTAAATCTAATTTTTAATATATTTTTAAAATACTTGGTGGACCCACTTCTTTCACACCATAATGCTTCAATACAGACTAAGGAAACAATGTATTTAATTTAAATTAAGCGTGAATGGATTTCAACTTACTCAGTATCTGTATAAATAAAATCAAAGTTTTGACTGTAAATTTCTTGGAATATTTCTGGTTATTTTCACTTTATATACCTGAGAAAAGATATAATGGGTCTTGTAGAAATTATAGACTTTTTTAATAGCTTCACTGGGAAAATGAGAGCATCGACCATGATGAAAATTATTTTCACTATTTTAAACATTCTGGAGGAAGTTTTGTGTTCTTTTAAGAGGCCCACGCCATTTGAACTCTCAAGTATCAAACTTTGAGCTATATTAGACACAATATTTTAAATTTTACTTAACATATAATCCATTAAAATGATTTAAAAGAAGGAAATAACCAGCTGTGTAAATATTACGTTGACGTATAACGTTTCTTACTAAAGATAAAAACTTCACTTAGTAAAAAGTTGATAGATTAGATTTGATTACCTTTTGAAATGGTGACTTTGAAATTCTAGTAACACATAAGTTACTAGCAAAAAAAGTATCTATTCCCCTGTAGGAAATTGGTTAGATCGTGGATATGTCAAAAGAAATGTTTTCAGTTCCTCTAAACAGCTGTTGTTATAGCCATATGGTGTTTCAAATTTCCATCTTACAAATTGCTAACACCTCTCCCCCAGAGCTAAGACATATTCAAGTCAAAAATTATCCAATTATTTTGTACACAAGCAATTCTATGTAACCTTCCTTAAAACTCTACAAAATGGGTTATTTTAATTGCGACTTAAGGATCTGTCCATGTTCAATTTAATTACTACCACAATTGGTTAAACCTAATATCTCTTGATTAGATTAGATCATTGAAATGGCAACCATACTACAATTTAGGTCTTTTAAGCCGAGTATGAATGAGGATTGAGTGTAAGATGATTGTGGCGCGATCTTCTAGTCTTGTTACTGACTAATTTGAATTTATTTTTATACGATAGTAAGTACGAGATATCTAGATTTATCGTTTCTCGTATCTAGCCTTATACCAGTGAAACACACAACCTTACATAGAGAGGAAGGGGTTTACTTTAAGTCAATACTAAAAGAAATCTTGAAATGAATAAATATCGATTTCTTAGGAACATTGGAATGCAGCTCAAACGGCGATGATATCCGCGACTCTTCCATCGCTGCAGGCGTTTATCTCCTCGATTTACATTTCTCTGTTCTCCTCTCAGGCTTATAGAGACGCGCCGCTCACCCGTGAGTCACTCCGCGCTCTTCACTCGCGATATTGCTTCCAGACCGGCAGAAAAGTTCCCGGTTCGTCAACATTCCTCTTCAATTCAAATTTACTTTTATAAGGTGCAAGGCAGTAGAAAATCGCATTAATATAATGTGAAAAAAGTAAAAACATTTTCGTGAAAATTAATCGTCCTACATGTAATTATTAATCATTATTATTGTATTAGCCATATATACGTATATAGTTTTGTATACTTATAAAACCCCTGTTATGATCAACTCGATATTCTGTAATATTGAAATGGATAAGTCTAAGCTCTTAGAAGTAGGTGTTTGAGAAAACCGAACGAAAGTAGTCCGATGAAGGTCAGTGCGGTGTTGCCAAATTGCCCTATTCTATTATAGCATATAGCTACGTCAGGTTATATGCTAAATGAAAAATGGCAGCACTGCTGGGTGAGAGGGGAACCAGCTGTCTAAACCTCATCGGACCACTTTCGTGGTTTACTCTCGCAAAGACGAAAATTAATTGTTAAAGAAGTGGCGTCATATGGTTATGAAGACAGCTGTTCAAAGGAACTGAAAACATCCCCTTACACATATCCATGTTTTAAACTATTTTATATAGTATTTTTGAACGAAAAATACACGAGTGATCGCTCAACCACGGTTTTATTTATATCGCTTAGATTATTTAAATAATTGGTTAATAATGGAATAAACTTTCTGCCTTGCAAATATTATTAATAGGACTCACAGGCTGCACTATTAAATGAGTTTAAAATATAGTTTGCAATCTAACAATAACTATTAAGATTTAAGAGTCACGTAAAAACCTGATGTCGTCTTTGGTGTTAAGCATTGTTTAAATTAATGTAAGATGACAATACTAGCCGATCTAATGTTTTAATAGTGTTTTGGTTTTTGTTTACTTTGTTCTGTATCGTCGTTAAGCAATTTTTCTATGGGATTTGAATTAAATGATGAAAAATACTCGATTTAGTGCCATTTTCTTACAAACTATTTCGGCAGGGAAACTGTCCGTTTTCTAAATTAAATTAAACAGAGATGTGGCGAGGAGGACTTTACGGAGTTGAAGAAGTCGGAACATACAGGCTCATACAACATAAAATAATTACATTCAGTGCTTCATTTATTTTTGTCTCAAAGCGCATTCGACGTCATCGTAGTAGACTTGCGGAGGCGCTCAAAAGGGACAGCGCCACTCTTACTGGTAAACATTGATACAGGTCATGGTTTTTACAATCTCCCTAACATATCACCGGATTTTGCTGTGGAAATTAACACTTCTTACCCAATCTTATGACTGGGACGGTTGTGTGTCCTGTAAACCAACTACTTGGAGGTCACGAATTGTGGATAGTTATGAACGGTTATCGGTGGTTGTGATACAAAAACAACCTCATAAATATACCAGTTCTTAATTCAGGGGGGAAAGTGTTTTGAGGTCCCTTACATGTCATCGGCTGTTGGGATATTAATTAATCTTGTCTAAGGAAAATATCAGCCTTAGTCAGTGTACACAAGATCGCACTATAATCATCTTAAATTATTTTTTTCATAATTGGTTTAAAATACCTACCTGGGTAATTTTCAGAAAGGTAAGGTAATAACAATAAAAGCATGTTATTTTTTCCAGACCAGTAACATTGAAAGTAGTTATGTGCTATTTCGTTTCTCGGTTATCATTTTGTATCTAAATGGTAGTAAAATTAGAAAATTACAGCAGGCAAACGAATGAATCCCGTCGTGTCCGCTAGGGCGCAGCACGGTCGCTGCAGCGGGTGTCGACATTCGCACGGAGTTTATCCAGATCACATTAACATCTAAATGACTTGATGTTGAGGCTTAACCGGCGCAACAACGTCTGCACCACTGTCACCCCTGTCAATGTCACTGACCTGTGCTGTCTCTCTCGGTCTGGTATACAGACATCAAAACGCTAAACATTATATTATTCAAAACTATTTAGATATTAAAATAAATTGAAACCAGCAGTAAACGTCTTAAATAATAAGGTGCGTTTTTGTGCGCGTTGTAGGATTCAAGTTAACGGAGAGTCTGTTGGCCCTATCTTGGCCCATGTAAAACATTGTGTACTTAAGGTTCCAATATCTTAAGTACCAAAACAGATAACCTTTTATTTAATCTTTGAACTGGCCATTTTGAATACAAATAACTATTAAACATGACATACCATCTAACTATCAATGTAAACAAACTGATGGTTTAATTGACAGCTGTTGACTATTTATTTATATTAAATTACTCTTATACTCTATCACATGTCCTGTAAAACTTGGAAAAATACCTAAGGAGATCTTTGTAGACCAAACTGAAGGTTAGCACTCTACATCGGCATCCATGGTATTTGTAAAGCCTCTATGAATGGTGAAACATGGTCACGGCGTGGTAGACAGAACACAAATCGTACTGCACTGTTCTACTTTTTGTATATTCCCTATATTCTCTTTTGAGATACTATTGCCGTATGTAGGAATACAATATTTAAAATAATCATAGAATAAGAGATTGTACTAGCTAAACCTTCGCTGCTTCTGGTAACAGATTTCTGAATATCCCCCCATACAGTCCCATAGCACGCTTAGTTGTCTGACTGATATGGTAAGAAAAATAGAGATTACTATCTAAGATAACACCAAGTGTTTTTATTTTGTTACTCATTAACAGTTGTTCACCATATAAAATGAAAGCTTTCTTATGTAAGGACTGCACAAAATACTGTGGTGCTACGTGGATTGCGCTGCATTTCTTACAAATAATTTAAGTCCATTTCTCACAGACCAACAGTAGACGGTGTGCAGATCGTCATTTATGCAACCGATTGCGTGGTCGGCTGCATTTGGCAATCATCAGCACACATGTGGACTGTACAGCGCTGTAGACATCTTGGAAAATCGGATGTGTACAGGTTAAATAGTATAGGTCAAGCACAACATGATGCAAAGCCTTTTCATATAACAATTCCAATAAAAGAGCATGAGTATAATACTGATAAATAATTCGGTATGTCATAAATTCTAAATACTACTAACAATAATAAAAGAAAATTTTAATTTATGTTCAAAAGAATTAAAATATCAGTTGCTTGTGAAAATATTTTTTTTAAATCATCAAATTATTTCAAAACACTCGGGATACAAAAAATAATTACTATTCCAGCTACAAAATGAGTTTGCAATTAAAAAGAAACACTTTACTCGCGAGTGTTGCAGAAATATTCTCGTTTCTTTGTACGATGTAGCTCCTCCTCAAAAGCGGGCACGTTGAATGAGGATCGTAAAGATGAAACGGTCCGTTTTTTCCAGAGTATTCTTTCGCGGAACGCTCCGGCTTCAAAGAGTCGATGCCGCTTTTAACGTTTGTCTGAATTTTCCAGGTGGTTTGGATTACCGGTTTACCAAACCGAGAATATTCTACGTCAAGCGTCACTTGTACGTACTGCGGAATGCTCGCCATGCAGTGATCCCTCCGACACGTAAGAGCTCACCGACTGTAAACGAAATGTGAAGCGGTGACGTTATGTTGTTGTTTGTAAAACACAAATTAAGGTTTGGTAATATATTTTAAATAAATCATGTTTATTTTTGCTTTTCGGATATCCTTATAGCTTAGGTCTGATGTTAGAGTTTTTAGGTCGAACTAAGCACGTGGTAATCTGAGAACATAATTTAGCCACCCGCGTCTTTTGTGGTAGAGCGATACTTCCGGGCCTGTGGCTAAATTTCATGTGATGAAAAATTCTCTTTGTAACTTCCACAGTACTGTCTGAGATATCTGAACCATTGATACTCGTGGTACAGTACTTGACTGCACCAAAATAAATCATGAAATTAGACCAACAAATTCGTTGGTTTTGGAAGGGAGGTGGTGGAAAAGACCTTTCCTGGTACATACGACCATTTTCCCTTGCCATATTCAAAGTAACCTGTGTAATTTCAAGTCCTCTGTGAAAGTGTGAGTGAATGAATTGATGAAAAATGCTTCTATATTATTATGAGGTGATTTTATGACTTAAGGTCCTCTCTTACAACTAACCACAAACAATAAATGTAGTTCTACAGAAGACGTGCTTTTTGATTAGATTATTGAAATAGCAACCATACTAGGAGGTAGGTATTTTAAGCCAAGTATGAGGATTGAGTATAAGATGATTGTGGCGCGATTTTGTAGTTTTGTTACTGACTAAGGCTGACATGTTCCTTAGACAGGACTGTTAATTAATAGTCCAACCTAAAGAACCTACAGTTTAACTTGAAGTCACTTAATTACTAACTTGTCTAATTATGAGGATGGTCTTCGCTGGTTAACGTAGTATTCAATAGTGCTGACGTCCACACAAGAGAACACTACGCCCACCGACCATCGCTCTCAACTATCCACAAGCTGGATAACAGGACATCGCCACCGTCCCTGTCATAGCTGTCAAAATGATGCAGATAAATGTATTTGGGGTGGTATTTAAAGAGAACACGGTCGTATAGTTTTGTATAGACTAAAAAGTCTCTTCCAACACATCCCTCGTAAAGCTCTTCTACTAATACTAGATCATACAGAGATTAAAATTTGTCTGTAATATTTTTAACAGTAATTGTACGGTTTTCTACCTTGAATACTTTCTTGATTTTTCCGGTCAATCTGGAAATTGGACTTCTGACAGAGCATAACCACTCCTAAGTATTCCACATCTCTTGGGGAAAGTGGTCATTCTCTGTACGTCCACAAACATAAAAACACTCAAAACGTTATTTTGTGTCAAAGCGTTGACTATTACGGATGTGATTGTCATTGAGGAATTGTAATTACTCGATAAAAAGTTTATTTATATAGAGTTATAATGGTTACTAAAGTTACCGTAACATGTAAGAAGTATTATAAATCAAAAACGTGCAAAAGAGGCAGCTGAAATATGCTAAACGCTGATATGAATTATTTTTCACTTAAGGATGTGCTCAACCTCAATTCCAGAGACTTAGATGTACAAATTAAGGTTGATATTTTTAGCAAGGAACAAACTATACAGTACTCGTGTATGGGTTGAAGACAGGTTTGTTATAGACAATGTCACGTGTTAAATAGGTTTATTTATGTTAATGAAAAATTTAATGAACGTACGTTTTAATTTTACATATAGTGTAAATATTGTTTCACTATAAACCTCTAGTTTACTTTAATTAGTATATTAATTTACATAACAAATATATGTGAGTAAAGAGTTGTTAAATACGATGGAACGTTGCTAGAAAGTTAACAAATCCGTAAACAAATAAATTGTTGAAATTTATTGAACAGAGAAACGTGCGTTTCCTACCTTTACTCAATTCCTTGTTTCCTCCAATTTGAAAGTCACTTCATCCCAATTTGGCGTGTGGGGTGAGATTAGTCTGGGGTAGGGGTTTTCCTTTGGGCCTTATTTTGTGTTCGAAAGAAATCCTCTTCCCGGAAATCCCCTTGCTTTACATCACTACCGGTTTCTATGTTTTTAGTCAACGCCACGTTTTCTCCATTCTGCGCTGCTATTAAATTGCTTTGTATGGAGTATTTTTCTGAAAATTTTTAATATCTTTACAAAATTAAAATTCTTTGCCTGAAAACTTTAGTCATACTATAAAGAGAATGTGTTTTAGCATTCTTTGTGGCCTGGTACGATGGCGTGTCATGTAATCCAGCTACTTGGAGGTCACGAATTGTGGATAGTTATAAGCGATAGTCGGTGGGTGTAGTGTTCTCTTGTGTTGATTAACGTTGAATCCACACTATTGAATTCTACGGTTGACCGTAAAGACCATTCTCATAATTAGATTACGTCGTATTTTAGAAGCAAAATTGGTTAGGACCCCACGTTTTACTGTATGTCCCTTAGATGCGATTGGCTATTGGGCAATACTTTTATGGTTGAGAAAGAGATGGTATATATGTATTTCCTTTTAGCAAACAAACTCACATAAATTAAATACTTTTTCGTCCCCAAACAGAACGCGCGACAGATACTATAACTAATGAATCATCAATATTCAAAATTGTCGTAATTTTTTACAATTTCCATACGAGTTTCAATTTACATTTCCTAATAGGTAGGACAAGTAATACGATTATCGCCAGGGGTCGTTCTTTGTCCTCTCCCTAGTGCATTGTTTGTCCGCCAGGCAGCAGGCCAATCGCCGACGTGGCCTGTTGTGATTACATTCGACACACCCGATATTTTACCCTAACTCATTATTAATATTGTAGGTCGGGGGTGGGTACAACAACCAGACAAGAGTTGAAAAATGGATGCAAACGAAATGTTGCACAGAGGCGGAGGGGGATGGTGGGGCGACCGCTGAAGCGTGCTCTGGGGTGACGTCACACGGGAAATTTGAACCCGACAATAGGCTATTGTAGATTTTAAATAGGCTTATTTGATATGAACCGTCGTTCGAGGGGTTAGAAATGTAAAATGTATCTGATTGAATTTTTATGAATTCATTCCAATCGGATTAACAGTTTATTTGTTATGTTAAATCAATTGTTGCATTGTAAGGATAAAAATATCCATTGAAAATGTTTATACAAATGTTTGTACAAAACTACTTTTTATTTGGTGAGAAATAGTTTTAAAAATTTATAATGGCATGGATTATTAGTTATTCAATATATTTTTTTGACTGTTTCTAACTACACGTTAGTCGTGCTTCAACTCTCGTTCTGAGAGCATGCCATCTTGTGTCGCTCCAATAGCTCGGAGGCGGAGTGTTGTGTTTATTGTTGCTTTATCACTATAGTTTTTCTTTTGTTTACGACAGATAAGTATAGTATGATATAATTATTATCTGTAACCTAAACATTAAATTTTTTGAGTAAATTATTAGGTAATCACTTGAAAACGGGAGGAGTTTCTCCACCACCAGAAACGTTGTGTCGCTAAAAACACAGACACGTCGAAAAAGTGTAATAAAATATATTTTATAAGCAATAGTTATTGTATATATTACCAATGTATTTAATTTCATTGCAATAAGGATAAAGCTGAGTGAATGAAAATAAATAAAACACATTCTTAGCTTTTTATAATTAAAACTTGCATGAGCATTTCACTTGAGTATATTGTATATTATGTCACTAAGATATTTGAATGTCCACCGCTCAAATCGACTGACATCCACATGCTTCGCTCTCGACGTCGCCACAAGTATGTATTGGCAATCTATGTCTGAGAATCGTTCCGTTAATGATATTGACACTTCTCTGGCTTTGGAGCTGGAGTTAAAACATTTTTACCCTCAATCATTAAAGTGTACATGGGAAAAGAGTTAAGGACCCATTTAAGGAACGCAATTGCCGTATTCAGTGTCACATGAGCTGTCAACAAAGCTGTGTCGTAATTGAACGCTGATATTCTAGGATCTTGTGACGTCATTAGTGAATGTACTCATGTATTTCATACACGTTCATATCGGAGTAATCTTTGATGTGAGGTCTTATTACTTGACTTAAGAAGAGAGAGTTGCGTGTTATTGAATACTGCTGAATTCGCTCATTTATGTGAGAGCGTCTAATGATAATGATGAACTATGTGTTATAGTTCACGAAATGTGCAGAATAAAGTTGTATCGAAATTGTTTAAAATAATAATTTTCAAACCCTAAATGTATGTAAATTTATCTCTAGGTAGCCTCCAACTCAAATGGCCATCTCTATAGTCTTCGGTGCTGTAGTTGGTGCATGGTAGTGTTAGTAGTGGTGGGTTGTTGTAGTTGTAGCAGCAGGGCGGCGACTGACGGCAGTTAGGGCCACCTGTTCCCGGGTGTGAAGGGTGTATTGTTATGCAGATGAACCGCCAGTAGCGACTGGCCGCCCCTGTAATTGAATAATATCGGCACATTTTGTCATCGGCCGCACGACATTATCGCTATACCACATGGCCCCGCTCCACACCAGTAACGGTTACTCTGCAAACTGTTGTAACAGTTCAACTAGTTGTTTGTAACTTGTTACACGTCACTGTACAACACAATGTGTTTTAAACTATATTTATATTTCCCTTTCAATCAGTTGTCAACGTATTTAAAGGTTAAAATTTATAAATCGGTTGTTGTAAACCTCTGAATTTCAACTTTCTCTTGAAATTCCTTATTAAAGTGAAATTGCAGTGTAAACAAATATAATTAGCTTTAGTAAAGTCACATTTGCGTATGATATAAAGCAATAAATATTAATTATATGCATTAAATACGTATAAACTATTTTTAAATTATATAATAACTATCCATTAACCCTGTGATTGCAAACTTTAACGTTAAATGTATTAACGCTAATATCTAATGAATAATAATGTTCTGAATAGTAATATTTTATGATATAACATTGTAATTCTATGAAATGTCACCGAATATTAATACTAGTACATCACTTACCATGTAATCATTTTTCTAAAAATTCTTCAATAGTTAAGTTATAAATATATTTTTGTTCAATGGATGATGGATTTGAATAATATGGAAATATATGACCAAGGCGACTATTATTTTAACTAACAATATTTTCAATATTAAAATGTTACATGTTTATTAATATACATGTTCACAATCGAGTCGAAAAATGTACAAACCTCCGCTTTGAAGGCTGGGCATTTATTTGGCAGTAAGATGCGTCGGGTTGAGCGGGGGCCAAATCAGGGTCCCCAGGGCTCCCCCCCGACTGGGTCCCACCACAACAGTGCTCGTTTGGCTTCAAATTGGGACGTAGTGATTTCTCAATCGGAAGGGAAAAGGGGACCGCATTACAAATGCTAAACGTCACTAGACGGCCCCTGCAGATCTATAAACTTGAATAAGGGCGGCTGTTGCGAAGGGGTTACAGTTATTGTGCACTCGTCCGATGCGTGATTTGTAATCGTTCCCTGTGGATTGCAAACCCTTCATATCGTAAAATCATAACTTATAAGTATTCTGGTACGTATAAATGCTTCAAAACAAGCTTACGCCCAATTACTTTGTAGCAAATCGCATTAAAATAGTTCATTTTCATATGGAGCAAATTTCTGCTCAAACTCACTATTGTCTTCACTGCCACTTACTACAATGTCTACAGTATGGTGTGTCTTGGCGTTGGATGGGTCTCACCCTCCGTTCTCGAGCCGCTGGCAGTATCGCAAAGGTCTCTTGTAAAAAAATCTATAAAAAACCTATAAGGTATTCAACCATTTTATACATTGGACAATTTTTCATAAGTATTTTCTTATCTTCGTTAAAAATAATAAACTGCAAATTTTTTAAACATCCACTCCAACAAAATTCTCAAACCTGAAATAGATTAAATTTTGTCAATAGCGTGCCTCGTTTAACTCTTAGTGTGATAAAAGCCCTACCATTTTACATTTCTATATCGTATTTCTATATCATAATCTATATCGTAGCTTTCTCCCTGTAATAATCAGCGCTGAGGGCAGCATCTCGGTGTTCAAGAGGCGGGTACGTGATTGACTTCAGCGGTTGGGTCGGGCTGCTGCAGAGGCACTGGTTAGTTTACCACGCATGAGACAGACTCGGATGTTACTGATTTTTTAAATTATTTTTAAGTAACATTAGCAGAACTTGTTTGTATTTGTTTCCCTTTACTTGAGATGTTTTAAGAACCATTATTCTGCACACGGATTCACAGTCTATGCGGAAGAAAATTACATTTGCAAATGTTTCATTATGTATAAATGTATTTTTTTATCAAGGATTTTTTTCATTTATTTGTCAATAACATTTAGAACATTTTAACTTAAGAATAAACAAAGTGATATCAAACAAAGAACAATATATTGCCAAAAATTATGTTGAAATAAAAAAGAAATATAGAACAAAAAGATAAATAAATATAAATAGATACTAAACAGAGCAGATCATTATTATTGAATTAGATAAAACTTTCAAAACATGTTAATTGTAACGTAATTTTAACGCTGTTAGAAGTTTTAGTCATTTTGCATCTATATATTTCATACGTATGTGTTTAATTTTAACGAATTTCCCATAGGAAATAAGCAGGCTATTATCATAGGTCTCATGGTAAGACTTAAGCCCGGGATATTTTTTGTCTTTAGGCGCCTAGAAACCAAACAATTTCAACAAGCCGTTAAAATTTATATACCGGTATATAAGGATAAGGCAAAATTAATATTTCACTTATTAACCTATATTTTTGGTTGAAACGTTATATTTAGCTTCATGTAGTTGAGATCCAACCATTTATGCATAAAAATCATAGTTTATGTTTATCATGGCGGCTAACCTGCATACTCTTTTCCCATGTTAATCATATAGATATTAGGTAATCTTTATTATTTAGGACAGATGTTGATGAAACTTGGTATAAATGGTCAAAATACAAATTGTTTACGCTAGAAACACCTACTTTCACCATTCCTCACAGCAGAAAACCTGCATACTCTTTCCCATGTTAATCTTATGGAGAATAGCCAAATAACTCTAATATTTATTGACAGATAATGATAAAACTTGTCATATATTTTTATTATTATTATGTTATTGATTCGGAAATTCGCTGAGTACGCAGGTCTGCTGCGACGGGGGTATTATATTTAAAATATGTTTGAATTGAAATCGTGTAAAACCATACATTACTACCGCACCGATATCTCTCACCTTGTATAAGCTGTAAATGTCCCTCACCCTGCACCTGTGATTATCTAAGTATTTAGAAGGAATATTGCCTCTCTAAATCGCCATGTGGCGTTTCTGGTCTCACACCAGTTGGTTTGGAATCAAAGAGGACAAGGTCGGTAAATGTTTGGCATAATAATTTCCTAAAATTACAGGCTAAGCTCAGTTACGTCTCTTCAAACTTGAGGTTTTAAAAATAGCTTTCGTCAGTTTAAGTTAAAGATGGGTTCTCGATTCATCGAGTACACTACCTAAAAATACTTCAAAATTCTTTGAAAAAGTAGTTTCCCTCCTAATTATTTTCACCCCATCATAATTTAGCCTTTTTAGTACTTTGTGTAGTAATTATGAAACTTCCCCACGAACAGGAATAAACCAAACACAAACATCCAAAACACAGCATACAATTTACTTTGCTAATATAGTTTCTTGTAACGAGAGACCTTTATGGCTTTTAACAGATCTTTAATTAGAGGTCAGAGGAGAAGAGGTCACATGCCGTGGCGAAATCTACATGGTTCTAGAGCTACATTTGGGATCTAGAGACAAAAAGGTAAATCGAGTTCATAAATATCAAAAGATCCAAAATTGGATAACACACAATATAATCTCGTTTAGTCTTTAATTTATATATCAACTCTAAAACATTGTTACCTACGGTTGAATGGATTTACAAATATATTGTAACAAGGAGTTAAGTGATTTACGTTAACCCTTGGCCGTATCCTCGTTACAGTGATGGGTCGCGTGTCTGGTAACGACCTGGTCCACGCGACGACTGGATAACACTTCATCAGGAGCCCGATATCGACGATCTGACGCCTCATTGTTGCTACACAATATGATTGTAATTATTAGAGGACATGCACAGAACACATTTGAGCAAGGGAAGTCAGCTGACCGAAATTGGAAGAAATTACTTTTTGACTTTTTCATATTTATTAGGGTAAACCCTAATAAATATGAAAAAGTACTCACTCTCTTTAGTTTAATTTTCCATAAAAGTTACAAAATTCTGATCAATAGTTTTAAGTTATGAATTTGTATCTAATAGCATACACTTGACGTGTGGACACTGACTATGCGTCATGCCAAATAGTGTACAGTACCATAACTACAAGTTTTTTTACAAACTATCACAAAAATCACCACTATTCCTCCTCAATTTCAAATCACCACTATTCCTCCTCAATTTCAAATCACCACTGTTCCTCCTCTATTTCCAATCACCACTGTTCCTCCTCTATTTCAAATCAGCACTGTTCCTCCTCAATTTCAAATCACCACTATTCCTTCTCAATTTCAAATCACCACTGTTCCTCCTCTATTTCCAATCACCACTGTTCCTCCTCTATTTCAAATCACCACTGTTCCTCCTCTATTTCAAATCACCACTGTTCCTCCTCAATTTCAAATCACCACTGTTCCTCCTATATTTCCAAACACCACTGTTTCTCCTCAATTTCCAATCACCACTGTTCCTCCTCAATTTCAACTCCTAGTTTTCTTGGTAATACAATTTCCACCCATTCCCACAAGCGTACACAATCCTATAATCCGGACACCCGGTCATCCGATGAGGGAGACTCGCCTTGTGCGATAGTCAGGATGTAAGATAAGGAAATTATTACCAGTTAATTGAAAAGGGGAGGAAGATGAAACATATTGGAGGGAGTATAACCGATACAGAGATAAGGTGACTCCGGGGGGTCGCTCCGAGCTTGTGGTTACTGGAGGGTGCGTCAGCAGACTGCATGGTTGCTATTTACAGGGTAAGCCAGGTGTAGCCACCAGCTGTACCATTGTAAAATTACGAGAGTACAGTATATATCTTGCATTTGTCTCTTTATGTTCTAGTCATTTGTAAGAGAGGAAGCCCACCCTGATAGTATGGCAGAGCGTCGACAATGCCCTTTAGGTAGTGGCACTGCGAACACGTCACGTTCTGTGGAAGGTGACTCCTGCAACATAAACTAAAATAATAACTCCTCTAACATTAACTATTAATATTACCTTTTGAAATTACGACCTTTCCATGTAGGTATTTTAACCCAAGTATGAACGAGAAATGAATGTAACTTGAAATGAAATTTGTCAAGTGTATTTTAAACTTATCTTTGCACATATAATGTATAGGAACACATATAACAGAGTATGAAAATGATATGGTTACTTTCTTATCAGTACTATTGTCTTTATAAATTATATGAAAATAAATAGATTATTCTTTAAAATTAAAAATGCAGCTAACAAGCGAATAATATAATGTTTCATCGTGATTACAAGAGTTGTCGACAGAGATCTCTGTAGGCAAGCCGACCACTGGCGCTGCGATGGTCAGAATTGTAAGCTCCTCGTCGTGAATGAAACTCTTACCTGCAATGAAGTTAGTTGTTACCTTAGTAAAAAGTAATAAAAATGTAACAATATACAAAATATTATACTACTCAAACAATTAATTTATTAGTTAAAGAAACATAATTTTTGGGATTGATATGCGTATACATATGGCTCCAGCCACTTTGATTGAAATGTATTGGTTAATAGTCATGAAGACCCAAATTAATATGACATCAGCTTAATGTCTGTTAAAATTTCGGGATAAAACTTATAGTCTTTTAAATGTCAAAATGTGAATTTCTCGCCTTTTTTGGTAGCGAAATTAATTCATAAAATAATTAGAGCGCCACCACTTACCCCATCTCAAAATTTAAACAGAATATCCTTTGAATTACATTTTACGACATACAGATACAGAGGAAAATTAAATTTACAATCCGTGGCGAACACAGTACAATTATTTCTAAGAGCGTCTCATTTTATTCACATGATGGGTATAAAATTCCTTCCTTATTTCTTAACTTTTTTTTATGAATTTGTTATGCACTTGGTAAGATCACATAAGCATTGCTACCACCCCAGAGAGTATGATAGTCGTGTATCTCCGTCCTAAAATCTTTGAATTTTTAACTAAGAGACGTATGAATGATTTTAAAGAGAGAAAATGTGTCAGTTCCCTGATACTGTTTACTTATTATTGCTTCCACATTGCATACTTATAATTGCTTCCACATTGCATACTTATAATTGCTTCCACATTGCATACTTATAATTGCTTCCACATTGCATACTTATAATTGCTTCCACATTGCATACTTATAATTGCTTCCACATTGCATACTTATAATTGCTTCCACATTGCATACTTACAATTGCTTCCACATTGCATACTTATAATTGCTTCCACATTGCATACTTATAATTGCTTCCACATTGCATACTTATAATTGCTTCCACATTGCATACTTATAATTGCTTCCACAATGCATACTTATAATTGCTTCCACATTGCATACTTATAATTGCTTCCACATTGCATACTTATAATTGCTTCCACAATGATTACTTATAATTGCTTCCACATTGCATACTTATATTGCTTGTTGGTGGCATGTTTCGTGGCAAAATTAAAAACCTTATTCTAAAAAAAATCTTCTAACTGGTTTGATGTCTTAGTGGACTTTAACACGAAAGTGTTCTTTTACCATAATCTGATAATGGTTTTACTTAAAAACAAATTGTAGGTTATCTGAAGCACTTATTATTTATCAAAATAAGTAATAAAAAAATAGTTATATTAAATCCCACCTTTCCAATATGACGAAACGTTCAAACTCGCGTTTCATTAGTTTCCCAGCTTCTGATGAATACGGGATTTAAGTTTAAAAGGATTTGGACTGGGTCCCCTCCATCTCAAAATGCGGAGCTCCTCATCTTACTGGAAAATGACCTCAATACAGAGAGCGGGGGAGGTGAAATTCGATAAAACGTCCGGTGTCCCCCAGCAGTCAATCTATCAACATGACAACCCGGCTGATACTTTTCATTACCACGGGGGGAGGGGGCATCAATATCACTTGGGACCCCCCTTTCCTACATCACCACTATTTTCAACAAAACTTATTGTGCCATCAGACCATGTTTGGAGGGAATGTCATCAGGTAATGGTTCATCTTATCCATGCATTCATATCACTTACTAGGTAACTTCCTCAACGTTTCTTTTTTCTAATACTGATATCGAGTTATGTATATTTAAACTTCTATATTTTCTATACTAAAAAAACCTTGTCCCTATTACATAAGTGTACTTTTAATCTGCGTGAAACAGAGTGAATATTTAAACAAGATAATATAAAATATCATTACTGATACGTGGGATTAAAAAAAGAGGATTGTTTCCAATTACAAATACCTCCAGTTAGTAAAATGATGGATGATAACCGTGGTAAATTTGGAAGAATCACATAACTGCGATAGGAGGTCACGAATTGTGGATAGTTGTAAGCGATGGTCAGTGTGTGTAGTGTTCTCTTGTTTGGATTAACGTCCGTACTATTGAATACTACGTTAATCTGCAAAGACCATCTTCATAATTAGACCAATTCGTAATTTAGAGGCCGTGGTTCGGATTCCACGTTAAACTGTAGGTCCCTTGGTTGCCATCGGCTGTTGGACTAACGCCATCATTTTGAATAAAGAAGAAAATATTGTAAAAAAGATAAGAAATGTATAGTAAAATTTGACAAGTCACTGGATTGTAGGATAGCTAGGTACCTGCCCTAAGTGGTATTAGAAAATTGGAAGATAATATTACTTGTTAAGTACATTCACGTTTAACTGTTTCACCTACTAATATAAAACTTGTCTGGGCCATGACTGTAAAATTACGTAAATAAATTATTTCCATTTTGTATACTACATAAAATGATTTTTTCAAAACTATATCTATGATCCTATGATATTAAATCGTTACGTTTAATAGCTTTCTCAGGAAGCTCGTACAAAATAATAACATATGCATAACGAATTAGCGACACTAGCGGATTTAAATTGAACTTAACGGTGCTCGCCCTTAAAATTTAGAAAATCATGATTCTGTACCGATGGAATAAGGTAAAATGGTTGCAAACATGGCAAAAATAAGACAAAGTCATGCGTCCAATCAGCAGTTCCGATTGACTGGTAATGATTCAGTCATCGACGAGTCTCCCCAATGATGACGACCTTGCTCAGGGGGGGAGGGGGAGGGCAGATGTGAAGATTAGATAAAACATGTCCGCTGTCCCCTGAGCTGCTAATCTATCATGACTGTCAGGTCGGCTGATACTTTTCATTATGGCCTTCCCAACATCAATATCACTGCAGCCTCCCCTCTAGGATCTGCCGTCTTTTGCCGCTTACTTCATTGTGTCCTGTACTGGAAATATTGAACGTATTGTCAATAAAACAGAAACTGGAAACACAAACAGACCGAGCGAACAATTTATCTCTGTAAAGGAATAAGCAATTAATTGTGCTATTTATTGTGGTTTTGCGATTAATGTGGATTTCCCACGCGCTCTCGTGTGATTGTGGTGAACTCAGTCAGGCGGGAAATGCGAGAACTAATTAAAACCAAATAGTTTTTAAGCTGGTTGTTTCGGAGAGATGAAAGTGAGTTGAATTTAATAATACGAATATGTACAACATACTGGATACAATATGGTATGCGACTTTGACTTTTTTATTTGGGTTTTGAGTCTAACTGGAAGGAGGGGGAATATGTTGCCGTGGAAATGAAAATACAGATTTAATTCCGTAGGATGCAAATTTGATTCCCTCTCAGTTTTACAATCCATATGGAATTGTGTAAAGATTATAACGGGCAAGATATTTGATGATCCGTCTGCGAACTCGTCGAAATTATCGAAATGTGATAATAATGGAACGGGCTCACGAATGAGAAATCAATTAATAATCGGACAGTTGGCAAAGATCGTGGAAACAAGAAACTGTCTTATTACTAAACCATTTCATTCATGTTACGATTTCGCTAAATTAAATGATAAAATAACTAATATCTTTTCTTCTTCGGAAGGCACGTTAAGCAGTAGGTCCCGGCTACATAAGTCGTTTGGTCGCGTTAGAGGCAGTAGTGCGACCTGAAAACTCTAACATTAGACCTTGGCCAGAAGGTTACACGGAACTTAACTTATTTTGAATAAACATTTAAAACAACATTTTGAAATGATATATTCCATGAAAACCTTATTTTTGACATTGGATATGAGGTGGTCAGAGTTTACACATTCTACACTCTGAAGGATGTGAATAAGAAAACATTTGGAAAAGTATACCTACTAAATTGGGTTGTTTTTCCAGTTCCTCTAAACAGCTGTCCTTAAACCCAGATTACGTCACTTCCATTACAATTTTCAAAAAAATTTAAAAAAATTAGCTAACCTTTACCGTTAAAAAAACGATATAAATTTTTTACTCGTCTTAATTGTGAGTGAATAAATCAAATTAATCTGTAAATAAAAACGTCGTTAACCAAAAATTACTCGCACGGTTAAGTGATTATATTTGGACAACCCGCGGTCCAACAAATGAGCCATTTCAGGACGAGGATCGTGTTAATCACGTTAGATGCGAGATTAGGCTGTACTTGTGCGACATCTCCGCCGATACCATTGATTATCATTGTTCTGTTGAATGCGCCACAACTTCGGACATACATCACCAACTTGCCCGGCCGACTACCCAGCGTTATCTCTAATCTAATATGGGCTTGTAAGTAGTTTATCTACGATGGAGCTATTTGTTGTCACTGTTACATTCATTTGCAGTTACACTTTGTTGAGTCGATCCGTTTAAAACAACCATCGTTCGGATATAATATTTTTTTATAACTAATATACGAATTAGATTAGATTATAGAAATGGTGACCATACCACAAGGTAGGTATTTTAAGCCAACTATGAGTGATGATTGTGTAAGGTGATTGTGGCGCGATCTTGTAGTCGTGTTACTGACTAAGGCTGACAGAATTGTTAATTAGTAGCCCAACAGTCAGTTGCATATCTAAGGGACCTACAGTTTAAGGTGCAGTCCGAACCACTGTCTCTGAATTACGAACTGGTCTAATTATGAGAATGGTGTTTGCGTAATAACATAGTATTCAATAGTGTGGACGTTAATCAACGCAAGAGAACACTACACTCACCGACCATCACACAACTATCCACAATATAAAGTTATTACGATCGATTTTTTTTAAGGTTTTATTGGTTGTATCAATGCCAGAATAGGGTAATGAGTAATCTCAGAAGGCCACAGAAAATGCACTACGATCATCTATAATATTATAAAGAAGATGTGGTTTCTGTATGTTTGTTTGTGGGTTTGTTGTGGCAAGTCAACGCAA
This sequence comes from Nephotettix cincticeps, assembly GCA_023375725.1. Classification (NCBI taxonomy): domain Eukaryota; kingdom Metazoa; phylum Arthropoda; class Insecta; order Hemiptera; family Cicadellidae; genus Nephotettix; species Nephotettix cincticeps. The sequence continues at coordinate 20,118,207 of CM041789.1, read as the reverse complement.
AAAATACTGAACCAAACAGTTTGAAATTTTACACAAAGACAGATCTTAAACTCATGCATCATAATACTCATTATTCTTAAAATTTCGGGCTATGTGAAAGCCTATTTCAATGTTTACATTTTTTAGAAAATAAAAATTAAATTACTTGAATACTGTACACTAAAATTGATTCGAGTGAGAGAATGGTTGCTGTAAATACCCTGGGGTTCAATGTTTACAGTTTTAACAACATTCCGTATTAAATTTTGACAGTTCGGTAAGGACCTGAAATAAAGTTAATACACTAAAAGCTATCGAAATTAATAATTATTAGTTCGAAATAGTGGATGGTAGAAATAATTTACATTAAATGTATTTACATTAATTAACTCCCGACCTGCCTCTATTACGTTAATTTACTCTTCCCAATATTTGATATGTTACGTCATGAGATATATACTTAGACACGTGTTTGTCATTTGTAAACAATAAAATTAATACAGTAAACTTAAATGTATCTGTAGAGTAATCTAGTTTTTTATAAAAAGCATTTTGATAATTTTGTAAAACCATCAGAAATAAAAGTATATGTAGGACAGTATCTAGTATAGAGTAGACTGGGTCACTCGGGAAGGGGAAGCGTCAAACCTTCTAGACTTATACCCTTGGATCTTTGTAAAGCTGTGTATTATGGATCATTAATACCTGGAGTCTAATTCTATAATTCAGACTAGACATCGAAGTTCAAAGCCTTATTCTATTTGGCTCTGAGATTGGTTTTTACCACTTCAGATATAAAAATTAGATACATTAAAAATTACCTTAGCTACTTATTGTCTCTCCTGGGTAATTGATTGATTTCCGACTGAGTCTGAACTTCCAGTTTGACCAAATAATTCCCAGGTAGTGGCGTTGAAATTATATACCGGGTGTTTCACGAAGAGGTCCCTATTTTTGAGTTGGTGTGACGGACGTGTGGATCGCGCTACGGACCTGGGACTCAACAGTCCTAACATACACAAGTGAAAAAGAAATATCCCCGATTATCAGTTAAGTCTGACACATTAGGATAAAATGGTGTGATGTTAAAGAAATAGAACCTTTTCGTTAAATTAATTCGTTAATTAATGTAGACAATGTGTACCCCAATGGTTGGTCGGTTACAATTTTGTAAACAATCTTCTTTGGAATTTTGACATGAATATGTCTTAGCTCTGAGGGGGTGTTGGCAATTTGAGCAACCAAAATTTGAAACAGTGACGTCATTTTGATGGTGACGTCATAGTTTGTTTATAAAATCAGCTTTTTAGATAAACTGAAAACATTCCTTTAGACATATCAATGATCTAACCTATTTCATACAGGGAAGTAAATACAAACATTTTTGAGATCTTACTACTGTATATGACTTTTGAAAGTGATTTTCGAATGGAGCGAAAATTATTCAGGTTGGTCCAAGAGAGCGCTGGACCTAGGGAGGGGAGCTGTGGACCTCCGGGGGGGCTGACCCTCGGCTTACGTCGCCCAGCGCGCCTAATCGGATATGGAATTCATGAGTGACGTAATCCTGACTCGCCGAAATTAGACCAAATATCGCGTTAACCGTGATTGCGAGGACGTGCGGGGCTCAGGACGCGTGGCTCCGGCTGATTAGCAGGACTATTGGGGGAAAAGTCACAGGGGTTGCACTGGTTTGGGAATTGTCTGGGATAAATTAAACTAGAATATGCCTGGCTAATTTCTTTACACCCGGAGTTAAATTTGGATTTAGTTTAAAAGTGAAAGATAAGTTACTTTAATTTACTAAACAAAACTTTATTGTTACATGAAAATATAAATAAAATTTAACACAGTTTTAACGAATCTGAAACAGTATTCTATATCCTTAATTATAGAGCTTGTTTCTATAAAAACCAGCTGAGCTGTACCTTTAAACAGTCACGGCACAACCAATAGTCACATGTTGTGCAATTTTGTTGGATTGTAGACAGTTGACTCGTTATTTTCCTCAGCTAAGTTTAATTCACGCACCTCATCTCTAACACTGTTTCTCGGTGGAATATCTGACAAGGCTCAACCTATTGACACAACGCTTCGCGTGATTACGATATTATCACTTCGAGTATCTGAGATTTTGGCGGGAATATTACATAACACCAAATAGACACGGTTCACAGTTAATTGTATATTCACCTCACCTGAAATTTCCAATTTACAAACACCACTCCATTATTAATTTTTATATCTATATAAACAAAATTAGAGTTTTGTGTACATTACTTGGAATTGTGATATTTATGGTTACTTTAAAGTTGCATAACCTAGAAAAGCTGAAATGGTTCTTATCTCAATTTATGTCTTTCTATAACGTTTTTCCGTGAAAACTAGATAACTGACACATTTACAGAGAAAAATGAAAGACTCTCAAAGAGAAATCTTCAGTTTTGAGCAATATTAGACATATTTGTTCTAATTTTTACAAGCCATGCTATAAGAGTGATTCAACAGTAAGAAATAATAACCAATTTTCAAATTAAAGTTTATATTCGTTGTTTCACATTGATCTTTGATTTTATATAAATTATACTACATTAAAAGGTTATTTTAAAGTGTAACGAATTTTACCTACAATACATAATTGAGATGAGAGTCGATTTTGTCTTTGACTTCATTTGTTTAAGATATCAAGTTTAAATTTTGCAATGGAAATAAGTATCTTGCTTCTAAACACTAAATCATACAACTCATACCTAAATACGGTCATACTGTTGGTATAACTTATAAGGGATATTCTGAACTATAAATTACTGAGAAATAAATTAAATCGGGAACGTTAGATTTGAGGAAGGTAATAAATCAGTGTTGGGATCTGATAAGATGGATTCAATCAGCAGTAACTCACTGTTGGGCGCGTGCTGACATTTCCAGATATTGTCATCATTGGCGATACAAGGTTGCGTCATTGCGCCTCTAGTCTTAACCTGCAACTAAGAATATGGATCGCTCTAATAGATCATCTTTGAGTGAAGCAGCATTATGTCAAATATTATTATAAATTTGTCGATGGATTAGGGTTTATTTTCTGTCTTCTAGTTGAGTCAACATACGAAAATTGATTTTATCTCATAATACATATTTATGGTTTGGTTTAATGAATGGGTAGTGCAGTAGGTACCGTGGGATAGCTGGAACCTGTGGTAGAGATATCGTTTATTTGAATATCGAATTGGATAAGTTTGACACGAAAATCTTTCGTCTTTGTGGTCTTAGTGACAGGCTTTCCTGAGTCCAGTGTCAAGAAACCTTGCGAATCTCTTCTGCCTACCGCACGGTCTCCCGACCAGTGATGGTGGTTATTGCGGGTGTCCTACCCCATCTACCACCTTGCAGGCAGAGAGACTATCCCCTAGGAAAAGCTTGATAGTAGCTTTTACCTCTGGAAGTGCAAATGGGAGTCGAGGGAACGTTGGACCCACACATCTCAGCTATACTACCATGAGTGAAAAGGCAGCATTTCTTTGTGACACGATTCATATCTGGTCACGGGTACATTTGCTTCCATCTACATAAGATAGACAAAGTCTGCAGGCACGGCACAGCACACATTTTGCGAGTATTACAGATCTCTTTGCGGATTGGTATCCATTTTCACAACTTCGTTGCTCTCAATGCTCTAAGGGAGATGACATCTGGAACTATTTAAGCACTGTGCCCAATCCATACACCGGGTGATTAAGGTCGGCCTTGATCGGCTTTGGCACTGCGACTACCCCAATATGGCGTAATAATCAAACGCCTAGCCCCAAAATGTGTCAAACATACTAGGCTACTCCTAGGAGATCAGGGCGCGAGTACCACACTACCGGGGTCTCCGGTGTGCATTAGAAAGTAAACCAACAGCTTTAGCTTAAGAAATCAAATGTTCTGACTGTAGAAAATTTGTAAACAAACTTAGTCCCCATAAAGTTAACATTAGAAATTTAAAACACCATAAAATAGAAACTTATTGAGTTTTCGAATCTTTCTTCACTTAAACTTTCCTGAACACATATAGAGCAACTTCCTACAATTTCATGGCGATCAGATGAGTTGTTTGGCAACGTATAAAGGATATACATACATGGACTAAATACATACATGGAACTAAGTTAGTATTAAGTTGAAATAGTAATATAATATTGTATTGTAGAACATCGCTGATAATTTGAACAATAATTTTTAGAATCAGACTCAGAAACCGATATCGGAGATTTGAAATATTCACGAGGTGAGAACGTAATTGCTAGTGTTTCAGTAATTATTCGCTGGAAGTCAGTTAGAGGCTCAATAGCCAGTACGTAGTATCAGTAACCGACATAATCCTGGCAGACTCCTGAGCGCTCGCAACGCCATGATTGGCTTTGTGTTTTATGATGATGAATTGTGAAGCCTGAGCACTGCAGGTTGGATTAGTTAAGTTCGAGAGAATTTATTCATTAAATGTTAGCGTAAACATTGGACGAATGCTTATAACCGATGCAGATTCAAAGCATCAGTTCTTAGATACAAATTTAGTCTTTATTGTAGAAGAATATTTGAGCAGTTACATATTTAAAAAAATATATTTTTGTAACTATTTTCTTAAAAATAAATTTTGCCACAATTTCAATATACAGTACTAAGAGATTGCCACAACGCTTTGATTCTCGTTGTAATCTAGAATGTAATCCGTGGGGAAAAAGTCGATGCTTTTTGGGTTATTTTTACGTTTTTTACCCCAGAATAGAAAAAATGGGTTTTATTCCAATGTCTATAAGTGTCTGTAACGCTGAATAAGGTGTTTTATAACGTTTGTCCGTGTAAACTGTAGCTCCCACTATGATCAATATTATTTCAATCGTTCTATACATTTTGGAGATGGCTGTTGCTTACTTTAAACTGACTCAGAGCTTAGTATTATTGTCATTTTTCTTTATTTTCTGAACATGTGCTCTATAAATTTATTCAACGATAAGAAATAACCAACTGAAAAATTAAAATCAATCGTTCATTTCAAATATTTTAAAAATAATTGTATATTAAAATGTTAAAAATAAAAACGTAAACTAAATAACTGATTTTAACCAGAATGGATTAGTTTGGTCTTAAAATATCATATGAAAAAGTTGAAAAAATATATACGATTTGATTATTGCGTTCAGACACAAATTATGTTTACATACAGGGTGTGGCAGAATTATGAGGTTTGTATCAGCAGTTAATATGCAACGACTCAGCGACACATCGTACAGTATAGAGGCAGTTAATAATGAGAGTCCTGTAGGCCTTATTGTGTCGAGCCTTATCTGTAAGCATATTAATTTGGCCATAGATTGTTGCGAAGAGAATGTTTTAGCCATGAATATATACTGGTCCCATTCCAACTCTGAAACATCCATTCGGAACGATTATTCATTTGTAAATTATTTAATGGTACATGTGTGTATTTATTTAGGATGAATACTATGCAGAAGAAATGTTACCATCACAAAATTTACACAAGACGCAAATTCTCAGCTTTAGTTTCAGCATTAATTTACAAACTGTATCTAATTTGAAAATTGTTACAAATATAAATAATCGTTATACATTAAGATAATATTTTAATTTAGTATAATTTTTTAAATCATTGATCAGTGTCAAAAAACTAATACTCATTTTCAAAATCACATGTTCTGTAAACCATTTAAAATTAATTGCTCTATGCACTATGAAAAATATCTAATACTAGCGTTACCCGACGAACTTCGTACCGCCTATTAGTAATGCATACTGTTTTGAGAAACGTACAAACCATTTAACCTCAGCTATTAATTTTGTAAACACTAAATTTATAAAACCTGACACTGCATCCTTTAATGGCCTCTGGAACGGAGCCCTTTAGACGAATTCGCTCCAAACTTCACAATCACCATCCTCAAATCAAGCAATGCCTGAATGTTTCATATAATCTTTAGTTTAGAGGCACCGCATACATACTTCTTTTATATATTAAGACTAGCCAAAGTGTCCGTCCTTTGCACGGGTAAAAAAAGGTTTGAGAGAGGTTACCTTTTCTCTTCGGCATGAAATAAATATTCTTAAACATAAAAATTTGATTAAGATAAATAATTTATTTGAGGTAAAATACTATTCACATTAAAAGATGTATTTAGAATAGTATTAATATACTAAACACCACCTCAAAAATGTATAAACACAAGTGTCTATAACATGAAAAAGAACCACATGTTAAGTAATATAAGGCAAATTTGGGCAAAGTTGGGCCCAACAATCGGTACCCTTCAGTTTTGTATTTTGAACTTCATTTTCGTATTTTGAACTTTTTTCTTTTTTCCATTTCATCTTTTTTTACCTCACGAACTTTTCCCATCATACATGCGTGCATATTCCTCCTTCTGTAACTATTTTTATTCTCATATTTTTACTGTTAAAATCTTTCTTTTTTGTGATTGTGGACTGATCTTTCGGCTCGTTTCCCCACACACAGACTTGTATTAATACTCTATATCTCAAAAACTTGTACATGGTAGCTCTATAATGAATAAACAAACATTTAATATTGGGCAAAGATAAGGTACAACGTAAAGAGACAGGCATCGGTAGAGAACTTAAAATCTACCACTTTCGGCAATACTAATTTTGATCCAGTAGTTTATCTGTAAAAATTAACTTTATTTCTTCTTCTTTCCGAACTATCAAAATGTCCTGTACACGGAAGTTGACATTAGAAAATGTAAAGACTAAACCTAGCACAGTCACGACAGCTTTCTTCTTCTTCCCAAACTGTCAAATTTTAGTGTTCACAGCTGTTGACATTCAAGAAATGTTATGTTTTCATTCTTTGAAAATGTAAACATTGAAACCTAGGACGTTTACGGGGCGTAGCCTGAGGGCATTTTAAAGAAAAAGAATATGCCTATGAGATGCATGAGTTTAAGATCTAACTTTGTGTAAAATTTCCAAACGGTCGGTACAGTATTTTTCCCGTTTCCTTGCCACAACAAACCCACAAACAAACAGAAACTACCTCTTCTATATAATATTATAGATTGCACAAAACTGGTTTTTTGAGAGCTTCTTTGAGGGTTTCTGGGTTATGAATGACAAAAAATATATTAATTTCAAACAATGTACAGACAATTTTATTGATACAGATTATAGTTCCACCCATTTTCATTAAGTTAAAACATTTGAAATCCTGAAAGCTTTAGTGCTTGTTTAGTTTTCAGTACGCTTTAGAAAATGTTCTAATCGCATACTTTAGAGGTTATCCGAGAAGAATTAAACGTATTTTATCTCTAACTTAAAGGTGAAAAATCAGTTTTGGCGTTTGGCTATTGAATAAAGATTGAACTATTCCAGCTGTATTTTGAAATAAATTGATTGAATATTTTGTTTATATTTTACAATAAAGACGAAATATATACCAAAACTAGTGATTCCTCACAAGGTCAAAGGTTACAGTTAACGATACAAATATTACAGATGCAAATGTCTGCATCATTATTTGGTCTTGTTACAGAGTCCTATACCATCTGGGGATCTCTGTTACCTGGTAATAACCTACCTACACGCCACATCCACACCAACAACCTACACTATTGTTTCGGACAGTTCTTATTTTCATGTGTTATAATTTTACTTTAACAGGACCTAATATGAAGGAATATTATTACAACAATATTAAGTAAAAATTTATCTTCGACTATGACTTCTTGCTATTAGCCGTGTGATTAATGATTATCAGAGTTGTGATGTGTTAAATATGCCTTTTATATACATTTTCATTCATTGTTATTAACATTATTCACGGAAAATGTAGAGAAAAAATACTAATGGACAGTTATTGGGCTCTTTTCATTCAAAGACATTCTACTCACAGACTATTATAAAAATATTAAATATTTATAGAGTGTGTTCATCTAAACCTCATAATCAAATTCTTCAAATGATAAAACATCTGAGTTTTGGAAATACATGATAGCGTTGGATATTAATTACTAAATTAACATTTAGTTGGACTTGTCCGACGCGTTTTGTGTTTAAAATCTACAAGAAATTTATAAACTACTTCCACGAGCGAAGAGTTGTTTCTTTATTAAAAGAGTACATGTAGACTTTAAAGTTTACTTTTAATTCGTTAACGAAAATAGTATTGATAAACGTGCATATGCTTGTGTCAGTATAGCGTTTTCATGTAAGTTCAAATTTTATTTTGAATTTTTTTTTACAGTACCTCCGTTAAAACAATTCATACATTCAATATGACTTGGTTTATTTTATATATTATGATCCGTCCATCGACATAGCACCTGGTATCTCCAAGCTGCTGCTTCCCACACCCAAGGTTAATGTTAACATTCATATGGTCATTTTATGTTCAAATGTTAATCATATGTAAAGTGGTGTGTAAATTTGAACTTGAAAATTGGATTAAAAATAAAAAAATTGACGCCTGATTATTATTGGATAAATAAATTGTTTTGATGGAGGTACTGTAACCTATTATTAGTTAAATCTTGGACATCAGGGTTCCAATGAACCACTGTGTAATTAACGTAAATCATTGACGCAATTTTATTTAGAAAGTAACCCCTCTACTCCTCATTTTAGAGCAGCTGACTCGACAACAACAGGAGATATATTGCATGGACTATGCTTTACTTAACGTAAATGTTTAGAGTATGCCATTTTAAATATACACTCTGGTAGAAGGGTGGGAGATGGGAGAGACTCCCCCAGGATACGATAGACACCCCGCCGTGCTACAAGATCTTTTACTCAACTTATTCACGGAAACATTTTAAAATTCCGTATCATTCAAAATAACTTTCACTCCAATGCAACACTGTTCCTTAATGCCTTAATGTAACGCAACCAAATACCTTGTATGTATATCACTGCATGAGATTAGCCTATAACACCTAACAGCGTCACCCATGTTCACTGCTAATGACGTCATATTGTGTAAGACTATCGCCTTGCCCCTTCCAGAGTCAATGACTTCCTTTACGGATTTAATCAATGTAATGTTAAATAGGAGTTTTATCCTCATAGACTGCTTAGGTTATAATGAATCACAATACAGTTCATCATAGTGCATAAATGTCCAGTTTATAGAGTATGCATGCAGAGTGTCCCATAAGTAAAGTGTAAAACTCTAGGAAAAAGATATAATGGCAAAAAAAAGAAAAAATAAAGAAAATTTGTAGATGTGTAACATATTTTCTTTACTTTATATTAAAAAACCTGATAAACAGAGCGTTTTTAGAAAAAGATTTATAGTTGAATTTTTCTTTATTTTGACCCACATAGACCTTTCCCAGACTTTGGCACCTTATTAATGGGACACTTGTATATTATACTACGTGCTGTTATACCGACTGATATGTACAAAAAACTGAGAATAAATCAATTAACTACCGAATAAAAAATTAAACATACTCTTATTATTCTCCTGGAGTATTTTTCAACTATAGAAGTAACGTTTTAATCAAGTTTATTCAATTAGGCTAAATTAATTCTTTGTTGAATCAAAAAGCCTAGTATTTTAACATATTGGAATTCTAGGGCTATTCTAGTATTTTATTGCAACAGCGATACTGTCCATCCTCAATTTTTTTATTGTGTAAATATTGTTCAGGGATAACTAATGCAAATTGTGTATTCTCTGTGATTACAGGTTTACTACAGAGACCACTTTTAACTACTTTTACTTGTAGCTAAAGTAACCTGAATCATGAAAATTAATATGAAAACTGGGAGAAACTATAAACGCGTTCATTAATAATTTTTATTAATTAGACCAAATCTCAACGCTTTCACCATATTAGAATTTCCTACTATTGTTGTTTACATAAAAGACTGAATGAATGAAAATAGTTCCATCATGAAGCATGGATATTTATTTACAAAAAAATTAATTCATACACGATGCATTGTTACATGTACGGATTTTATTATGTTCCTACGAGACACTTATATTTTGTCCAAACCTTTTGTACAACAATACTTGTATAGTGAAAGTATAAAAAAGTATATTGAACAGTCATTTCTGTTAAATAAAGTTTGTTAGCACGTAGAAACATTTGAATATCCAGTGGCTGAATAATGCCTGCTACCAAGGGGCTCAGCTGCGGGATGGATGGTCGTATTACGTCACTTCCGGCGGTCATTAATCAGGGTCCAGCTGATATCCGGTCGTGTTATCTACAAGCACAGGTTACAGGATTACATGTCACGCCCTCAGGCCGTTCCCACGAGGTCGCCCAGCTGATCTCATACACTCCACTCTACTTACATTCATCTCTATTACGAAAGCCTGGTATAGTATTTAATTATCTCTTAAAAATACAAGGAGATACAAATTATTACGAAAAAACATGAAAGTGTTCCTCTGCATAGACTACTGATGTGTCTACTAGTTTACCCCTACTTGATCACGATTAATCTATAAATATAAAATAAATAAATATATATGTAAAAACACTAATAGCTGCTATAAACGCAGTATGCAAAGGGATATGTGTATAAAACAAATAGGTGTCAGAAATAAAAAAATCCGAAGCTCAGTCAGTTTGAAACTTAGACGGTGACCTTATCCGTGCCTCCGATGCAGCCCACCCAACACGCATCAGCCACTAACAAACCCTTCTCTAAACACCGAGACACGGTCCTCCTCAACTTTCATTATTTAAGGGAGTAAATTTTTGTGCATAGATACGTGAACCATAAAAAATGAGTTATTATCGAGCTAAAAATTGAATGGGGTAAGTCGTGATCAAGATATAACCTGGTTTGTTACTTTTAATGAAAAAAGAAGGAGATTTTATAATAGTTGTGTAAATCTCAGCACAATTAAATTAAACTAGATAAAAAGTTGATCTATTAGATAACTCAACGGCTTCTTCAACATAATCTTTATAGGAGACCCTCAGGCTTCTCCTCCACCACTGGTATAAGTCTGAGACTTATTCACCTCTTTTCTGAAAGTCTTCGGATACTCTTCGCTCTCCGTCGCCCTGTTCATCCTCTTCACGTGCACCTCCCCAACATACCTCCGCCCTCACCTAGTACCAATGTACTGTGATCATCAGAATTTTTAGCTCTTCTTGTGTGTTTTTTTCTTATTTCCTTCCTCATTTTCTTTTAATGTTCTTGTGTTGTTCAAAACATCTTATCTTCCACCATCTTCAAACTCGCGTTTCTTGATTCTGATTCTTCCGCATATCCAAGAGAAACTCAACACAGACTCCTTGCCATTAAGAAAGTTCATCTTCTCCCAAATCAGGCCTTTTTCATGTAGAAATAATATTATTCCCCTTTTCTCCTCTTCATAGAAACGGAATTCCATCAGGACGTGCTCCGAAGTTTCCAGCGGTCTGCAGTGCGTACACCTTTCGTCTTCCACGAGGTTGAAGCTCTTCAGCTTGGCCTTAAAGTTTCCACAAACTGGGTCGTGTAATGGTCCGTCTCCCATGTCCCCTGTCTTACACCAAGCACGAAGACATAGGATTCTCTTCCTTTGGTGCTGGTCTTACATCTTCTTTGCCATTTTTCTATCGTTTCCTATCTTCTGCTCCTCTTGCTTTCCTTGCCGTCGACGCCCTGCTTCTTTGTCCGTTCTTCGCTTCAATCGTTCTTCAACGTTCTTCCTGCAGTTACTCGCACCGTTCCATGGGAAATTGTGCTATAGCCTTTGATGGCTCCCAGCAAAATCTGCCGTTGAAGACTCATCAACTTTGACTTTTCGCCTCTTCCCCTAATCCGTTGACCCCACACCTCACAACCGTACTGCGCCATCGGTTAGAGCGCACCGATGTACATTCTCCTCAGGTTTTCGCATCGCAATCCACCACTACTCCAGGCCAGCTCTTCCGGAACAGCGGGTGGGCCCCGCACACATCAGGGTACCATATTGTAGTATCGACTGGTCGTAGGCAAAATTAACAGTTACGAAGTGAAAATATGAGTTTTACTGAGAAATAACATGGAAATAACATTATGCACTGATAAATAATAACCTTATGTGCCTAGAGGTTACTGAGTATTAAAAAATTCGTTTAGGATGACATTTCCCTTGATAGAACGCTTAGTCAACTATAACATTATTGTCAACCCTAAGATTTTAAACTAATATCATGTGTATTTAAGGAAAATCATCGAAACCAATTTTATTTCGTCTTGTAAAATTATAGTACACAACATTTTTAAGTTGAAACGAATAAAACTATTGGATCGTCTGGCAAACAAAATAGTTTTGTAAATTGAAAAATAATGCGTTTATAAAGATGATGTTTAAGCTTTCCATTTTCTACTTTGTTATAGCGTTAGCAACTCTATTAGACGATGTTTGGCTACAAAGCGATGGTAACGTTGTTAAGGCGAAGTAATGAAGGGCCTCTTCCGGTTCACTTCCTGTTGTGCTCAAAATTTCATGGCGTTCCACGCTTCTAGGTACTCATCTCAGCTATAAAGTGACAAGCCAGTGGAATGTGCAGTGATGACAAAGCAAATAACTTTCACTATTAATTTTATATTTATTTTAAATACAATTATGAAAAAAGTGAAAGATTGTAATTGCCATCATGCAAACTTAAAACTTCACACTTTATATACTTTATGTGGATCCTAATATGTGGAATAAGTGTTAAAGTTATTATTATGTAACTATATCCTTTTAAAGATGGCAGCCATTTAAAATATTTTACACCAAATCTTTACAAAAATTGTCATAGTTAAAAAAACAAACAACGTGAGATAAAAGTGCTAAATTAAAAGACGCATTAAATTACGCGCATAAAATTGTTAAAACGGAATAAAGATTAACCAAGTTGTGACAATGACTTATACAGGGCATATAAATGTATATATGTAAGAAGGTAAGCTATTAAAGTATATATATGATACTAAAGTAATATAGGATACTTAAAGTATATATAGGATACTAGTTAAAAAGTAGTATTTTATAAAAAAATCACAATGTAGAATTGAAGACAGTTGAGGCATGAGAGTGGTTTATCCAAAATTATCAAGAGGTCCTTGTGAATTAAGTTTTATTGCATATTAAGTTTATATTACGTCATTTATCAGAATCCAGCTGATATCTGGTCGTGTTATCAGCTACAAGCACAAGTTAAATGATTATATGACCGCCCCTTGCCAGTATCACCAAAGATCAGATGTTTTTATTGCTTTCGAACAAAAATCTTCTCTGGAGTATTCAGGAACTGTGTCCTATAAATTCTATTTAACTGATTTACTTTCTGATCATATCTTTAAAAATTAAGTTGCACGACGACCTCATGTTATTTACGAAAACAAAATGTTATTCACCCCTCCCAATTGAGACGATTTTTCCCAGTTAAGATTATTTTTCTCGCTAAAAAACGTAATAACTTAAATAGGTTCCCTGCAAGGATGAATTTGATATCAGCAATAGACGGCGAGCGGTGCTCAATGCAGGCGAGGAGGCTGAGGCGATGAGGCTGGGGCGGTGTGAGCACGCGATAGTCTTACACAATATGACGTCATTATCCCAAGTAAATTGGTGTTCGGGCGGGCTACAGGCTACAGGAGGCAAATTGAATCAGGAGAAGGAGGATCCTCATCACAGCCCGGATAAAAACTTGGCAACATGTCTTCCACGATAAATATTTTCCATGAAATTAAATTACGAAAAACATCTACTTCACACTATTTTCTGATGTTCTTAGAGTAGTATTCAAATGATACGTTCTAATAGAATAGTTTAAAAATTGATAAGAAATAAAACCAAAATATTGATTTAATCGTATACACGTCAATATATTTAAAAAAAATCCTTAATTATTTTACGATTTTGCAAAAACTGTTAAGGGATCACAGTAACGGGGCCCTTTCGCTATTGTAATAATTTTCTTAAGGTTTAATATTGATTATTTAAGATCTTCAAATTAAGTGGGATTTTCTTTATCTCGCCAATTTCCCTGCTACTTGTCACTTATTGACAACCAGTTTCGTGATTATGTTTTTATTTCGTCCCCGAAACTGGACAAATGTTACGTTTCGGGGTTTCAAGTCTTCTGAAATGTGTTTTTTGGCAATGTTTAGGGATTGAACTAAAGATTTATGTCAGAAAATTGACCGTAGGTAAGTAAAAGGGTGTTACAAGAGAAATCGATACGCTAAAGAAATTCACTTAATTGAAAAATAGTTAAATTGAGAAAATATACACATTGAATAGTAAATGGATTGCAGGAGATTAGAATACTGGGAAAATATTTGCTATTTATTACCCACATTATAATGTTCTAAGAGATATTTTACTCATTATAAAATAACGACGTCAGCTGTAAGAGATGTTGAGCAAGGTCTAATCAGTCATACTGTTACCTCAACATATGAAGTAGGTTATGTCATGGATATGACTAAAGGGAATGTTTTCAGTTCATCTAAAGAGCTGTTCTTATAACAAAACTATGACATCACTGACCATATGACGCTACTAACCAAATGACGTCACTATTTATAATTTTGGTCATTAAAACTGCTAACCCTCATAGACATAGCCATTTCAAAACTCGTCCAGGGAATATAAGGAACTTTCTATTATAAAGATTTTTAAGCATTTTTTATTTATTTGTATTATTTTAAACCTTTAATATGAGTTGGAAAATCATTTGGATGAATTGGAATGGTTTAAATAACAGAAAATATGTAGTTTACTACTAGCTTGATTGCTTGTTCGTCTGCACTCTACAAGGTACCAAGGTCGTACTAAGTGAATTACCGTGTCCAATGTCCGTGCGGCTGACGAGTCGAGAGTTCCAGAGTTCCCGGAGCTTCAACCCGAGTTCCCAACTTCCGTCCATCTCGTGGTCAACTTGACTGTTATCAACTTCAATATCAAAATATCTCATTTACTTAGGACCAACTTTGCCTTGTATCGAATTACATCGACGCTGTTGCTATATTGCTTTAAAATTTTAGTTTGCACATTAAATATCGAAATAGTTTTTACTTTTAATTTATTTAATTTTTTTATTTAATTTATTTAATTTATTTTTATTAGTTCTGTATAACTGCTAGCGGAATACTAGACAATCTAACAAATACACCAAACTATACAAATCAAGAAAAAAGAGCTGGATTTTGCATGATATTTGTTTTAAGTAAATAGTGATAAACACATTTTCGTTGTAATGGATTTAATTTTGGAATTTTAATGGACTCAACTGAATAAATAAAAAAAATAAAAAAGTATTCCTTCACATTATAGTGGAATAATACTATCTTTATTTTTCGTAAGAAAATAAATATAATGATAATTAAATGGTCTTTAAGTCAAAATTAAACTGTCATTTAGGTCGTAGTAAACTAATCAAAATGTAATAATAACTAGTGTAGTCATTTGGAATGTCTAATCATTAATTTTATTTTGGTGATTCAATTAAGATTAAAGATTAAATTTAAGGTATTAGGTTAAAAAAACTAGTATACATTCACTGGATGACTTATAAACAAATAAAATAAATAATATTCTAAAGGACATGTGATTATCATAAATCAAATGGAAAGACAAAATTAAAATAAAATGCAAAACCTTGTACAAATTAACCACAGACAACCAATCTTAATCAAATATTTTACAAAAATAGTTTAAAAAGAAATTATTATTAGGAAGTAAGAACTCGTTAACAATAATTACTATTTCGGAATTTATTACTGTATCACTGTATTTATTATTCAAACAATACAAAACATAAATCGAGAACAAAGTAATAATGGAATCAAATAATCTCTATTTAATGTATAGCAAATTATTACGTAGCCGTTTATTGTAATGATTGCGCACAACATAAACATATGACGTGTAACATAAAATCGCCTTTTTCTTTTATCTAAATTCAGTTGTTTCTACACAACATTAGAAACCTGACAGAATTCAAAATCACGAAAAATATTAATAGAATTCAAAATGTACGAGTCAAAATATTACTTGAGATTAAGTAAAACTTTTTCTGACACAATCTACGAAGTCGTCTTCTTGACGGCAACAAATATTTTTAAATAAGCTAATTAGAGTATGAAGTGTCTCACAGGCAGTGGTCAACTAAGTTGTAGAATTTAATATCAAAACTTTTGCTTTCCCTCTCGAGTTGGTAATGGATCTCACGTCTGGGAATAATATTTTCAATCTATAAGTAAAATTAACAAAACAGTTAAACAAAATATTTAGTACATCTTAAATTGTGAATTATCCTTAGAAACATCAAATAGTTCTGTACCAAACGATTCCACATTCATTTATCTAATTTAATTTAAAATCAAATAATTAAATTTAAATGTTTATCTAGCAAAGCCACGTTTTTATTATAATACACCTTTATCCCATCTTCAATAAATCTATACATGCATACATGTACGGTAATTCAGTTTTTAATAACTTACTAAACAATTCTTTCTTGATGAATACATAGATTCCAAATCTATGTCTGAGGACAATACTGTATCAAGTATTAGTATTATAATAAGTGAAAGTATCAATTACTAGTTTATACAGTGATAACGAATATTAAAAATATATTTTCCCAATTATAATCTTCTAGTTAGCATATTCTTTACTTCCAAACAATGTAACAAATTGTAAAACGTTTCACAAAGTAATTACGTTTATTAAAGTATGTTTTTCCACTTTTCAAGTGTTTCATTTCAGTTTATGGTACTTTCAATATCTGGGTGGTTCCAAGATCACTTCACCAATCCTATTAAATTATATAATTTTTAAATCAAAATAATTCATTAACCTCCTAGTTCAACCTCGTAAACGAAACTAAAGCTCTCTGGAATATAAAATTAACCAAAATTTAAACTATTACTCCATAATGTAATTAAGGTACATTTACGTCAAGAACCATAAGTAATATCTACGTATTTTTTTAAATATGTTGTTCATTGGTCCATTTAAATTATTCTAAGCAACGGTTTTCTTAAAATAATATAAAATTTTCAAAATATAGTATTAATTGGAATTTCCTCTGCTTAAAAAAAATTACCTGACGTAATTAAGAAAACAAAACAGAATTATATAAATATGTTTTTAACTTCCTGAGATATAGGTAAATAAACCTTGAGAACCTTAATTTTCGGTGACTTTCTACATAAAAAAGTGTTTGAACTGCGGCAACGCTCATATAAAGAAATTCCAGTGTGCAGAGGAAAATGCTCGTAACTAGATAACTAGGTAATAGATAGTCATAACAATTTGAAGAACTGTGTATAGCATTAAAAGTATTAAAATGGAAATGTATGAAACCAATAAATATTATTTTTTTCTATAATGTTAACCATCGGACTCCCCTTAAATATTTTAACTTAAGAGTCTGCATCATTGGAAGCCATCTTGGATTTTTATTCCCGTAAGAGCAATGTTAAATTCTGGCGCCTATATCTCCTTGACCTATTATCATAAATTAACGAAAGAGGTGTCAAATTAAAGGAATTACAGTCCTCCAGGGCACCACCTTACAGAACATCTTATTTTCGCTCTCAATAAAAATAATAATGATTTATTTTGTAAAATATTCCTGGATTTTTGTTTTTATATCAAGTTTAATTTTTGAACATATTAAAAGGTCCCTTGAGCCACATCTCATCAATGTACTTTCAAAGTTTTACATTGATACTTTGATAATTAACGCCACTACAGACGCCAAAGTGAAGGTATGTTCCGACAGAATTTAACATTGCTCTTACGTGACTAAAATTCAAAGATGGCTACCACTGATGCAGACTCTTAATTAGACTCAGTATAATTAGGTCGAGTTAGATCGTAGGTCATTACTTTTCATTATCAGTTTCATATTTAACATTGTATCAGAATCGTTTACGGATAATTGTTGATAATGATCTGATTATAATTTATGTCTCGTTTTATTTCCTTGCAACTGTCACGATACGACGATAAACCAAGTTAGTTTAATTGCCCACTGGGTTATTGCTGTTGCTGATGACACCGTTATGGCAATAAAATTTAACGACTCCGTGATGATGTCATATGCTGGAACCGTGTTTTAAATAGTTTCAACAAACACTTTGTATTTTAGATAACATTTCTATCGAATAATAACATTTTATGAATGAGTTTAAGTATAAACGTCGTTTTAAACCGAGTTATAATCCACGGATGAATTCAGATTGTTAAGAATACTACAGCTGATGAAGTTAACAATTTAAAAAAATAGTTTATTACCGTTATAACCAGCTGTATGATACAGGCATTAAAGTATAGCCTATAAAAATTCTATATGAAACATATAGAATTTTTATATATTTTATATTGATATTTTCGTGATCTCAAAATTCCTTTTGTTCGTGAAGAAATCTCAAAATTCAGTAATAAGTATGAAAAAACTCAACAACCATCCAAATTACTTAGCTGTGAACCTTTTGGACAACAGAGAGACGGTACCGCCTGAAGAGGCACGATTTTACAAACCTAAGTGATCGATTCAAATAGTTATAACTAAATTATAATATTGTTAGTTCATTCAATGGTTTGTCACTAACAACTAATGTCAATTTCGTCTTTTATCTCATTTACTTTTTGTTATAATTTGATGTAACAGATTGTAAATAAATATACTGGTCATAAAAAAATTGATATTTAGTTTTCATTATAAACTTTTTTGGTAGATGATAATTATCTCCTATGTCATTTATACTCGTATCAACTCTTTACGTTATTTATAAATTTATATAGAATTTTATTATTGACATTGGTTTCTATGTGTTTTCTAACAGGATATATCAATTTAATGTTTTTTTTCGATTTAGAATCTACTTGTAACTGACTTTGATATGTAAACTATAGGATATTTGGTTGGAGGGATATTAGTCATTCTTTCATCAAGTAAGTTAAATATATAGCAAAAGTAATTAGATAATTTTATGATTTAATTTTATCAATTTTAACATTTTCGTAATTTTATGAACTAAGAATAAACTAGGATAATTTTAACAGGTCTGTAATTGTATGAACTGACAATAAACTAGGATAATTTTAACAGTTCCGTAATTGTATGAACTGACAATAAAATTAAACTTCACATTCACTTCATTTTCGAAATAAATAATATTTGGCAGACTGTGTTATTTGCTTGAATCCATATGCTCATTGAATCTTGATAATTTTTTTTAGTTTTATCATTTATTGGGTACATAGTATTACTGATTACTGACTGGTATTACGGTGATTGTATCATCGATGACTCAACGACTAAACTGTTAAAATATCCTTTCACGTTTGCGAATATTTTATCTCTGATATAAACTATTACTAACGCAGTAAAGTTATTACTCTTAACTTAAGTGTGTAGCGGTAACTAACTTCAATAAGGCTATAACCTAATATAACTAGGTTTTGTCAATTTAAACGCCTCGCAAATACTATTGCCAAAGTTAGTGGCGCAGTTATATTTCATAGTCGCAATCAAATGTGGCATCGCCATTATGAACGCCGAGAACTAACCTATTAAATTAATTGTTAATATTCCTTCCAGAACACTAATCAAAAGAAGAGACATATATAAATATATAAACTGAAGAACCGGTTTATACCAGTTTTAATGCATACTATATCTGAAAAAAAAATTATTGTATGAACTTAATGGCGGCGTGTTCTGTAATCCAGCTACATGGAGGTCACGAATTGTGGATAGTTATAAGCGATGGTCGGTGGATGTGTGGATTAACGTCCGCCCTATTGAATACTACGTTCATCCGCAAAGACCATCTTCATAATTTGAACAGTTCGTAATTCTGGCTCAAATTCCTCGTTAAACATAAGTTCCCTTACATGTCATTGGCTATAAGGTTTTTAATCTTTTAACAGTCCTGTGTAAGGAAAATCTCGGTCTTAGTAGCAAGACTAAAAAATCGCGCCACAATTATTCTTACTTGGCTTAAAGTACCTAAAGAAAATAAGTGGTGATAAACATACACAATATTTTATTATAGCAAAACTAAGTTTTTAGTTTTGTGTATGAATCATCAAGTGAAATTATCCAAAACATCATTGCAGAAGAAATACAAAAACCGTAAACGTGCATATTTAACTTATAAAA
Source organism: Nephotettix cincticeps (assembly GCA_023375725.1). NCBI lineage: Eukaryota > Metazoa > Arthropoda > Insecta > Hemiptera > Cicadellidae > Nephotettix > Nephotettix cincticeps. The sequence continues at coordinate 20,098,102 of CM041789.1, read as the reverse complement.
ATAAAATAAAAAACCTCTTTAAAAAGCACTAGTTCTAAAATAATATTTATTATCAATTGTAGACGAAGAAAGGTTTTCGTAATTTTAAAATTTGTAACTTCTGTTAAAATTTATTTATTTCAATTTATTCTTAGGTAAAATTTAATATCAATATTACTATATGGTGGTATCTTGATTTTTCTTTCTTTTTACTAGGTTATATTTAAACGGGTTTACAGTAATGACCAAAAGGCAAACAAATCGCGTGAAACCCGCAGCAAACACAAACCTACACTTGAGCTGAGCATATAAAGGTTTTACTCAACAAGGAAATGCTTTTTCTAAGCTCACTAAAATTTACTCCAGTATAGTTACTCTCCTACTTCTTTCCGTTTACGATGAATTTGTTAAACCGGAAGAGATTTTTTCATTGTTATATTGAGCTACGCTTACTTTGGAGACGATTATTGAGATTTATTAATTTACTCTCCGAGGAAACTATTGAGTCGAAAGTAAACGATTTTTTACTTTTATGAAACATTAAATACGACCATACATACTTTAATGATCCTCATAGTATTCCCCAATAGAAAATAAATTATTTAAAGTGAAATAACAGCTAATTCATTACAGTTCAATCGTTTAGAGAATTTTCAATTAAAAATGAAAAAAATCAAATTATTTAATAATGTATATTTTGACACGAATATATCTAGGCGTTGGGGATGGAAATTCGCGAGACGTAAAAGGTGTAACGGAAATGACGTCATAGGGTAATGAAAACAAATGTTTAGGTAAACTGAAAACACTCCCATCGGACAAATCCATGACCTAAACTATTTCTCTCAGGAAAGTAGGCTCATGTACAATTCTTGTGTGTATTACATACTCAGACGTATTGTAGACCCAATTGAGTGTAATAAAGTATTGCATTTTTGAAGATGACAGTCACACCAATATAATGAATGCAAAGTAATTTGAAAACGTTCTATTACAATATAAAACTGCAGTTTTACTATTATTTAGATACTTTGAGTTTTACACCATAGTTTCAAACATTTTCAGGATAAAAGTCACATATTTCTATGCATTCTTGGTTATTAAAGCTTAAAAGGTCCCTGAAGCACAATTTGCTCTGCGATATTCGGCCTTTGAGACTAATACTCGTTATCGCAGATTGTTCCTCACTTTGCTTTGTTTTCAAACTTCTTCACGGTTCTTAAATTCTACTCACTTGATAGAATCTTCCACACACTACAACCCTTAAAAAGTTTAGGGGAAAATTTTAGGAGATGAAATCGAGGTACTCTTAACTAACTTGTTCTGTTCAATTGATAATTTGGTATCACATTCACTTATTGTTTTGCATAAAAAAGGTTGAAAATAAAACTGCAAAGAACAGAAATTACTACGAACAGTTACTGACAGTAAGGAGGCAACTGTTTTCAATTTATTGGAAAATGAAAGGTTAGGTTAAAGAGATGGATTAATGGCTCTGAAATGTCAATCGAAATCTGAAAATGGAAATTTATTTATATTTTCAATTAAATAAATACACATGATAATTATTAAGAAAGTAAACAGTCATGTACTGTACAGTTACGTACTAAAGTTGGCAAAATCTACGATATTACAGCTATAAACTTATTAAGCTAATTGTTACAAGAACCATAATGATAAACACGAAAAATAGATAAAAGCCAAAAGTCACCTAATTTAAGTGCTATGGTTAAAATTATAATATTTTAGGTGTCATTTAAGTATTCAGTAACACTAAAATATGCTTAGTTAGATATTATAACGTTAGTGTGAATGTCAGCAAGCCCGATTTTGGACGAACTAGAATGAATCAAAATTTTCAACCATGTAGGAAGTTTATGAAAAGGTTTTTCTCATATATTTAGGAGTATTTTCTACCAGCTTCAAACGGTGTCTTGAAGAAACAATAATAAACAATAAATCTGTTTAGAATATAGTATTACCTGGGTACATTTTGTTTTTAAATACTGTATTTGTATAATTTTACTGAATCACTGATGGTGTTTTACAAAAACAGTTTAATTTCAAACGATCATTTAGTTTTCAAATCGTTATAAATGGGTTTGCATAAAGATTTTCACAATGAAAAATATCATAATTCTTAAACCTTTTTCAATTGCGGTGAAACCTCAAAACTCAGTTTCATATTGCAATATTCAGTAAAAATATTCAATATCTATATAATCACAGATTTTTAAATCCATAGAATTTCTTAACCATAAAGTTTGAAAACAGACTGAGTTTTATTTTCCTAATAGCTCTCAATAGTTTCTCTGCATTTACTTCAGGACAATCTTTTTCTATAGAAGTCCAACAGAGTTGCATTTCATCAATTGGTGAAGTTTGATCAATTCCTCATACTGATTGAGAAATATAAATATATTAAACTTTGTTTTCTTTTCATCCATTTTCAATATATTTATTTCAACCAATTTTCCTTACCTGGAAAGACTTAAATTTTTAGAATTGTGTTTTGTAATGAGTTTTAGAATTAACTCTTCTCGGAGGGCATTTAATGATTGTAAATTTATATTATACAAACAAAGAGGATATTTTTATTCATCATAAATCTATGAACATAAAATAAGAAAACCATGCAAGTGTTCGAGCAGTAGTAACACGCCCTTCAGTTTGTACCTTCAAGTCATCATTCGAGTGTCAAGCCGCTGACACCAAAAGGATTTATGGTTCTATTTAATTCAAAAAGTTTAAATAAGATAGTGGAAGAACAGAGGTTCGCAGCAGACGATATTTCAACGTTCTAGACTCGTTAACAGCCAGCTGACAGGCGAGTCGTCTGTTATTCTGCGAAACATCTGGCCAATACAACCTCTAGGAAATATTTATTTTCAAATGGATTGCACAGGTTTGAAACCTCAATCGTTCAATTTGATTTTAAATAGCTATTACTTGTGATGATTTTATGAATGCCATCAAAGATTGTTGTAGGGTATTCTGCTAAACGCTTTTGTGCCGCTGCAAAAATTCTGTTTTGTTTGGGAAACTTTCAGTTCTACTAACAGAATTTAAACTGTACAATTAATTTCATTATGACGTTTTGAAAGCACGTTTGTTTTGTGCTTTTTCTAGAGCATATTTTAAGATGTGGTTCATCAAATTCCAACACATAAGACAGGATTTGTAACACTATAAAGAGCTTATTTTGTGACATAAATGTTAAACCAGAATAATAAATACTTATGCGTCAGTTATAGAATATACAGTTTAAGGCGGGATATCGATGAAGAAATAAAAATGAGTTTCTCTTTGAAATTATTGTTAAAGTCATTCTTGCTATTAATTGATAACAAAATCAAATGAATCTCTATGTTTGCGATATTCTACACTTGAGTTTCAAGACGATGAACCTCCAGGAAATATCAAATAAACTCAAATTCAAACGACTTTTAGAAGAAAATTCATCCAAAAAAGAGATGAACCTCAATGATATAAAAACATCAATTATTGTACACACTGCACAGTGAGAGGGGAAAATTCTTAAATAAAAATTAGTCTTTTTTTGCTAAACACAAACTAAATACAACTAATCTCTCCATAAGGTAACTATGGTTATTAAAAGTATAAAAAATTAATACTATTTATCCAAAAATAAAGAAATAAATAAAACGAAAGAGGCAATAAAATAAGGTGAACGTTAACCGATTTACGTGGAGACTTGGCAAGTGGCTCACAGCTCGCGTCATTTAGCTAAACTTTCACAACTACAGTTGGTAGAACTGGATGAGTGCAATGGCGCGAGGCCCGACACTTTAATTGTCTTCTGTGGAGCTAAGCATCCCATTATTGCATTAAGTTCTCCACATAGTACGACGGGCTATTTTTTTAAGATAACACGATCTTTTCCTGTTGATCATATGAGTTTTGAATGTAGATACATCTGTGTATTTGTAATATAAATGATTTGAACTTTTTCTATCTTAGATTATTCTATCCAAACAATAATAGATGATGACGAGTTTAATCGTTAAAACGAAAACAATAGTATTCAATGCCTGCAACTGTAGAGATTCTGAAAGGACTCACATTTATACTTTAGTTGACATTCGACTGTGACAAACCTAGCCTAACCTAACCGTACGAAGATTTGTGAAGTGATTTATTTTGTCATATTTATGGATCGATGGCTGAACAGTGTTGTGTTAATGAGGACTGAAGTGAAAATGTGTTTACATCCCTGTGGGAAATAAGTCAGATCATGGATATGTCTAAAGGGGATGTTTTTAGTTCACCTAAACATACGTTCTATGACATCACCAACCATATGTTGCCACTGTTTCAAATTTTAGTCTTGCAGTTTGCCAACAACCCCCAGAGCTGAGACATATCCGAGTCAAAAATGTAGTTCATCGATAAAAATACTAATAAAGATTAAATTAATTTATGTATGCGATAAGTTTTAAAAATGATCATACGTATAATATGAAATTTCAGTGTCTTTGAGTCTACAATCAACTATTATCAAGTACAAACGCTGGTATATAATTTATCAACAGTTTCCTGAATACGTAATCGCGAGCTGCGCCCTCTCCCATCCTCCGAGCCTCGCAGGTGACATATCCCACGACACGCGACGATGCGACCGGCGTCTCTGCAACTTTCATGATCACTCACAACATTTGTTCTCTAACACCATACATATTTGAAATCGATGTGTTCTTCACACATGAATCGTCAGATAAAACACGTCTAGGGTTTCTTTCTTTAAAATGCCTCATCCTCCAAAAATTAATAAATAAAAATTTCTCAAAAACAACTGCATTTATTTCGATGAAAATTGTATGATTTATAGTACTTTATGAGATATACAAAATGACCCGCATTTTTCCAAACACCAGGGTTTAAAAGTAATGGACTTTTAAATATAAAAAAATATTACATTTTCTGTACAGTAACGAAAGAATTGTGTTTTGAATCATTAGTTTGACTAATGGTTGCTGCATACCATGAAACTTGGTATGCAGCATATTTTTGGTCGCCACTAAAAAAGCCACTAAATATATTTTTTGTTACGGAGGGGTTGTCCCACTCGTGAAATTCTAAAAATTAATTTAATTTTGTTCCTCTTGTTGTTCGATGATTATATTTGCAACAATACATTGTTAAATTGTATTTAGCTAAACGTTAACGAATATGATAGTTTCATTACAGATTGTCGTTTTTTAATTTACTTAAGCGCGAAAGTATGTGTAAGTTTACTGAAACCGTTTATTTTACTGTACGATCCAGAAGTGTCTGTTCATTGTTGTCGTTACACGTGACGGTGTTGAGTGCAACAGCAACAGGTCTGGTAGACAGAGAGCGTCGACGTGGCGGGACGTCCTCCATAACACAGCGGGCGAGCACTACCAGACCCTGGCGGGTGTCCGACATGCGCTATGGGCGAGGATACGCTGGAAACCACACTTGTACTGATTACAAGCACACAATGAGATATGCAATACTGGATTTGTGTTACAGCCATAAATCAAACTCATAAAGTACATTTATTGAACATAAATGTGTTTATTACACAGTTATAACTATCCATATGGTTAAAGACAGTCTATTCGGTTGTCACGTGGTGTAACTACTATCAACAAGACATATTTATTTCCTAAATATTCTAACAGAATTTTTTTTAAATTAAAAAATAAAATAAACAAATAATACAAACGTATAAATTATGTAGTAACTTCTACATATTACATTATCCTGATTGTTAAAAAGTCATGTCTTTATCGCTCAATCGGGCTACACTTTTTCTCTTTTGCATGCTTTAGATACCTACCAAAGCCATCCAACCTCCACTGTTTAAATAATACAAACTTATCTTTTTCGACAAATCTATTTCTTGAACTAAAATTTTATAATTTTATGTATCCGATGTTAAAATCCATAAATTATAACTAAAGAATCTACTTTTTATCAAATTCATTCTTACTAGCAGCTGGTTTTGGTTCCGATGAAATCATCATCAGGCCAATAATAACATCATCATCATAATAACAAAAATCATCATCATATTTAGTGTTTATTCTGTAGTAGTATGAGGAATTATTGATACGAGAGCGCGTGCTGATAAACTAGACCAGAACAGTCCAGTTCCTGTTTTCACAATGAAATGTATTTTTAAATAATAGCATTCTTTAAATGAACATAACCACTCATCCTTGACAGACCTGGTGGAAATAAAATGTATTTAGCAAAAAGTTGAGTTTCACGAAAGTTCGTATTCAAATCACTTTTTTAGTTGATAAAAATCCAGATGAATGTAAGTAAAAATCAAAACAGGAAAGTTAAAACTAAAACCTTTCATTTTTGTTTACTTTTCAGATGTTTTTTTGGTAAAAGCCAAAATAAAAGTTACTAATCCAAAATTAGTTTAAAACTAATTTACATGAGATGGATCTAATGTCCAGGCTTTAACTACTACAAACAGTTTCTTTGGTAAATGATTGTTCAGTTTCATCTCAATAACTTTAATGGGTAAGGTTAAAGCATGTTTATGTATTTTCCATTATACTTAAAACTCTTTTAAAATATAAACATTGAAGAATCGATTTAAGCGGAGAATTCCCAGGACTTCAACCCAAGACTGGAGACTGGAGCTTCACCCTGGATTGACAGAACAATTACGCAAGAGACATTTTCATTGAGCTTTGTGAAAGTAAAGAAGTACCTGAGCACAGAGTCGACTTTACTCTTAAAACAAGTCGGTTGAAAAATGTTAATGTCAACCGCTTTCACCGCTCTTAATTAAATTATACCTTTGAGCTCATAACGTCCCGCTAATTATTACCTTTAATTTCTATGTTATTCCTATATTCATTTCCTTTATCATTGTACATGCATCACCAAGATTGTTTCCTACAATATGTCCCAATAAAGATAGACTGCAGGAATATTTGATGTAGTCGACATACTGTACTCAGAAAATGCGTGTTGTTGGAATAAAATGAAATATTAATAATAATTAGCTCTCCATAGGGACAGCAAAATAATTGTTACAGAAATATTTATATACATTGGAATAGTATAAATTTCAATATACCCCTGTTAAATCTATTGACTAAAATAAAATACCCCCGTCGCAGCAGACCTGCGTACTCAGCGAATTTCCAAATCAATAACATAATAATAATAAAATATGACAAGTTTTATCATTATCTGTCAATAAATATGAGTATTATATGCCTACTCTCCATAAGATTAACATGGGAAAGAGTATGCAGGTTTGCTGCAGTGACGAACGCTGAAAATAGGTTTTTATAGCATAAACAATTTATATTTTGACTATTTATATCAAGTTTCATCGACATCTGTCCACAAATAAAGGAGTTTACCCAAACTATATGATTAACATGGGAAAGGAGTATGCAGGTTAGCTGCCATCATAAACACATAAACTATGATTTTTAAGCTTAACTGTGTGGATCTCAACCACATGAAGCTAAATATTAAGTTCCATCCAAAGATATTAGATAATAAGTGAAACATTAATTTTTCCTTATCCTCCATAAGATTAACATTGGAGCCCCAAAATACAACGTACTGTGTTTAGATTTTTTAATATCTCGGTAACCGTTGGAGATAGAGAAAAACTTTAAGGAACTAAATTGTGTAGTTTTTAAGGTGATTCTAATAGTGAAAGATAAATTTGAAATTTTTAAAAATAACATGGGAAAAACGCAAAAAATTCATTTTTGGGGTACAAAACCCCTCCAAACTACCCGTTCCGATTGTCCGATATGTCTGGTTTACGAACTCGTCCGAGCAAATGCAGGAACACACAACTCTACTAAATTTGGTCTCGATCGGACCATTTTTACGAGAGTTATCGTGTTCACAGACACGACATGGTCCCGAGCTTAAGTCTTACCATGAGACCTACGGTAATAGCTTCTTCCCTATGGGAAATTCGCCAAAAAATCACTGTAAACCTAAAACGGCCGAGTGATGTCAGTGTTATCTTGTTTAATCATGGCTCAGGTCTCGACAGACAAGCTCTTATAGGTAGTAAACCCCAAGTCCAATCACGTACGGGACTACGATGCGGCTAGTATAGACATGGAAGTGAGAAACTCATAACAGCAGTTTTGGACAAGATAAGCTTTAGCAATTCTACAACCATAAATGTTTTTAAATAAATATATCGTTTATTGATTTCGGTCCAATTTATATCTTCAAAATCGATCAGTAAGCCCGCAGTCAAACAGGGTTAGTGACTCTATTAGGCAATGTTTGCCAACAAAGAGTCGACAATCAGATTAGTCGACGTTGTTCGCTGCCTGTGAGCCTGGAGCAGCGGTGGTGATGTACTTGACACCAACACACAACACAGCATCACCAGGTCCATCTGGCTGTGTTGTTGATATAAAACTCGGAGGAGAGGTGATATTCCACCTTTTACATCATTATGACTACCTCTGAGGCCGCAGCCAAGTTGCTACGGTGTATTCCCAATTTTATAGCCTATATAAAATTTATATTTTTCCAAATTAATTATTCCATGACAGGTCCCATTATAAGATAGATTTTGTTTTCCCCTACTATTTTTCTATTTCCCCCTTACTATTTTTTCTTCCAGTGAACAAAATAACCTATCCTGTGGTTAATTCAAGTCACATATTTGCATTTATTTTTACCAAATTTTCTTTTCGGCTCTTTGTGTCTTTAAATTGCACTGTTAGCAATGTGGTTTGTTAGTACTATATTCTATTATACTTTGTTCCTTTAACCGTTTAGATGTAATGCTGAAACCCTTGCTTGAAGATAACGTGACCGGATGTCAGCTGTATTCTGATTAATGGCCGCCGGAAGTGACGTAATATGACCATCCCTTCTGAGCTCAAGGAAAATCCCAGATTCCTGTGCCATCTTACTGTAGGATGAACTCCAACTCTAAAATTTTAATTATAAAATATGTATAAATAAATTGAGGGCGAGGGTATTTTCTATGGAGTTTTTAGAAAGAATTTCAAATTTCCCAAAGCTATATTCCCTTGGAAGAATTAAAACGTAAATCGTAGGACTCAAAAATTACAGCTGTGACTTTTTTGTTATTACGCGATACTATTGATAACATTTAGAAGTAAGTTTGAATAATAATACATATCAGTGACACAATATGTCCTGAAACTATTACAGTATAACAGACCTCGCTCATTATAACTACTTGGCCAAGATTAGCTGGTCATTAGTTCCATATTTAGCAAGGTCAGATTGCATATCCACATGTGATACTGTATTTAGTGTTGCATTTAGTTTTATACCTTGGCTTCATGAGGTGTCACTTAAATAAATAATTAGGCATTATTGATTCTATATATGTTTTCGACAACAGTGAGACCTTTAGAAGTGGAAATATCTGCGTAATTTCATAGCTTTGTATGTTATGATGTATCCGTTTTGGACGAATTGGCAAAAATAATTTTAGCAGTATATTTTAATCTCATTGGCCGTTAATGGAGATTCACAAAATATTTGTTTAAATTCTGAAACATATCAAAATCACATAAGTCTTGTATAAATAAACCGAGTATGGATGATATGGAATGTTAAATTTAATAACCAACCAAATTAGTTATTGGTCTCTTGGTTAAAAATTTTAAATAGTTCATGTAAAACACGAAGGTTTCATTACTAATCAAGGTGAAGAAATATAAAATAGTGTAAGAACAGGTTATTGACTTTAATTATACACTACACTCTCTGATATAAACATTATTTTGAAATTACGAACAAGACAAATTATGAAATACTGGTAAACTATTTATTACACGGTTTGTTGGTAGAAGAAGGAGAATACAAAATAATTATGCCCATAAAATTAATTTCACACGTGTTTAGTAGATTGAGCATTTTACAATCTCCCGCATCATTTCATTATTTTGCAGTACTATTTTACTTCGTGTGATTACAAAACGAGTTCGATAATTGAGTTTAATTCGATTGTTTTATTGGGTTCCTACTTACGGTGTATTAATTTATATAAAACAATTATTTAAAACCCAAAAGTGTCTGTAGCAACATCAGACGCATATCCCAGTCATCTATGAGGGATTTTCATTATGTCCAAAATTAAATTTGGTATTCATTGAACTATTTTTTACTATTACAAATGTGTATATCTCGTTGAATAACTTGGTAGAAAGTACGGGAGGATTTCAAACAGTCAGGATTTCGATCGCTCAGTGGCTTCCCCTATTTCAAAAGACGGAGGTGAAGGGGGGGAAACGTTCCTAGACAGCGCTCTGTGGAGTTAGGTTGGTTATTGATAGTAATATATAAATGTAGGTCGGAAGGAGTATCCGTCCCCTTTACTCTATTGTGTCCTCCTACAAGACACGGTTAATCGATGAACATTGGTAAAAAATTAATTAATTTCTTTCCTGTGGGAAATAGGTTAGAGATCATTGATGTGGGATTTTTTTCAATTCATGAAACAGCTGTTCTCATGACCATAAGACGGTTCTTCCGTTAAGCACTTCCGCTGCACTATTTGTTTTACCCAAATTACCCCACAAACACCCCCTGGAGCCTATACATATCCATGTCAAAATTATCCAAAACACAATTTATTTATTTACTCCACCAAAATGATTTCTATTGGCTATCAGCAATATATTTTGGGTGGTATTTTCGGAAAGAAAACATTGCGGAATGAAAACTGCGGCTGATGGATCTAAGATTGAATGGATCCCGAGAATACCAGACGGACGGACGGACTGAGAATGATAAATAGTATTGAAATTACTTTCATAGTAAACTTTTGATAGTTCAGACTGATTTATATGCAGTGTATAGCCGTCAGTATGGGTTTGAAGGAGGGGGTGTTGAGCGAGGGCGAGAGGCAGTAACTTTCGTTTATGACCAACCATGCAGTGTGCTACGTCGTTGACAAGACCTTGTTATAATCTTCCCTCAAGCACCGTCCTTAACAATCTACGCTTGCATACTACATACAGGTTACCTTATATCTCTCATATACAGTATAATATATTTGACAAAACCATAGCTACTAAATTGGAACTGAAAATGTATTTTCTTTTTGGACTTGGAAAACTGAACATAGTAAAACTCGTTAATGTGAATTTCACATAGAAGGCTATTTTTCCTATAAGTCTAATATTATATAATACTATGTAGAATTTAAAAGATTTTTGCCAACAGAACTTTCGATCACGTTAATTTGGGGAATACAGTTTTTCAGAACTTACTACGTAGTAGTTTAGTACTGGAAAAATATGCTTCACCGATAAAAAAACATTTTATAATTCAGATAAAAGCCAACTGAATCTGGGCCCAGTCGCCATTTGTCATTGGGTTATTAATTAATTATGCTTCCTAACAATAATTTGACGTTAGGTAAGTAACCAGACCGGGGTTTGGACCGTTCCCTACCAAAACTCTAAAAAATTCCGAGAGTCGTAGAAAGATACAAAAAAAGCAAAAAAGATTAAAAGAATTTACGATAAGGTAGCAATAACTAACAGTTGAGGATGCCAATTTATAGTCGATAAAACTGTGCACCTGCGGTTAGTAAGCGCTAAGCAACCTAAAGAACTCGCGTATTGTACCCTCGGGAACGACACGCGCTATCACATAATTTCTGTTACATTATTGCCACTTAAGCTTTTAAAACTAGATACAGTAGTTCCTAATAAAACTACTTTATCATCTTGTTTAGTGACACATAATTCCCATGGTAAAATAATTACACATGTAATCATGCTAACACTGGTTTGATGTGGAAACAATTCAGACGTTTTTACGAGCTGCCTGAGAATAAATATATAATTTCTTCCGTTTCATTGATCCTTTTAGTATTAAACTAATTGAGTTATACAGGGTGTTTCAGAATTCCCTACCAATATTCTAGGGCATTGTTATGGGTAAGAAACATTATCTAAATATCATATTTAAATTGTCCGGAAGTCCTTAGTTACTCACACAGCCTCCATTTTGTTTTTTTCTCTTATAATATTTTTCTGAATAATGGTTAAACGTACGGAATTGAAACTTTGCACAAACATTTATGGCAAATAGACAAAGCTACAAAAAAATTATGACAATTTCTCAAATTCCTAAAACAAAATGGTGGCCATTAAAAATTTTGTTTCTCAAATAACTTGTGAACCGTTGATTTAAAAGAAAATTTACAAGAATAACTTTTTTTATCTAATGTAATTAAAAATCGATTGACACCAAATTAGACAAATATTAACTGAGATATGGTAGCTTTAGTGATAGGTGACCGCTAGAATTTTAATGAAGGTAAGCAGGCGGAGACTGTTGCATTGTTGTGGCAGACTCAAGTCGCATGCCTTTACATGCACTGCAACTCAGCTCTAGCGGTCACCTATCACTAAAGCTACCATATCTCAGTTAATATTTGTCTAATTTAAAAGAATTTGGTATCAATCGATTTGTAATTACATTACCTAAAAAAGGTTATTCTTGTAAATTTTCTTTTAAATCAACGGCTCACGAGTTATTTGAGAAATCAAATTTTAAATAGCCGCCATTTTGTTTTTATGAATTTGAGAAATTTGTCATAATGTTTTTGTAGCTTTGTTTATTTGCCATAAATGTTTGTGCAAAGTTTCAATTCTGTGCGTTTAACACATTAATTCAGAAAAAATACTATATGTGAAAAAAAATAAAATGGAGGCTGTGTGAGTATCTAAGGACTTCCGGACATTTTAAATGTGATATTTAGATATCCGTTTCTTACCCAGGAACAATCCCTAAAGTATTAGGGAATTCTGAAACACCCTGTATACTTTTTTTAGTACGAAAATGTTTAAGATATTTCTATTTTATGGTAAAGAGTTAGCACTAGGACCTAAACTCTCAACTTTCTATGGTTTTGTCAGGTGATTTTGTAGTTATAAAAGCAACCACGGTTTCTAACTCTCATGAGTTAATTCCCAGGCTAAAAATTCCCGCCGGTATTTAGTGGTGTAAAAAGTGTCAATATTTATGTTATTTGTGATGACTTTCCCTAACATGGGGAAATTATTTATACAACGGCTTGATATTTGAGCCTGAAAACGATTTCATGAGATCGGTCGAAACCCTAGTCATTTTTTATAACAACATTATCACCAAACATTACAGGTAGTTAACACATTTTTTAGTACTATTCTGTGATCAGGAGACCGTTCATCGTAAAGTTCTAAGATTTCCCAACACTTTGGAAATGTAATAGTACGAGACGAGTTATTCAGTTTGACGTCACTCAAAAAGTCGCATACAATCGAAACAATCCGTTATAGCTTATAAAAGTAAGTGAATGTTTTTAACGTGTAATTAAAATAAATAGACAAATAGTGCTAGTTTTTTCAATGGACATGACTGGGACGGAGGCGTCTTCCTGTAATCCAGCTACTTGGAGGTCACGAATTATGGATAGTTGTGAGCGATGGTCGGTGGGTGTAGTGTTCTCTTGTGTGGATTAATGTCCGCTCTATTTAATACTACGTTAATCCACACTGTCCATCCTCATAATTAGATCAATTCGTAATTCAGAGGCCGTGGTTCGGATTCAACTTTAAACTGTAGGGCTACTAATTAACAGTTCTGTCTAAGGAACATGTCAGCCTTAGTCAGTAACAAGACTGAAAGATCGCACAACAATCATCTTACACTCAATCCTCATTCATATTTGGCTTTAAATTATTACCTTGTGGTATGGTTGCGATTTCAATAATCTAATCTAATCTGTTGTATGACCATAAATAATCACCGACTTAAATTTTCTTTTACTCATAATGAAACTAATCTAATCTGCAAATTCGAACTCATATTGAAACTTTAAATGCATAAATAATTTATTACGTTATCAGGGAAAATTGTAAAATCCAACGCCGCTTTCAGAAATATACTTTTCTTGCACGAAAAATTGTTAGTCTTTCCGTCTTGTAGACTTACTAATTCCTCGACATTATCCGTGCACTTATTCTTACTGTGTATATTTAAGAAGGTTCTACATACTCTAATTACGTTTATTTTATATTTACGCTAATAAAGACTTTTTGAAGAAGCTAAGCCAAGACCATTGTTTCACCAAGATTCTCAGAAACAAGTTCAGCGTCTAATTGCTATTTTACTAATCCTGTTTGCTCAACTGCAATCCCGCAAGTTTGTTCTGCACCGGAAGAACAGCTTAACCGCAATAATAATGGGTAACTATAGTAGTAGTGTAGTAGTGTAGTAGTGGAGGTAGACACCATGTCATGACTAATACTACTGGAGGAATAGGGATATGGATTGGTGTAGACTATATAATGTTTGGCTAAACATTACCTGAGATGACAAAGTTTTATTATAAGGGTGGTAATTTCCTAATTTTATATGATTCTCTCGTTGATGGACTCTAGTTTAAGAATACATTTAATATAAATTAATTCCAATAACTAATTTACAAACTATTCCAATTCTCAATTACGTAATAGATGTTCTCACTTGATTTAACTGGATTAATCATACAAATATCTAATTTCTATTTTAAGGTTTCGGTTGAAACTGTAACACCAATAAGAGACAAAATAAATTTCATAATTCGTAATATCCCATTAATTTTTTTCATGTGTTTCGGGCAACCTTCAGGCCAAGCTCTAATGTTGGGAATTTTCAGTGCTTTTAACGTGAGCTAGGGACTACTGAAAAGTGAGAATTACACATAAAGAATTCAATTTCTCAGACTGAAAATGCTTCGGAAGGCAAGTCAAGCCGTTGTGATAAAGTCGTTAGGTCAAGTCAGAGGTACTACTGTAGTGAGATTGAACTCTTAACACTAGCCTAGGCCTGAGCGTTATACGAAAACAAACAAACAAAAGTAATTGTTATATTAAAACTCCTATGACTATAAGCTTACTTTCTTCTTACACATTACTTTTAAAACTCATTACCGTCTACTTCGCACTGAGTTACATGGAATGGTTATTTTCTTATAACAAACTGTTATCAATACTTATGTATAACATAAAGCAAAAACTTAACCAAAGAATTTTGTTATTACTTAAGTTGTTACAAAATGAAAAGCAACATGGCCGAACAAATATCCATCTTCTGTCAACAAGAAAATAAGAAACGCTGATAAGTAAGAAATATTGCGTTATAACAAAGAAAACAAGTTAACCGAGGATAAATGGCCTCGCTACGACAGAGCTGATGCCGTATTGACTCGAGAAAATATATATACTTTTTACTACATTTTTGAAGGGGTTCTAACGTTGGTAAACAGAACCCCTTTTTTATATGTGTATTGTATATATTTCCTCTTTTGTTTACAGTATTTGACAGCCATGTATATAATATTTCAGTTTACTCGTTCACTCACGTACTTATTTTCCTACTTAGTGTATATTAGTATTTACTAAAAATGTTTGCAGTAAACTTTTGGAATTTTTACACCCTCGACTCTCGTGACATATTATTTTAATCGTTTAGTATTTTTAATTTCACAAATTTTTTTTTTAATTAAAGGTTTGATTTCTTCTAAATCAGTTTACAATATTGAATTCAAATCTATTTGTGTTATTAGTTGATTATAGTTTGGTTTTAAATGATTGTTTTTGTGATATCTGTTTACTGACATGGACATGTCTAATCTCTGAGGGGTTTTAGCAGATTTGTGGAACACAAAAAGTACAGCCGAAGTATTTATATGCCAATTTCATATTGAACTACCAGAGCTATTGTATTGAATTTGTTTGTATTTAGATATATCCATGATCCAACCTACACTTCCCACAGGGAAGTAAATACAATTATTTTTTTTAATCACGTGATTATTCAATATGTACATAGGTAATGGAAGGCCTTTCTGTTTAATTTGTTGGCTTAATTTATCAAATATATTTGATAGAAGTATATATTTATGGAAAAGGCACACTGCCGAGATAGCACATACCACTACTGAAAACATGAGATATTAAAGTGAAATGATTATTTTAATCGCTCGTATTTCTATATTTAGTCCTCGTGATTGAGGTACTTAGCAATGTTGCAATTTGAACAGATTAGATTAGATTATTTGAAATGGCGACCATACTACAGGTAGGTATTTTAAGCCAAGTATGAATGAGAGTTGAATGTAAGATGATTGTGGCGCGATCTTGTAGTCTTGTTACTGACTAAGGCTGACATGTTCCTTAGACAGGACTGTTAATTAATAGCCCAACAGCCGATGGCAATCAATGGGCCTACTAACAGTTTAACGTGGAATCCGAACCACGGCCTCTGAATTACGAATTGGTCTAATCATGAGGAACGTCTTTTGCGGATTAACGTAGAATTCAATAGTGCGGACGTTAATTCACACAAGAGAACACTACATCCACCGACCATCGCTCATAACTATCCAGAATTCGTGACCCACAAGTAGCTGGATTACAGGATGACGCCACCATCCCAGTCTTAGTCAAGTGATTCCATCAGATTGTAAGTCAAGTGATCCTCATGGAAGTCAGGTCAAGAATATTTCTATCACTCGACCAGAGCAAAACAATGACATATTTATCGACTTTTCCCGTGGTTCGTTTATAATGAATTGAACTCTTTATCCTTGCGTTGCTGCCACAACCTCTGGCTATCCCTCTATTGAACATATATATGAAAACTATATTTTGAAAGTCTTTATACCTTAACTTTTGTTATTTCGTATGAAAACTAGTTTGAACACATTGGAAAAAACCGTACGTAATATACAAGATTTTGAAATGATCTTTTTAGATCTCATATTCACATTTTAGTTTTACATTCCACACAGGAAAGTTCTGTCACATTCGAATTATACTCGATATATTACCAAGAAAACAAGTCACCAACCCAACGTATTTACGTGGAGACTTGGCAAGTGGCTCACAGCTTGCGTCATTTAACTAAACTTCCACTACAGTTGGTAGAACTGGATGAGTGCAATGGCGCGAAGCCCGACACTTTAATTGTCTTCTGTGGAACGCATCTTCATCCTGTTTGTTAGATTTATGACTCCATTATTCTGAAACCAAATAATTTTAAATTCTATTAATATTCTCGTGCAACTGTCCAAACCTTCGTTTTTTTCATTTATGGACACTAAGAATGGCATTTTTAAAGCTTTTACCTAGTATACGAGTATACCTAGTTTTTAGCTTACATTTCTTTATTTGTTTACGTTATATTTCGTGAAACTGTTTTATTAATAGTTATGTAAAATGTCCGCAATAATAACTCAAAAATATATACACCTACGTTTGTAACATTAGCAAGAAATAATGAGATGATCGACCCCAACTGCTGATTATTACCATGTGATCTTCTTGGACCATGACTAAAAAATCATCATAGTGATAGGTTTAGTCATAGGAAGAAAAAGAACAACTTTTGCTCTTTCAACACATGTATATAAACAACTGTTTTGTAGCAGTGTGACAAAAAAATTAATTTAATTCTAAGTAAAATGTATTTTTTTCTTGAGAAACCATACTAGTGCGTATGAATGTGACACATTTATTTCATTTGAAATTTTTTAATTATTTGAAATTTTGAATTAATTATGCTATTTAGTTATTGAACACCCTGGTAGCTCGTTGGCTAAGCACTCACCTGGCATTCCAACGACGTACCTCACCATTTGTAAGTGGGCAAATCAATAAAAAACTGCACGGTTTCATAAAGTGTTAAACATGACAGTTTCGTCACAAAATACCTAAAATGCAAATACGATGCCCCTCAAGAACACCAACTTGACCTCATTACTCTCAAAAACACAACCAATATCCTGGAGAATTAAAACGTCCTCTTCATTTACCACTGCAAACAAACAGTACCTAAAATTACTTTACTTTGCTGTGTTTTGTTGAGTGTAACACATTATAAAACATATATAGTCTAATTAACATTTGACTATCAGTAATCTGTGAGACTATAATAGTAAACAGTAAAGAGATGCAGGCGAGGAGGTGACGAAGAGAGAGGTTGTGGACATTTGACACGGACAGTCGGAGTGAAGGCGGTGTCAGGGTTGTACGTTCTACGCAGGTGTTCGCTCCCAGGCACTCGCCTTTTATCAATATAAATCCTTAAACATGATGCAACTTTCATTCATGCATTAAATATTCTCCTGTGTAATATTTTATTGTCAGCTTTGAAGGTTTATTTTACACACGTTGCTATAGGTATTTTCTCTCAGCTGTCGCACATCTTTTAGAAAAACACGTTATTTTAACGATCCTAAAAGCTGAAAGTAATGGTTTGATCGCATTATTTTTGTTATTTACAAGCAAATTTTTGAAACACTTGCAACAAATCCATAATCTCAGAGGTACCATGCTGACCTAGTGAGCCTTTGTGACTAACATAGGCAAGTTAATCTTTTTTTATATATTTTTAAACATTTTATGATTGCCCCGTGAGGAAACACACGATTTATCGATTTCAACGCCATACAACAAATATATCCAATATAAACATGTGCTTTTGCTAATAAGTTTTTTTCACTTCTGCCCAAGATGAATATAAAAGAACATCATCTCGACTCCTGCCTTCCTGTTGTTAAAAACAAACTCCTTTCCAGTGTTCGACTGGGGAAACGGGAACGGGGAAATGTGATTTAAACGTACTCCACATCTTCCCTGTGGGAAATAGGTTGGATCATGGATATGTCTTAACGGAATGTTTTCAGTTCATCTAAGCAGCTGTTCGTATAACCAAACTAAGACGTCACTTACCAAATGAGGTCAATGTTTCAAATATTGGACTCACAAAATGCCAAAAACCCCAGAGCTAAGACATATCCATGTCAAAATAAATATTTTATGCACAGTTTCATATGAACAATCCGTCCAGTGATAATAGAGGAATATTATTCCCTAGATCTTCAAATAATAATGATTATTGATATTTGATAAATTTTATGTTGTACAAATTATTTTACCTTCAAATTTATGAACAAATATTAATTATTTTACTATGAAAGGTTTAAATTACCTGCACTGTCCGACGATTCTGTAGTTACTATGGCACCACGGGTTACGAACTATCTTGACTTCAATTTCATGCTAAACCTCAAGCTTTTTTGAATGAATTTCTCTTTACGTTGGAGAAAGTTAACAAATAACACATATTTTGACAAACCTCAAAAATACAAGAATGACTGTATTAAAATAATACTATTAATCATGAAATTGATTTTAAACAGTTCAAAGGTTTGAGGGCATATTTAGATTACATCTTAGCTCCTTGTCTAATTCTCTCATTAAAAAAAATTAACGGTTACGCAATTTTAAAAACTTCTTGAAGGTCAACAAATGCTAAGAGCCGCTTTTACTGTAAATGCGGAGTTGTGTTGACATTAAGACTTATACAAAGTTAGATTAACCTTTTGTCTCCGCATCAGAAATGACCGTTTCTCAACAAGTTTTCTGCCTTTGTTGGACAATATTTCTTACTTATCGGTGTTATTAATGCCTTTCGCTGACAGAAGTTTCCCTGTTATTTTCAAACCTTACAAATCAAAGCGTTTTATATATTTTGTTAACGTCTCGTTAATTCTAATATTATGTCGCTAAAAAATCTGGATTCATTTGCAAGAAAATAATTAGCAGCATTACATAACATCTTTTTATAACCTGTTGTGAAATAGTTAACAATATCTTGGATAATTTCTTATTACCCTGACGTGTCATCGGTATGGTATTATTCTCTGTGCAAGGGTTTGAGGAAGATCATTCAAACTTGTTCTTTTTCAATTTTAACCCGTAAGAGGTCGTGTCATGAAGTTAGTGTGATTCTGTTGTTTTATCCAGCGATATAAAAGAGCTTTAGTTACTTTTATGTGCTTATATAGATCTCAGAGAGGAGGAAATACTTCTAAATTAGTTAGATATTGCTGACAAAGCGATTAGATGAGAACGTTTTGTTGACGAACCTCCTGCGTCGCCCGTTGACTCGGGTTTTGACTCACTTGAATTTTTGTTGAAAAGAATTGAAAGAGTAAGAAAACGTAAAACACCTGCAACATGTACAGAGCATAAAATTTTCATTGGCGTGAACTGTGCAGAAGACAAACCTCCTACTAGTGTGGGCTAAAAGACTTTTACAATATGAGATTTTGCTGTTCTTGTACAGAATTTCCGTATTTACTTATTAATATTATTATTTATTTATATTCGCATCAAAGTCTGTATAAATATTAATGTTGACTATTCCAATAAAAACCTATGTGCTTTTAGAAGAAAAATAACGCTCATAAGTGCATATCTTTTTTCTAATCTATATTTTCAACTCGAGATGCTACACTACAATGCTATAATATTTGAATATGCTTAATCTGTAAAAATGTCTTAATAAAAAACTTAATTACTCAATGCTTCCCAAATTTCCACTCGGCTTAGATTCATTTGTTTGCCATATGTGTTACAACCTCGTAATGTCCTTAACTGCTAGAAAGCCCAGTAGTTTTTACAGAAAGTCGCATTGTACATTGCACTGCTCCGTTTTACTAAGATTTAGATTATATTTTTAGAGAGTAATTTTGTAATTAAGAGTCTACTTAGAAAAACATGTGTATGATAATATTTAAGGTGGCCAACTGGAAACGTAAATGTAAACACCATTAATTACCATATTTAATTTTAACACAGACTTAGTAATAATCATTTGATAAACTAAAACTACATTTAAGTGTCAAGTGAGGTCAAAGTAAGTCTTTACAATTAATTTTTGATGCCTCAATTAATGGAACATGACTTTACAGAAATTATCACAGAGTCCAGATGACCTGACGATCAGTTTTCTGCGTTTCTGGTTGACTTAGTAAGCGTGACGAGCAGTATGACATAAGAGACAGACTGCTGGAGACACTACAACAATCAACAATCATCACAGTAGTAAACCATCCTTGACCTTACACAGAGACTCTGAGAGTACGCTAAGTAAGTATTCCTCCTCTAGGACACCGACTTGCTGGTGAGCGTGACGAGCAGCATGACGTAAGAGACGGACTGTTGGAGACACTGCAACAATCAACAATCATCACAGTAGTGAACCATCCGTGACCTTACACAGAGACTCTGAGAGTACGCTAAGTAAGTATTCCTCCTCCAGGGGACCAACTTGCTGGTGAGCGTGACGAGCAGCATGACGTAAGAGACGGACTGTTGGAGACACTGCAACAATCAACAATCATCACAGTAGTGAACCATCCGTGACCTTACACAGAGACTCTGAGAGTACGCTAAGTAAGCATTCCTCCTCCAGGACACCGACTTGCTGGTGAGCGTGACGAGCAGTATGACGTAAGAGACGGACTGCTGGAGACACTGCAACAATCAACAATCATCACAGTAGTGAACCATCCGTGACCTTACACAGAGACTCTGAGAGTACGCTAAGTAAGCATTCCTCCTCTAGGACACCGACTTGCTGGTGAGTGTGACAAGCAGCATGACGTAAGAGACGGACTGTTGGAGACACTGCAACAATCAACAATCATCACAGTAGTGAACCATCCGTGACCTTACACAGAGACTCTGAGAGTACGCTGAGTAAGTATTCCTCCTCTAGGACACCGACTTGCTGGTGAGTGTGACGAGCAGCATGACGTAAGAGACGGACTGTTGGAGACACTGCAACAATCAACAATCATCACAGTAGTGAACCATCCGTGACCTTACACAGAGACTCTGAGAGTACGCTAAGTAAGTATTCCTCCTCCAGGACACCGACTTGCTGGTGAGCGTGACGAGCAGCATGACGTAAGAGACGGACTGTTGGAGACACTGCAACAATCAACAATCATCACAGTAGTGAACCATCCGTGACCTTACACAGAGACTCTGAGAGTACGCTAAGTAAGCATTCCTCCTCTAGGACACCGACTTGCTGGTGAGCGTGACGAGCGGCATGACGTAAGAGACGGACTGCTGGAGACACTGCAACAATCAACAATCATCACAGTAGTGAACCATCCGTGACCTTACACAGAGACTCTGAGAGTACGCTAAGTAAGCATTCCTCCAGGACACCGACTTGCTGGTGAGCGTGACGAGCAGCATGACGTAAGAGACGGACTGTTGGAGACACTGCAACAATCAACAATCATCACAGTAGTGAACCATCCGTGACCTTACACAGAGACTCTGAGAGTACGCTGAGTAAGTATTCCTCCTCTAGGACACCGACTTGCTGGTGAGCGTGACGAGCAGCATGACGTAAGAGACGGACTGTTGGAGACACTGCAACAATCAACAATCATCACAGTAGTGAACCATCCGTGACCTTACACAGAGACTCTGAGAGTACGCTAAGTAAGCATTCCTCCTCTAGGACACCGACTTGCTGGTGAGCGTGACGAGCAGCATGACGTAAGAGACGGACTGTTGGAGACACTGCAACAATCAACAATCATCACAGTAGTGAACCATCCGTGACCTTACACAGAGACTCTGAGAGTACGCTAAGTAAGCATTCCTCCTCTAGGACACCGACTTGCTGGTGAGCGTGACGAGCAGCATGACGTAAGAGACGGACTGTTGGAGACACTGCAACAATCAACAATCATCACAGTAGTGAACCATCCGTGACCTTACACAGAGACTCTGAGAGTACGCTAAGTAAGCATTCCTCCTCTAGGACACCGACTTGCTGGTGAGCGTGACGAGCAGCATGACGTAAGAGACGGACTGTTGGAGACACTGCAACAATCAACAATCATCACAGTAGTGAACCATCCGTGACCTTACACACAGACTCTGAGATTACGCTAAGTAAGCATTCCTCCTCTAGGACACCGACTTGCTGGTCAGCGTGACGAGCAGCATGACGTAAGAGACGGACTGCTGGAGACACTGCAACAATAAACAATCATCACAGTAGTGAACCATCCGTGACCTTACACAGAGACTCTGAGAGTACGCTAAGTAAGCATTCCTCCTCTAGGACACCGACTTGCTGGTGAGCGTGACGAGCAGCATGACGTAAGAGACGGACTGTTGGAGACACTGCAACAATCAACAATCATCACAGTAGTGAACCATCCGTGACCTTACACAGAGACTCTGAGAGTACGCTAAGTAAGCATTCCTCCTCTAGGACACCGACTTGCTGGTGAGCGTGACGAGCAGCATGACGTAAGAGACGGACTGTTGGAGACACTGCAACAATCAACAATCATCACAGTAGTGAACCATCCGTGACCTTACACAGAGACTCTGAGAGTACGCTAAGTAAGTATTCCTCCTCTAGGACACCGACTTGCTGGTGAGCGTGACGAGCAGCATGACGTAAGAGACGGACTGTTGGAGACACTGCAACAATCAACAATCATCACAGTAGTGAACCATCCGTGACCTTACACAGAGACTCTGAGAGTACGCTAAGTAAGCATTCCTCCTCCAGGACACCGACTTGATGGTGATCGTGATGAGCAGTATGACGTAAGAGACGTACACCAGGAAGAACAAGTGTTCCGTAGCAGACGACCACGGAAAGCTAAATTTTAAAGAACTCACAATTATTACGATTATATCTATAATTTGTATTTACTTACCTACGGGAAATAGGTTTGATCATTGATATGTCTGAATGGAATTTTGTTCGTTTAATCAGCTGTTCTTATTCTTATATATTAAAAATTCAATACACTAGCTCAGGTAGTTTCTATGGTAACCCGTTTCAAATTTTCATCTTTCAAATTGTCAACACCCCCCTCCCCCAGAGCTAAGACATATCCATGTCAAAAACCTGATCTTGCATCTCAAACTACATCACTGTCTGTTCTTTGCAGTACCTTTTCACCTTTAAGAAGCAAAGTACATGTCAATTATGCTTTACTTTTTACTTTACTTTTTAACTGAAATGACGACCTACCCAAGTAGGTATTTTAAGCCAAGTATGATTGAGGAATGAATGTAGGATTATTGTGGCGCGATCTTACTGACTAAGGCTGACATGTTCCTTAGACAGGACTGTTAATTAATAGCCCAACAGCCGATGGCAACTAATGGACCTACAGTTTAACGTGGAATCCGAACCAAGGCCTCTGAATTACGAATTGGTCTAATTATGAGGATGGTCTTTGTAGATTAACGTAGAATTCAATAGTGCGGACGTTAATCCACATAAAAGAACACTACATCCACCGACTATCTCTCACAACTATCCACATTCGTGACCTCCAAGTAGCTGGATTACAGGACGTCGCCACCGTCCCAGTCAAGTTAATAAGTACGTAAGATTATAAGCTATTTGTTAGGACGATGTATCCGCTCTCGGAAAGCGATTACACGACTTCACGACCAAACAAATTTTTAAAAGTGGTCAATTTTTTCTGATATGACAGGCTTCTTGTCATGAAGGGACGAGAAGGTAGTTCTAGGATCTAGAATATCCCCCTTCGTAAATATTTCGTCCTTTAGTTTCGGAAGACCGATTAGTCTTAATAAAGTTATCTAATGGTTTTTATTACAATTTTACTGAAGTGTTTCGTGATTGTGGAAGGTAGAATTCCCAACTGAATGTTGCAAGTCTAAAATTTTCCAAATGAATCCCGCAAAAGAGGCACAGTACAAGCTTATTTAAATCTACCACATCGACAACAATGAAACACTAAGTTTTTGAACTTGAATCTGTGTTGTCTCTTTTTTTAGAATAATTACAGTGAGGAAAACATCTAAGGTTGCAGTGAAGATCCCAAACGCTGAGAGATGAACTGGTCGCTTGTTCATTTCCATCAAAAGGGATAGAGAGGTCCTGAAGCTGCGGGGACAGTAGTACCAAGGACAGCGGTAGATGGCGCGGTACAGCTCTTCACACTGAAACGTAACATTCATACTATGAAATAACTTTAATAAATATTAATTATACTAATTTTATAAATATCCATATTCTCTTTTATTTCATCATTTCTGGATTGCAATTTACAATTTGATTTCGGTTGAAATTAGCTCAATGAACAAAATATCCCCGTCGCAGCAGATCTGCGTACTCAGCGAATTCCCAAATCAACTATATAATAATAATATATGACAAGTTTTATAAAAATCTGTCCACAAATCGTTCTCCATCTGTTCTCCATAAAATTAACATGGGAAAGAGTGTGCAGGTTAGCTGCTGTGAGGAACAGTGAAAGTAGTCATTTCTACCATAAATAATTTTTATCTTAACATTTATACCAACTTTCATCAACATCTGTCCATAAATAAAGGAGTTTGCCTATTCCCTATATGATTAATATGGGAAAAGAGTATGCATGTTTGCTGCCATGATAAACACATAAACTGTGATTTTTAAGCATAAATGGATAGATCTCAACCACATGAAGCTAAATGTCAAGTTTTATCCAAAAATATCGATTAATATGGGAAATATTAATTTTTCTTTATCCTCCATAAGATTAACATTGGAGCCCCCACAATACAATGTACTGTGTTTAGATTTTTTAATATCTCGGTAACCGTTGGAGATAGAGAAAAACTTTAAGGAACTTAATTATGTAGTTTTTTGAGCTGATTCCAAATTTTTAAAAATTACATGTGAAAAACGCAAAAAACCCCATTTTGGGGTACAACCCCCCCCAAACTACCCGTTCCCATTGACCGATATGTCTGGTTTACGAACTCGTCCGAGCATTTGTAGGAATACACGTCTCTACCAAATTTGGTCTTGATTGGACCATTTTTACGAGAGTTATCGTGTTCACAGACACACACACACACACACACACACACACACACACACACACACACACATATATATATATATATATATTTTATATATATAAAATAAAACATAATTCAGCCACGGTGCTGAATGATGCTGCTGGTAAGGAAGAGATGAGGTACGGTGAAAACGGATTCTTTAGGAGAGTACCAAAAATTCCAAGAAAAGGCCATTTTCAAGTTAATGGTATTAACTTTAAAGGTTGAAACATGTTGTTTAAATAAAATAATGTTTATCAAGGATACTCAGTTAATTATTTTAACTTTACTTAATATAACAGTATTCCTTACAAGTGAACTATATAGATCAAATTTTTCATATATATATATATATATATATATATATATATATATAAATTTTAACGACTATTGTTTTTGGTCTCTGGGCACCTAAAGAAGAAAAAATAACATGGTCCCGGGCTTAAGTCTCGCCATGAGACACGGTAATAGCTTCTTCCCTATGTGAAATTCGCTAAAATGGACGAATTAGACATTACGTCATCTCATTATAAACTACGCCGTGTATTCCAAAATGAGAGGGATTGCCAATAGCAAGGTGAAAAAAGTAATACTGTGCTGTGTGCATTATATCGCGTAATTCTGATCGTGGTTATTCCCTTTCATCTCGCAAAGGAAGGATCACAAGGGATGTCGAAGGATTAATCACCCAATAAACACATTCAGACGAATTGTGTACGAATTAATACACCTTGAACTAATGTAATGATCCGACGTACGCTTTTAGGTATTAATTTATAAGGTAATAATCTCTGTGACTCTAGTTTACCCACGAGGAGATCTTGGAGTTCATAAGTGCACCCGATCAATCTCCCAGCCAGCTCACTGTTAAGTTCGGGAGGATATCTTCATTTAATCTTATTCCAAAGTGGCGTTACAATTGAATAACCGATTGGTTGCGATTGGTGTGATCAAACACACAAAATGCTTTCCTTTCTTCAGATTAAGCTATTACACAACACTGGCAACAACGGGTAACCAATTCTTCTTTAAGCTACTGTTACGTACCCAAACCACTTTAAATTTTATGAGTTTATCTTTTCAATTGTACCGATTGAAATTGTATTAAAACAAATTATTCCAGTAATATTTATAATATAAATGAAGGACGTCATTTTCAATGGCTCTGTACTGTTTACTGCGAACTTGTAGGTAGAAAACATATTTTAAAACTTAATTGTTAAAGGAATAATTACCTTGTCGGTAAGCCTTTGACCGCTCCAGCAGTAGATGAACATGACGAGGTAAGAGAGAAAGAGGAGCGGGCTCGACTTGAGAAGTACCTTGCCCAGTCTAGATGTCTGTCACCAAACAGAATAAAGGTCATGGTAGAGGTGGTAATAAGGAATATAAATATTAGAGACATTAATAGCAATATACAGGGTATAAATAAGTCTTCTATGATTTTTCTCATTATTTGAAAAAATAAAGATATTAATTCGTACTTTTCTCCCTTCCAGGAGTTCCAAAACCCTGTATTTATTAAATCTAGGATCTCAGTAACCAACATAGAACAAACCGTACTATATGAAACCGTTTGTTTTTTAGTTGATTTCAATTTCGATAAAAATTAATATTTAAAAAACATTATATTTTTTAAACGAAAGTTCTGGTTACAAACCATCGGATGGACAATCTCCTAATTTTTGAATTTCAATAACTGAATGAACATTTTTGGATCTATATATGATTTCACACGGATTAGATGGGAGCAATGCAATCGTACATTTTGTAAATATTTTGAACGATAGTGTTACATCCGGAGACCTAAAATCTGGTCTTGGGTCCTTATCATGCCGATTGTGATAGTAATTGTATCTCTTCTTGTAAGATAGAAAATTCACTCAAGCTCTCTTAACCTTAAGGACCTTGGTAAATGCCTTAATAATTTTTTTAATTGATGAAAAGGGTGTCATGTTATTCACTATTTCAATCCCTTGGACATGGTCCGTAACGCAAAGAAGCTGCAGAATTCTTTGCAACAGGAAACTCAGTCAAGATAAACTTAGTCTACTTTATCTTACATAGGTCCTACTGATCAAGCTCTCTTAAGTATATGTAATATATATTACATAGATTATTACAAAAACTCACGTAGTACATGTTGAAGGATAAGAAGCATGAGTGAACCACTGTGAAGGCAGTCTGCACCAGGAATATAGGACTGTGGATCTCTGACACGTCTCTCAGCACTCTGGAGTGGGGAAAAGGAGGATTACCATTATTCTTTTAAATTTGTTCTTAATCACTACATATAGAAATTTTCATATCTATACTGTTAACAGTGTTCTTTATACTTTAAATGTAATTTCTTCTAAGTTAAAGTCTTTAACTGGGAGGTTTCGGCCTTTTAACAGCAATATTTCCTGCTTGGCGTAAGAGGCGACTAAAAGGGGGAAGAATCCGTCGGGGGTCAGAAGCTTACTCCGGAATCCCAACCCGCTCTTTTGGTCTGCCTCACGGATTCTGGGGGGGAGGGGGCAACCAGGCCACAGTGCTGAATGATGCTGCTGGAAGGGAAGAGATTAGGTACGGTGAAAACGGATTCTTTAGGAGAGTGCCAAAAATTCCAAAATCGCCCACATCATCAGTCCGGAGATTTTACACCACTTCTGACTAGAGGAAAACAAGACGGAATATGTGGTACTCAGGTAGTCGGGAACCATATTTGTAGCAGGTGTCAAGTTCAAGATGTAGTTTATTTTTCTCTCATGCTTCAATGGGAATATTATTCCAGTCCGCTGTAGTACATTTACAGCTATAATTTACTCTCTGTCTGTACCTAATGAGTTGAACAACGTCGAAACAGCTACCTACTAGACGACCCATCTGGAGCTTTGCCTTCCAAGCTTTCGCAAAGTAGCTCACGATTGTATTTTCACTTTGGTGGGTTTCAAATTCCTCCATTATTCTTATTCACTTTAAATTACTCAATAAATTGCGCTTAAATGTGTTTACTGTAAATATAGTAATCGATTCACTGGTACAAGTTAGAAATTTTTAGGTAAAACATGTTTTCAGTAAAATAAAATAATGGTTTCATTTACAAAGGTAAATTTATTTTCAGAAAGCAAATAAAAAAGGTTGTTTAACTTTACCTTTTTATCATGATGTGATGTCCCACAAGGTTTCTCATAAATGTCTTAGCTGACTTCACAGAATAATGAACAGCTGGTCCAAATTGATTCCCAAACTGAATATTGTTATCATTGTTGGGTTCGACAAAACTGAGACTTGGATCAGGGAGAGAAAATTCGTCCAACATGCGTATCAATAACTCCAGTTCTTTACGGATGCAGATTGTCACTATTATTATGAAAGGTGACCAAATATTGAAAGCACAAAATATGTAAAATATCGCTCCAGTTTCATAAACCCATATGAAGTAAAACACTCCAGTCGACATCTCCTCGTCATTGTTGATGAAGGGAACCCATACCGGGACTAAGACTTCTCCGTAGTAAATGCAGCCGCCCACGTAGAGAATATAGGCGATGAAAAAACCTGCCCACAAGATGATTAACATATGGATATCAGCTACTGACAACGTTTTACCTTCTTCAAACTTGGTTAGTATCGTATCTATTATGGCTTTATACAATTCTGCCTTTCGTTGAAAGACTAATGAAGCGAAAAGGGCGTAGATTCCCATAAACATCAAGTGAGTCTGATCGAAAACGTCATCCCACTGTTGGTTGTTTATGTATTGGACAAGCTTGAAAATTACTTTCAGAATCAGGCAAATCCATACTATTGTGAAAACCACGGGCCAAACCTTGTAGAGCAAAAACGTGTTACACCGCGAGCGCAACTGCTTCTTTTGAGGAAAAGCGGCTGCAGTTACCATTGAGAAAAGTGTTATTTTGAAAAAATAAAAACCTAAATTTGTAATGATGTTTTCCTTTTTTTCTAAATAAAGACTCTGGAGCTTTTTCATTTTATTAATTCCACAGCCTTAACAATTACAAGGTTCG
Source organism: Nephotettix cincticeps (assembly GCA_023375725.1). NCBI lineage: Eukaryota > Metazoa > Arthropoda > Insecta > Hemiptera > Cicadellidae > Nephotettix > Nephotettix cincticeps. The sequence goes on along the minus strand of CM041789.1, from coordinate 20,068,383 downwards.
TTTTAGGGAAAGTTTAGATAATTTCAACTGACTCAAATAGTCTATTGTCACTCTATGAAGTCAAAAGAGAGAATGCATAACAAAACTATGTTCACTTGCAGTTTATTAAGTATTCGTCAGGGAATTGCACTACTGGATAGTATTTTATAAATACGTTTTCAAGAAAATGTCCACTCTACTTGACTTCGATAAATATTAATATTATACAACTGACAACTACACTTAAACCAATGTGTATAAAACTTTACAAGTTTCCCTTATCGATTGTACCAACTGAAATTGTATTGAAATAAATTAATATAGGTACATTAAATATATAAGTGAAGAATGTAATTTGCAATAGCTTTAAATAAATAAATAAATATGCCTTTATTTGTAGCGTCTCTTAATTACAAAAACTGATTCTCAGAGCTACTCAGGTCATTTAAAATTAAATAATTAAATTATGAAATATGCATTAAAATACCAAAATGAAGGTAGCAACTAAAAATAAGTAAACAATTAACCATTACCTATTTACATGCTAACCTCTGTTTTAAGTCGACCCTGAAAGCTAGGACCCCAAGCTGTTTTAGAACCAAGGGGAGGTCATTGTAAATCTTGGGTCCGAAATAGGAGAATCCTCTCCTCCCCACCTCCAGTCGCACTTTTGGAAAATGGAGCAGCGTGTTGTGCTGGGTCTAATGCTCGGCCATCTCCCCGCGAGGCACGTACAAGTCTCTCCACCTGGTATTGGGGTTCCTGCTGAACCAAGGCCCGGTGTATGAGGTTGCAGGTCTGCATCCTGCACACGGCATATATCGGCATCAGCCCCGCGGCGTCCCGGAAAGGGGATATTCGCTGTCGTCTACGAATACTGTAGACAAAGCGCAAGGCTGTGTTCTGCAGTTTTTGCAGCCGGACATTTCGTCCTTGGTAATGCTGTTACCATATGCGGGAAGACATTAATTAAGCACCGACAACACGAGTATCTTCATCAGCTGCATCTGGTTCCTGTATCGGTACAGACCTCGCAGCGTTCCCAACGCCACCTGGGAAACATGAGTGATATGGTCAGAAAAGATGAGGCCACTGTCAAGTACCACGCCCAATGTTTTGACAGAGTCACTCATTATCAAATTTTTGTCTTAAATTTTAAAGTGCATGCCTTGGTTTTCCATTGTTTGCAGTGAATGCACTTCGTACTGTTTACTGCGCACTTGACTATCCGGTGTGTAACCTGACTAATAACATATTTTTTTATTCAGATGTTTTTTTATGTAACCTATCAGGCTAAAGATGATCCTAGATCAATTATTATAATAAACAAACGATTAATAATATTTGTGTCTGATAATTGTGTAAAGTAAGTCTTTCACGATAAGATTCGGTGCTCCTAATGACGATATCCAGCATATTGATTTTTATTCATCTGGGGTTCCCATGTGAATGGTCTGGAAATTCTAGGACACATGAATATCACAGAGTCCAGATGATCTGAGGGTCATCAGTTTTCTGAGCTTCTGGATGACTTGTTGGTGTGCGTGACAAGCAGCATGACGTAAGAGACGGACTGCTGGCGACACTGCAACAATCAACAATCATCACAGTAGTAACCCATCCGTGACCTTACACAGAGACTCTGAGAGTACGCTAAGTATCTATTCAGCCAATTGTATCTAAGGGCCTCCAACAGTTTATCTTACAATCTCATCCACTTTTGCTCCTGTATTATGAAATGTTATAATTACAAGGGTGGTCTTTATACTTTATACTTTTATACTTTATACCTTTAACTGTAATGGCGACCTACCTAGGAAGGTATTTTAAGCCAAGTATGAATGAGAAATGAATGTAGGATGATTGTGGCACGATCTTGTAGTCTTGTAACTGACTAAGTCTGACATGTTCCTTAGACAGAACTGTTAACCCAACAGCCGATGGCAACTAATGGACCTACAGTTTAACGAGGAATCCGAACCGCGGCCACTGAATTACGAATTGGTCTAATTTTGAGGATGGTCTTCGCGGATTAACGCAGTGTTCAATAGTGCGGACGTTAATCCACACAAGAGAACACTACATCCACCGACCATCTCTCACAACTATCCACAATTCGTGACTCCAAATAGCTGGATTACAGGACGTCGCCACCGTCCCAGGTCTTTGCGGATGATCGTAGTATTCAATAGTACTGTCGTAAATCCACACAATAGAATATCACATACATCGACTCATAACTATCCAAAGGTCGTGACCTCTAAGTAGCTGGATTGTACGACACACCACCGTCACGGTAATGAGATACACTCTCTGAGGTTTGCGGTCACACTTGGTGTTCAACGCAACAGAAGAGACAAGAAGTGACCAGGGCGATAGAGAAGCCCGTCACAATAAATAGCTAAAGTACTTGTCAGTAATTTGATAGCATCTTTATACTGTACTCAATCTATGACTATTAAAAAAGTGTCTTTATCTTTATTATTTTTTAGAATAATTACAGTGAGGAAAACATCTAAGGTCGCAGTGAAGATCCCAAACGCTGAGAGATGAACTGGTCGCTTGTTCATTTCCATCATAAGCAGTAGAGAGGTCCTGAAGCTGCGGGGACAGTAGTACCAAGGACAGCGGTAGATGGCGCGGTACAGCTCTTCACACTGAAACGTAACACACTGTCAAATAACTTATTTAACATGACTCACTTTAGTTTTACTAATTTATATATAGTTTACTTTACTAAAAGTCACTTCAAGATCAATACAAATTATCTCTAATACTATGAAGATTAACCTTTACCGGTAGCTAGAGGATGCGTCGTTATAGTACATTAATGTTTTAATGTTTATGGCACCAAAAAAGTTAATTATTGTTTAAGGAATAACCTTATTACCTTGTCGGTAAGCCTTTGACCGCTGCAGCAGTAGATAAACATGATGAGGTATGAGGGGACGAGGAGAGGACTCGATTTGAGAAGCACCTTGCCCAGTCTAGATGTCTGGCACAAAATAGGATACTGGTCATGGTGGAGTTGATAAGGATATATAAATATTAGAGATATTAATAGTAATATTCAGGGAAGATAACATGTAGAAGCAGCTAGATATCTTGAAACCAATTGTAGTAGCTATTTAAGGTGAAAACCTTTGAACTATTTAAGGTGATATTATTTCGTACGATTCTCTCTTCCAGGGGTTCCAAAAGTCTGTATTTATAAAATCTTGAATCTTAGTAACCAAAATAGAGCAAAGTGTACTATATTACTGTTTTTTATTTATATGACCGGTGCTAACACTTATTACTTTATATATTATATTTAAAAAAATACCGAATACCGTATGGACAATTTCCCTAGTTTTAACTTTTAATAGCTGAATACACGTTTCCAGATCCATACCGAATTCGGTAGATTGGATCGGAGCAATACAGACGTTCATATTGAAAATATATTTCGAGCGATAGTGCTACTACAGGGTCATCCGGAGGAATAAAATCTGGTCTTGGGTCCTTATCATGACAATTGCGATATTGTATTTCAAGATCGAAAATTCACTCAAGTTCTGTTAACATTTAGGACTTTTAGTTTGAGGAGGGAGATTTACAAAAATTGATGGATTTACTTCCCTGTAGGAAATAGGTTAGATCATGGATATATCTAAAGGGAGTGTTTTGAGTTCATCAATAGGTAGACCGGTGTTCTTATAACAAAAAATTATGACGTCACTAATCATATGAAGTCTCTCTTTCAAATTTCGGTTGTGAAAATTGCCAACACCCCCGCCCACAGAGCTAAGACGTATCCATGTAAAATTAGTTTTTTAATTGATGGAACATGTCACATGTGTCATATTCTATTAGTTGAGCAATATACATAATGTTAAGATGCTGTACAATTTAACTTAACAGGAAACTCTACTTTATTTGACTTACCGATCAAGCTCTCTTAAATATATTATAGTTTGGTTAATTCCAATAGAACAAAAACATACATGGTAAATGTTGAAGGATAAGAAGCATGAGTGAACCACTGTGAAGGCAGTCTGCACTAGGAATATAGGACTGTGGATCTCTGACACGTCTCTCAGCACTCTGGAGTGGGGAAAAGGAATAACCATTCAACTATAATGACCTTTTATAATTGTTTATGTAACGATTTTATGATGAATATCCTAAAGCCACAAGTGAGAACACGAGCGAAGCGAGTGATCTGAATATCTCACGAGTGACGTTAAGGCATAATACAATCGTTGCATACACTATTTTATCTACGACCAACAATATTCAGACTTTTAAAAACTTGTATATCTACGACAGTGCCCCTGCCGCAGAAGACCTACGTACTCAGCAAATTTCCAAATCAATAATATAATAATATATAACAATAATATATATAAATATAATATATGATACGTTTTATCAATATCAATAAGTTTTATCAATTTGTACCATGTTGGATAAGAATAAGAATACTTTATTCTCATTGATCTGACAGAAATAGGACAAGTCAATGTAATACGGTATATGACAAATAAAAATAAAATGCGTTAAAAATAAATACCGATTTGTCCTACTAAGAACTCATCAAATTTATAAAAAGGGGTTTCTACTAGCCAGCTGTACAACACGGACTTAAAACTATTTAGACTAACTTCTGCTTTCTCAGGGCAGGTTATTAAAAAAGTAAATTGCATTTAGTTTAAAATTCTTTTTTGTTTTATTGAGCCTTTGCGGTACAATTTCCAAGTTTCCCCCTTCTGGTATTGTGATCATGAATATTTTGCCTTGTACGAAACATTTTGCTACAAACAGATTTGATGTGAACAGACCAGTTCAATTTTAAATCAATATTTATTTGTAAAATCTTGAGATTCCATATTGACTTCTCTTTTTTTAAACCCAATGCTATATATTGTGTCCTTTCCAAATTACACGATGGTTTATTTGTTAAGAACCAATATTATGAGCCATTGTCTCACCTTGTCATGAAATTCATGATTGGAGAGTTAGGTTGTGTCATCAGCATAAATAATGGAATGGGTATTTTAGTTTTTGGGCACATCCTTAATACAAACTGTGAAGAAAAGAACCAAGGATAGATCCTTGTAGGACCCCTGATACCACTTGAATCATCTCGGAACACTTATTTCTAACGTAAACATACTGTTATCTCTTCGAGAGGTAGGACTCAATAATTTAAATAGCTTATTGAGTATTGGGGGTTTGCTGTTGTCGTTCTAATTGCTTGGGAGTAAGTTTTCAAATGAGTACATAAATCTGTGAGGAGCATGGTTCGCTTGTTTCGTGTAAGATTTATTCATTGACTAAAGCAGTAGAAAGATGGCGTGGAGGTGTAAGTTGCTTTGTCGTGTCTTTGCTTCTATTTTTTTATTTAAGATCTTGGAAGTATTTACAGCATTTAAAATTTACTGTGTGACTTCTGCCGCAGTTTACACATACTGGAGGGTCAGTTTTGTTTTTTGGGCATCCAGAAAAAATATGTGTATATATTGTGCACCTAACACATCTAGGGTTGAGTTTGTAGAAATATTTTGTGTGGCCGTACCGTTGGCAGCGAGTGCATTCAGGTATGTTGATTGATTTTTCTTTGGTTAAAATGAACGTATTCGATTGCATGTGAGTGTGTGTGTTTTACAGTGGTTGGGATTGTTCAGCATTCCATTGCATGTGAGTGTGTGTGTGTTTTAGGGTAGGTGGGATTGTTCAGCATTCAATTGCATGTGAGTGTGTGTGTTTTACAGTGGGTGGGGTTGTTCAGCATTCCATTGCATGTGAGTGTGTGTGTTTTACAGTGGGTGGGATTGTTCAGCATTCCATTGCATGTGAGTGTGTGTGTTTTACGGTAGGTGGGATTGTTAAGCATTCCATTGAATGTGAGTGTGTGTGTGTTTTAGGGTAGGTGGGATTGTTCAGCATTTCATTGAATGTGAGTGTGTGTGTTTTACGGTAGGTGGGATTGTTCAGCATTCGATTGCATGTGAGTGTGTGTGTGTTTTACGGTAGGTGGGATTGTTCAGCATTCCATTGCATGTGAGTGTGTATGTTTTACAGTGGGTGGGATTGTTCAGCATTCGATTGCATGTGAGTGTGTGTGTTTTTAAGTAATGATGCTAGCGAATAAATCAGTTGGGATTATTTATAAAAAAGACTATATGACATAATAAGGCATCTTTCAATGTACATTAGGAGCTGTATCACTCGAAATAATAAGGGAACTAAAACTATATCCATGATAAACTAATTTTAGGACCAAATTTTTAATTCATATGTAAAATCATAACAATAGTATTCTATACAAGTATTAAAATATGATAAAAGATAACTTTATTGATATAATTCACTATAAGCCTATATCAAGTAAATATATCGATGTTAGTTTTACCTCAGTAACTTGTTGTGATGTTTCACAAAATTCCTCATGAAGGCCCTGGCTGATATTCCAGAATGATAAACAAATTGATTCCCAAACTGGATGCCTCCATCTCGCTCGCGGCCACGAAAACTGAGGCTTGGATTAGATAGGAGGAATTCGTCCATCATACGTATCAATTGCTGGAATTCTCTACGGATACAAATAGTCACTAATATTATGAAAGGTCCCCAAATAGCGAAAATACAAAATATATAATATGCCGCTACAGTCTGATAAACCCATATGAAGTAAAACACTCCAGTCGACAATTCCTCGTCATTGTTGATGAAGGGAACCCATACCGGGACTAAGACTTCTCCGTAGTACATGCAGCCGCCAACGAAGAGAAGGTAGGCGATGAAAAAACCAGCCCACAAGATGATTAACATATGGATATCCGCTATTGACAACGTTTTACCTTCTACAAACTCGGTTTGTATTGTATCTATTATGGTTTTATACAATTCCACCTTTCTTTGGAAGACCAATACAGCGTAAATGGCGTAGCTTCCGACGAAAAACATGTGAATCTGCTCGAAAACGTCATCCCACTGTTGGTTGTTTATGAATTGGACAAGCTTGAGAATTACCATCGGCACCATGCAAATCCATATCACTACCAACACAATGGGCCAAACCTTGTAGAGCAAAAACGTGTTACACTGCGAGCGTAACGGCTTCTTTTCAGGAAAAGCGGCTGCAGTTATCATTGTGAAAAGTGTTATTCGGAAATATAAACCTACATTTCCATTGATTTTTTTCTTTCTGTCTAAATAAACACTCTGGAACTTCGTCATTTCTGAAAGATTCCACAATCCTTACAGTTACAAGGTTTATTTGAGGGATAATTTAGAAATTTAGAGCGAAACCAAAAGTAAATATGGAATACAAAAATAAGACAACTTTCAGTTGATAAAATATTCATCAGGGAATTCCACTTCTGGATATTATTTATTAACACTCTTTCACAAAACATCTCCTTAGCTTGGCTTCGATCAGTAAATTATAGTAATGGTATTAATTTTTGTATTATTTGCATTCTTAATTATCAGAATATAATATCAGCTTGTGATTAGGTAAGTAGAAATTCATGAAATTTTGTGTTTTAGACAAACTCTTCGCATATTGTGACAATTACCTTCAAAAACTTAATTTGTTAATCAAAGTAGTGGACAAACTACCTTAAACACATATTTCCATGATATCTTTAAACAGTTTAGTTTCAACCAAGTAGTTTGTATCACGATGCAAATACTCACTATTACTGTAGTCAAGCCCTCAGTACAAGAAGTTAATATTTCAAAATGTTTGCTATGATACTATACCAATGGACATTTTTGTTGTATTGTTAAAGGTAGTTGCGTCATTGAAACAACAGTAAAAAATTTAAAATATTTGTAAAGTTCTATGATTATTCTATTTTATAGCTTTACTAAGTTGTTTTATAGCCCAAAGGTATCTTCGGCACATTATAGTTCGTGTCATCCATTGGATCCCACCCAGATATCCCGGGACAAGGAGTTTACGATGACTTAGGTTTATCCCACAGTGTTTCCTCTGAAATTCTGAGGATGTATCTTGTAGAATGCTCCTAAATCTCCTGTCGAATATTGTGAGGATATCATTAGGAACCATTTTTCATACGGGAATATGTTGCTCTTGTTGCGGGGTTGCAGTAGAAACCTGGTTTTTATGCTCTATGTAATCAAAATGAAATGAAATGACAGGTGAGGTAAGGGCTCGTTTAGCTTGTTGAGTTTTTCTAAACCATGTTTTCAGCAAAACATCTACACTGCTTTGCTTTGATACATATTAATATCATACTAGACAATATATTACATAAAATATTTAAATGTATTCACATAATTAATATCTAGATACAAGTACATGTTTGTATAAATTAAACACACACACACATATATATATATATATATACACCGGGTGATTACAAATGAAATAGACAGTTTGGATAGCTTGTAGAAAATTTATTATTTAAAAGTTTAGATCATTACTTACATGATTACATAGAAGAATTCTTGAAGTTTTTATTGAAAATTTACAGATGTTCAATGTGTGCACCATTTGCAACACGACAGATATCAACACGGTAGTCAAATTCTGACCACACACGACTAAGCATCTCACGGTTAACTGTAGCAAGAGCATTTGTGATTCGTTGTTTAAGATCATCGATATCAACAGGAAGCGGTGGTACGAAAACTCTGTCTTTTACATAGCCCCACAAGAAAAAGTCGCAGGGCGTTAGGTCCGGACTACGAGGTGGCCACGGCTGAAACACAACGTTTTCCTCACTTGCACGGCCGATCCATCGTCTAGGAAGATGTTCATCCAGATACCCTCTGACGTCTGAGTACCAGTGAGGCGGAGCTCCATCTTGTACAAAAATGAAGTTACAACTATCTTCATGGAGTTGAGGCATTAACCATTCGGTTAACATGTCCAGATAAATTCTTCCGGTTACTGATGGTTCTTGGAAGAAGAAGAAAGGCCCGTAAACCTTTTCACAAGATAAAGCGCAAAACACGTTCACTTTAGGAGAATCGCGTATGTGCTGTACAGTCTCTCTTGGGTTTTCTGTTCCCCATACTCGTACATTATGTCTGTTAACTTTTCCACTAATGTGAAAAGTGCATTCATCACTGAAAATTAGGCGATTAAACAATGTGTCGTCATTTTCAAGACAATGTTGCATCTCTTGACAAAAATTTTTACGTACAACTTTATCATTGTCATTTAAACTTTGTACTAACTGCAATTTATAAGGTGTCATTTTCAAACGTTTCCGCAGAATTTTCCACACAGTAGGTTGAGGAATTTGCAATTCTAAACTCGCTGATCTAGTCGATTTTCCTGGACTTCGTACAAAAACATCACGAACACTATCAATTTTTTCTTCTGTAACAGAAGGTCTTCCAGTACTCTTCTTCTTACACACACATCCACTGCTTACAAAACGTTCATACCAGTCATAAATTGATTGCCTTGTTGGTGGTGGTTTACCGTATTTTGTTCTGAAATGACGCTGCACAACAGTAACAGAGTTTGTTTGGCTAATTCAAGAACACAATAAGCTTTCTCCACTTGAGTAGCGGCCATATTGCTAAACTAAACTGGCTGTTGTAACACGGAGCAGCCAACAATAGCCAGCAACAGTTCTACCAACATAAACTTTAAGAAATTCCCTACAAACCTATATCACTTACTATGTTGAAATACACCAGTTTAATTTTGTACAGGCTATTGAAGTTGTCTATTTCATTTTGTAATTCACTGGGTATATATATATACATCATTTATATAACCCTGGTATATATATATATATACAATATAATATATTATATATCTATAGGTATATATATATTCATATATATATAAATTTTAACGACTATTAAATTTTGGTCTCTTGGCACCTCAATACAAAAAATTACATGGTCCCGGGCTTAAATCTTGCCATGAGACCTACGGTAATAGCTTATTCCCTATGGGAAATTCGCTGAAAGAAAACATTGAATATTTTTGTTAAGTCCTATGATTTGTCTGTTTAATACACTTTCAAAGTTATTTCAAATCCTTCAGAAAATTACTCAACCTATTGTCAAGCGGCACATCGCCAAAAGATTAGGATATTTAGAGGATGGAATGAGGATTTTTTTAAAGATGGGAAGATGTTGCTTTCGAATCATACTCTTGTTCAAAGTGTGGTTGTAATGGAAAACCGGTTTTCACACGTGTTAAAAAAAATTAATATAAAGGTTAGGGCGTGGCTCGTTTGGATTTTGGAGCTTTTCGTCCTTTATTTTAAAACTTGTTTTACTAGCTTTACTTTTCAGCAATTCCTGGTATGTTGGGCATATTCTATGATTTTTAGGATGATTTTCTGAAACACCCTCAACACACAACCCATCATGTGATGGAATAGTACTAATAATTTGCATTAAAGAAATGCCTCATTCTAAAACACTTATTGAGGGGAAAAATATGACTTCATGAAAAAACATTATTTCTCATACTTATGTCCTCTGTAAACTCACTACCACCTTGAGGTTCATTAAGAGCCTAGAATTACAGGCAGTGAGGTACCGTAGAGGCTTCAGTCACTTTGGCTGTCCACAGCCAGAGGTGTATTACTGAATTACTGCTTCAGACTTGTTGTGGCCAAACTTGAAACTTTAAATATTCAATGTACCCGGTTTATTGAAACCGCTTTCGAAATTTAAAACTTATGACTGGACCATTTGCTCTATAATTAATGACAATCCATCAATAGTTTTTGAAAGTGGATCAAATACGTTTATTATTAGACACAATATATTAGAACCAAAAATATTCAACACAAGGTATGAATTTATTACAATATCTAAAGAAAACACGGTCTTGATGATCAAACAATTAAATATATTTGTGTGTGAAGTTTGTTACAAGTAAGTCTTTCACGATAAGATTCGGTGCTCCTACTGAATATATCCAACAAATAGATTTCTATTCATCTGGGTTCCCAAGCCAATGGTTTGGAAATTCCAGAAAACATGACTATCACAGAATTTAGCTGATCTGGACGATCATGGGGTTTCTGCGCTTCTGGATGACTTGCTGGTGAGGGTGACGAGCAGCATGACGTAAGAGACGGACTGTTGGAGACACTGCAACAATCAACAATGGAAATCACAGATGACCTACCGTGACCTTACAACTGGACCACATGAGAGACGCTAAGGCATTCCTGCCACCAGGGGACCGACTTTGCTGGTGAGGGTGACGAGCAGCATGACGTAAGAGACGGACTGTTGGAGACACTGCAACAATCAACAATCATCACACAGAGACCTTGAGAGTAGTAAAACCATCCAACAGGGGACCAACCCTGGTGAGGTGACCTTACGGATTGTTGGAGACAGCAACATATAACAATCATCACAGAGACTCTGAGAGTACGCTAAGTAAGCATTCCTCCAACAGGGGACCAACTTGCTGGTGAGTGTGACGAGCAGCATGACGTAAGAGACGGACTGTTGGAGACACTGCAACAATCAACAATCATCACAGTAGTAAACAATCCGTGACCTTACACAGAGACTCTGAGAGTACGCTAAGTAAGCATTCCTCCAACAGGGGACCAACTTGCTGGTGAGTGTGACGAGCAGCATGACGTAAGAGACGGACTGTTGGAGACACTGCAACAATCAACAATCATCACAGTAGTAAACCATCCGTGACCTTACACAGCGACTCTGAGAGTAACCCCCCTCCTGCGAACTCTGGTCATTCCGGGGTTTCATGTTTAAGCCAGGACTCAATCAACCCCCAGGATGACAAGGAGTGACCAATGCGTTAGGGAAGCCCATTACACTAAATAGTTTTAGGACTTGCCAGTAATTGGAAAGCTTCTTTTATACTTAAAGAATGTAATTTCATCATGTTCTAGTGTATCTTTTTTAAATATAATGTATTTAAAACGTTCCCCACGCAAAAACTTGGTTTAGTCTAGTCGGATATATACAATATATTTACGTCCTTGGGTTTCATATACAATACATAGTCTTCTGAGTGCGATAGTGATCTTTAAATTGAAAAAAAGATCATGTATTTAAATTTACTTTAGTGCGAGATTCCTTATTAATAATATATTTACCAAGCATTACCGTTTCAACAATAATAAATCACTGAATGTATGACAGCATAATTGTACACGTATTTTTAGAATAATTACAGTGAGGAAAACATCTAAGGTCGCAGTGAAGATCCCAAATGCTGAGAGATGAACTGGTCGCTTGTTCATTTCCATCATAAGCGATAGAGAGGTCCTGAAGCTGCGGGGACAGTAGTACCAAGGACAGCGGTAGATGGCGCGGTACAGCTCTTCACACTGAAACGTAACACAAATAACTTATTTAACATGACTCATTTCAGCTTTACTAACTATCATACAGTTTACTTTGTTAAAAGTCACTTCAAGATCAATACAAATTATCTCTAGAACTATGAAGATTAGACTTACTGGTTGCTAGACCATGCGTCGTTACGGTACATTAATGTTTTAATGTCTATGGAACTGAAAATACCAAAGTTAATTATTGTTAAAGAAATAACTTTGTTACCTTGTCGGTAAGCCTTTGACCGCTCCAGCAGTAGATAAACATGATGAGATAAGAGAGAAACAGGATCGGGCTCGACTTGAGAAGCACCTTGCCCAGTCTAGATGTCTGTCACCAAATAGGATACAGGTCACGGTGATGTTGTTAAAAAGGATTATAAATATCAGAGACATTAATACTTTATACTTTTAACTGAAATGGCGACCTTCCCAGGTAGGTATTTTAAGCCAAGTATGAATGAGAAATTGATGTAGGATGATTGTGGTGCGACCTTGTACTCTTGTTACTGACTAACCCTGACATGTTACTGACATGTTCCTTAGATAGGACTGTTAATTAATAGCCTAACAGCCAATGGCACCTAATGGACCTACAGTTTAACGTGGAATCCGAACCACGGCCTCTCAATTACGATTTGGTCTAATTTTTAGGATGGTCTTTGCGGATTAACGCAGTATTCAATAGTGCGGATGTTAATCCACACAAGAGAACACTACAACCACCGACCATCTCTCACAACTATACACAATTGGTGACCTCCAAGTAGCTGGATTACAGGACGTCGCCACCATCCCAGTCTCCACTAATACAATATTCAGAATGGAAAAAAGTCTAGAAGCGGTAAGACATAATTTATTATTGTTTACCATATGATACTTTAATGTACCATAACTGATGGTCCCTAAGGAGTTAAACAAATACTACACACAACTAAGCTCGAGGCAATGTTTGCGATCTTTAAGGAACTCGTCAAACTCAGTTTGTCTAAAGCTATTGTTCAATATCATTTTGTATAAAAAAAGTCAGACAATCCCGACTATGTTTCTGGTCTTCTCCAATAAAAGTTAATTTACAATAGGCCACATACTTATAAAACCCATGCAATTTATATATTAAGTAATCAAAGTAAATAAAAACTCACAGAGTACATGTTGAAAGATAAGAAGCATGAGTGAACCACTGTGAAGGCAGTCTGCACCAGGAATATAGGACTGTGGATGTCTGACACGTCTCTCAGCACTCTGGAGTGGGGAAAAGGAATAACCATTTAACTATAATGACCTTTTATAGTTGTTTATGCAACGATTGTATTATGAATGCCCTAAAGCCACGAGTGAGATGTAAGTCACTCGCTTCGCTCGTGTTCTATATATCTCACGAGTGGATTTAAGGCATAATACAATCGTTGCATATACTATTTTATCTACGACCAACAATCATGAGACTTTTAAACATCCGTTGTATATCTACGACAGTTGCAATATTTAGGGTATCAAAAAACAATTGGTGTGTAATTCATTCTTTGAGTAATCTGCTGATGTGCGAATTACGTTGTTCTTGTTCTGTGAATGGTTCAAAACTCGCATTTGAGGTTAGCGACTAAAACGCACTATCTTTATGGATGAATCAACTGATTTTGCATTTCATTATATACACAATGATATTACGTTCGTCAATTGCTGACCTGTAGAACCTATGATTGTTCGAGAACCTGTATCATTATGAACAAATAATAAGGTTTTCAATTTCTGTTTAATAATGAACCTCTTAATGATGTTACTTTCAGTATCTTTATTGTATCATTGTAATTAGCAAACCTCGTAGCTCCAAAAATGCTAATTTTACAGAAACAACTTAAGACGTAACCTTATTTAAACGTTTTTAGTATTGTAATGAAAATGAATTATATTGCACTTGAAAATAAATTTCGAATTAAAACTGTTTGTTATATAAATATTACTAGTATTTACTTGAATGATGGTTACTGGAATTATTTGGAGTGCCAAGGTTTGCTAATTATAATAAATATTGTTACTTTTTGCAACTGTCGTAGATAAAATATATTTATTAAGTCATTAAGCACATTAAGTCAATATCTATACTGTTAAACATGTTATTTATACTGTTAAGGTCGTGTCTTGTTAAACCTTCTCCGTTGTTGAGAGTTTATTTGAGCTATTGTAGATGCAAAAAAAGTCTTTATTTAGTTGCGCAAAACGATTTTCGATATTGCTAATTTTTACTCTTGGAGGGATGGAACGGATTACTTAAAAGCAGGTTTCCCCTATTAGAATAACAGTTTTAAAGAATCTGGAGTTAAATGGGAGTGTTATTTCAGTCCTCTGTGGTATATTGACATCTATAATCTACTCTCTGTCTATACCTGATGAGTTGAATAACGTCGAAACAGCTACCTAATAGATGACCCATCTGGAGCTTTGCCTTCCAAGCTTTCGCAAGGTGGCTCACGATTGACTGTTTTCATGACTATATTTTTACGTTTGGGGGGTTTCAAAATCGTCCATTATTCTTATTCCCTAATTACTTAGTAAACTGTGTATACCTTTGTATCATGATGTGATGTCCCACAAGTTTTCTCATAAATGCCTTAGTTGACTTTACAGAATAATGAACAGCTGGTCCAAATTGATTCCCAAACTGAATATTGTTTTCATTGTTGGGTTCGACAAAACTGAGCCTTAGACCAGTGACAGGAAATTCGTCCAACATGCGTATCAATAACTCCAGTTCTTTACGGATGCAGATTGTCACTATTATTATGAAAGGTGACCAAATACTGTAAACACAAAACATATAATAAGCTGCTCCAGTTTGATAAACCCATATGATGTAAAACATTCCAGTCGACAATTCCTCATCATTGTTGATGAAGGGAACCCAGAGAGGAACCATAACCTCTCCGTAGTATATGCAGTTGCTCACGTAAAGAATTACAGCAGTAGTAGAAGCAGCCCACAAGATAATTAACATATGGATATCAGCTATTGACAAAGTTTTACCTCCTGTAAACTTGGTTTGTATTGTATCTATTATGGTTTTATACATTGCTGCCTTTTGTTGAATAACTGCGATGACGTAAATGGCGTAGCTTCCAAGGAATAACATGTGAATCTGCTCAAAAACGTCATTCCACTGTTTGTTGTATATGAATTGGACAAGCTTAAGAGTTGCCATCGGCGCCATGCAAATCCATATCGTTATGAACACAATGGGCCAAACCTTGTAGAGCAAAAACGTGTTACACTGCGAGCGTAACGGCTTCTTTTGAGGAAAAGCGGCTGCAGTTATCATTGTCAAAAGTGTTATTTTGAAAAATAAATCTGGATTTTCATTGATGTTTTTCTTTTGAATCTTTGTCATTTTATAAATTCCACAGTCTGTACAATTACAAGGTTTGTTCTAGGGATAGTTTAGTGGCAATTTCAACTGACTTAAGTTAAATAGCCTATTGTTACTCGGCAAAGTCAAGAGAGAAAATGCATAACAAATATATGTTGACTTGAACTTGATAAAATATTCATCAGGGAATTGCACTACTGGATTGCATATTATTTATACGTTTTCAGTGAAACATCCACTCGAGTTGGCTGTATTATAAAAAATATTAAAATGTAATCATATAATTAATATTTACATACATTATTAGTATACGTTAAAATCTAAAATTATAGTTAAAGTTATATTTATGTTCAGTTTAGTTATTATTGTTAGCCTTTTGTCATTTGTATATAATATTATTTTGAGATTGGGTAAATAATGGCATGAGTAGAAATTCATGACATTTTATGTCTTAAATAAATTATTTGCAATTTCGGTTTGTAAATAACCGTCAAACAATGAAGAAGTTAATCGGAGTAGCAGACTAACTACCTTAAAAATATTTTCATTATATTCAGAAACGATTTAGATTCAACCAAGTGGTTTGTGGTTGAGCAGCCAATGGGCTCTCAGTATAGAAGTTAATATTGCACAATGTATTCTAAAAATAGTGGCATCTGTGAAAAATATTTCACATAAAGTTAACAGATAAGCAAGAGATGATTGTCATAGGTTAGGAGTTGAAATACCCCCGTCGCAGCAGACTTGCGTACTCATCGAATTTCCAAATCAATAATATGACAATAACAGTACAAGTATGTGACAAGATTGATCAATCAATACCTGAGTATTTGCCCAATCTCCATAACATTAATATGGGATAGAGTACGCTGGTTTGATGCTTTGAGGAACAGTAAAAGTAGGCATTTTTACCATAAACTATTTTTATTCTGACCATATACCGTTTTATCATTATATGGATATAAATAAAGGAGTTTGCTTAATCTCCATAAGATTAACAAGGGAAAGAGTATGCGGGATTGCTGCTGTGAGAAACACATGAACTATGATTTTTTAATACAAAAGCGTGGATCACAACCGCATGAAGCTAAATACAAAGTTTCATCCAAAATTGCTGATTAGTAAGGGAAATATTAATTTTTCCTTATCCTCCATAAGATTAGCATTGGAGCCCCTAAATACAATGTACTGTGTTTAGATTTTTTAATATCTCGG
Organism: Nephotettix cincticeps; assembly: GCA_023375725.1. NCBI lineage: Eukaryota > Metazoa > Arthropoda > Insecta > Hemiptera > Cicadellidae > Nephotettix > Nephotettix cincticeps. Next base: position 20,051,508 of record CM041789.1, on the reverse strand, counting down.
TAACCGTTAGAGATAGATATATCTTTAAGAAACTAAATTATGTACAATACATCAGAAGAATACGAAAGTAGTACAGTTCGCTGCGGCTCGGAGAGATCCAGAACAACCTGCACAGCACACCCTTTTACCACGCTGGCGAACCGTAAAAAAAGCTGGCCATCAGGATGGTCATACACCTCTGCGTTGATAGATAAATTATTCGCAATTTCGGCTTGTAAATAATCTTCAAACAATAAAGAAGTTATACTTATACTTTTAACTGAAATGGCGACCTACCCAGGTAGGTATTTCAAGCCAAGTATGAATGAGGAATGAATTTAGGATGATTGTGGCGCGATCTTTTAGTCTTGTTACTGACTAAGGCTGACATGTTCCTTAGACAGGACTGTTAATTAATAGCCCAACAGCCGATGGCAACTAATGGACCTACAGTTTAATGTGGAATCCAAACCACGGCCTCTGAATTACGAATTGGTCTAATTTTGAGGATGGTCTTTGTGGATTAACGTAGTATATTAGTGTGGACGTTAATCCATACTAGAGAACACTACATCCACCGACCATCTCTCACAACTATCCACAATTCGTGACCTCCAAGGTGCTGGATTACAGGACGTCACCACCGTCCCCAGTTAATCAGAGTAGCAGACTAACTACCTTAAATAATATTTTCATTATATTCAGAAACGATTTAGTTTGAACAAAGTGGTTTGTATCATAAAGGTCCGCTGATAGAGCAGCCAATGAACTATCAGTAAGAAGTTAATATTGTACAATGTTTTCTAAAAATAGTGACATCTATGAAAAATATTTCACATAAAGGTACCAAATAAGCAAGTGAAGAGTTGAAAAAGAAAACATTGAGTATTTTTGTTGTTAGTCCTATGATTCGTCTGCAAAGTTATTTCGAATCCATCAGAAACTTATTCAGCCTATCTTCAAGTGTGACAGCGCCCAAAGATATCTTAAGCACGTCCTCATTGGATTACACGATATCATCAAAATATGGAATATTCCGACAGCATATTTAGAGGATAAAATGAGGATTTTTTTTAAAGATACGAAGAATATAAGAAAGAATATAATAATATAAGAATACTAGCAGTAAGCCCGTCCTTTGTACGGGTTGTAGGATTCAGTTTAAAGAAGAAACATCATCATACCAAAATGTAAACCTGAAATCCTAAACAAATCAATATAAAGAAAATAAATCAATACACAGCTTTATTATTTATTATTAATTTACAATTGAATAGCTTAGAACATAATACCACTATTATAATTACTTTAGCAATACGCTAAAATAACTTTTAAATATAGCATGATTTCGAAATGGGTTTAAAATCAATGACCAATATAAACTAAGTAATATTGATTTGACAGCTGTTTGTTTTTATTTAAAAATGTTTAAACTACAAAGACAGCTGATTATTAGCAGTAGGTTTCAAGCATTTATAAACCTTCTCTGGAATGTAGAGAATACATGAAATAAGTTTCATTGTAATCAGTTCTCCCGTTCTTTCGGAGAAGACGGCGTAAAATGCCTCCTGAAGCGTCACAGACAAACAGACAAAATTGAGATAAGACCGGTTTCGGCTTCTCTAACGCATGAAACGTAAGAATAACTAAAAAATTAATAATTCTGAGCAATGTACAGACAAAACTCTAATTTTATTTATATAGATAAGAAGAATAAGAAATGCTTCCGGATCATACTCTTGCTCTAGGTGTGGTTGCAATGGAAACCCGGTTTTCACGCATGATGGGAAAATCAATGGATATGGAAGGTTAGGTGGAGGCTCGTTTAGATTTTTGAGTTTTTCGTCCTACATTTGTTAACTTTAAGGCATGTTAAATTTGACGTTTTACCTTCTACAACCTATGTTTATATCTATACACTCTTACCTTTCTTTGAATGACCGATGTAGCGTAAATGGCGTAGCTTCCCGGGAACATGTGAATCTGCTTGAAAACGTCATCCCACTGTTTGTTGTATATGAATTGGACAAGCTTGAGAATTACCATCGGCGCCATGCAAATCCATATCGTTATGAACACAATGAGCCAAACCTTGTAGAGAAAAAACGTTTTACACTGCGAGCGTAACGGCTTCTTTTGAGGAAAAGCGGCTGCAAACATCATCGTGAAAACGGTTATTTTCAGCAAAAAATCTTGTTTTACATTTTTTACTATTCACCCGCTCTGCTTAAAAGAACTGTAGTTTAGGCGTTTGAGGAAAAAATCGTGTTTTAGCTAAATGAAGTCTAAAGGAAAAGTATTAACAAATTTACTAGACTTCAGATGATAAAATATTCACCTGAGAATTCCACAAGTGAATATTATTTATTTATACCCTTATTACGTCAACATACTTTCCGTTTTCGTTTATAATGTAAATATTATATGTACACATATTTTTTAAACTAAATATTGAATAACTAAGCTCATTGCTCAAAATTATATAATTATTTATAGTATTAAATTTTAGATCGCTATTTATTTTCATTTATCTTTAAGTTTATTTTCATTAATAAACACCATAAACTCTGAAGAATGTAGTTTATTCATTGTAGATGCACCAGGAGGAACTGGGAACACCATCCTTATTAATGTACTGTTGGCTACAGGGAGGAAAGATAGACATATTGCACTGGCTGTGGTGTCGTCCCGAGTCAAAACCGCCCAATCAGCTTTGATGCTTCTTTTAGACCTAAATCGCAATGAAACTCCTTTGTGCAACATTTCCAAACAAATTGACATGTCTGAGGTTTTACAAAAATGCAAGCTTATTGTTTGCGATCAAATAACCATATCCCATAAAGGAGGATTGGAGGCTCTTGATAGAACTTGCACGACTTAAAGAATACTTCTGGTGGAGTAACTGTGTTGTTGGCTGGAGACTTTAGACATACCTTGCCTATAGTTCCCAGAGGAACCCGCGCGGATGAGATCATCATATTTATGGCCAATTGTTGCAACTCTAAATCTGACATGAGAGTGCATGTGTTAGGCCATTCCAAGGCAAAGTTTTTTTTCCAATCTACTCTTACGTTTACAGATCGGCAACGGTCAGTTGCCAGAAAAGAATGGTAAAATTTCTATTCCAGATATGTGTACTGTAGTGAGCCAATTGCAAGAATTAACAGAAAGTATTTACCCTAATTTGAATACTAGGACTGTCATCGATCCGAACTGGCTAAAAGAATCCTCACTCCTACAAATGATTGCGCCAATAAAATTATCTTAGATGAAATTATCTTAGTCCACGTTTCATGAGAAGTATGAATCAGTCAACTGTGTTTTGGATACAGAGAATGCTGTGCATTATCCTGTGGGATTCCTCCGCACTCTGAATCCCCCATGTTTGCCACCTCACAGCCTCCGACTGGGAGTGGGTGCTCGAATCATGCTGCTTCGTAACATCAAATCTCCGAAGCTCTGTAACGGTTAGGTGAAGTCTTTATAAAAGCACGTCATCATTACCGGAGCAGATGAGAAAGTGTTCATCCCGCGAATGCCATTAATACCATCAGACTACTACTTCACCTTCAAACGTCTGCAGTTCCCAGTTAAAGTTTGCTTTGCTATGACCAATTATGCAATTATGCAGGTTTGTATTTTATATAATATAACAGTTATCGAAGCCAAGCAGTGTGGATATTTCGATGTAAACGTATCAATAAATACTATCCAGTGATGCAATTCCCTGACGAATAATTTATCAACTGCAAGTCAACACAATATTGTAATACTTTCTCTCTTTTCATTTCTTCGAGTTACAATTGACTATTTAACTCGAGTCAGTTGAAATTTCACTAAAATATCCCTAAACTGAACCTTGTAGCTATAAGGACTACAGACATTTTACAATGACAAAGCTCCAGAGTGTTATTGAGAGAAAGAAAAACTATAATGAAAACGTGGATTTATATTTTAAAATAACACTTTTCTCAATGAAAACTGCAGCCGCTTTTCCTCAAAAGCAGCCTTTACGTTCGCAATGTAACACGTTTTTGCTCTACAAGTTTTGGCCCGTGGTGTTCGTGGGGATGTGGATTTGCATGGTGCCGATGGTAATTCTCAAGCTTGTCCAATTCATAAACAACCAACAGTGGGATGACGTTTTCGAGCAGATTCACATGTTGTTCCTCGGAAGCTACGCCATTTACGGCATCGCAGTCGTACAACGAAAGGCGGAATCGTATAAAACCATAATAGATACGATACAAACCGAGTTTGTAGAAGGTAAAACGTTGTCAATAGCAGATATCCATATGTTAATCTTCTTGTGGGCAGGTTTTTTCATCGCCTACCTTCTCTACGTGGGCGGCTGCATGTACTACGGCGAGGTCTTAGTCCCTCTCTGGGTTCCCTTCATCAACAATGACGAGGAATTGTCGACTGGAGTGTTTTACTTCATATGGATCTATCAGACTGGAGCGGCATATTTAATATTTTGTGGTTTTGCTATTTGGGGACCTTTTATAATTTTAGCGACTATTTGTATCCATAAAGAAATTCAGTTATTGATACGTATGATGGACGAAATCCTTCTATCTAATCCAATCCTTAATTTTCGTGACCCCGAGCGAGATGGAGGCATCCAGCTTGGGAATCAATTTGTTTATTATTCTGGTATGTCAGCCAGGGCCTTCATGAGGAATTTTGTGAAACATCACAACAGGTTACTAAGGTAAAGCTAACATCGATATATTTCAGTGATTAAAATTATATTTGATCATACTTTAATACTTATTTAGAATCCAAGAATCCAAATGTAATGACCAATAAAATGTAAGATTTAAAAATATTCATACCTATAATTCGTTTTATCGTGTAATATAATTTTGGTTTACTTTCATCATTTTGATTGATAAAGCTATAAGCCAGGTCTTAATTCATTTATAGCACAACGAATGAAGCGATGTGGTCAGTTAGTATATGTGGAAGGATTATAGTATCGAAACAACTCCATATCGTCTCGTGATTAGCAAATGCAAGACGTAAAACACACACACACACACATTTTAAGTAAAATCCCTCACTCTAAGGCATCCATGTCAAGTCATAACAATTGTCTTTAGTAAAATATTTACAATAAAGATATAGTTTGTCGTGTCGATCAGTTAAATCAAAATATGAACATATAAATAAATTTAAACTAACATTAATGTTAACCCTTTTTCCCCATTCCAGAGTGCTGAGAGACGTGTCAGAGATCCACAGTCCTATATTCCTGGTGCAGACTGCCTTCACAGTGGTTCACTCATGCTTCTTATCCTTCAACATGTACTCTGTGAGTTTTCTTTTATTTTGATTACTTAATATACAAATTGCATAGATTTATGAAGTATTGGCCTATTGTAAATTTACTTTTATTGGAGAATACCAGAAGCATCGTCGGGATTGTCTGACTTTTTTTATACAAAATGATATTGAACAATAGCTTTTGGCAAACTGAGTTTGACGAGTTCCTTAAAGATTGCAAACATTGCCTCGAGCTTAGTTTTGCGTATTTGTATAACTCCTTAGGGACCATCAGTTAAGGCACTTTAAAGTAACATATGTTGAAAAATTATAAATTATATCTAACCACCTATAACATTTATATTCCAAAATACCAACTCTACCGTGGCCTGTATCCTGTTTGGTGACAGACATCTAGACTGGGCAAGGTGCTTCTCAAGTCGAGCCCGATCCTTTTTCTCTCTTACCTCGTCATGTTCATCTACTGCTGGAGCGGCCAAAGGCTTACCGACAAGGTAATTATTCCTTTGACAATTAAGTTTTGAAATAAATTTTCTACCACCATGGTCTTTGGGATTTCGGTGCCGAAATATTTAATCATGAATGTACCATAACACAGCATGGTCTAGCTACCGGTAGAGTTTAAACTTTATAATATTAGAGATAAGTTGTATTGATCATTAAGTGACATTTAACAAAGCAAACTAAAGAATAGGTTAGTAAAGCTAAAGTGAGTTATGTTAAATAAGTTATTTGACAGTGTGTTACGTTTCAGTGTGAAGAGCTGTACCGCGCCATCTACCGCTGTCCTTGGTACTACTGTCCCCGCAGCTTCAGGACCTCTCTATACCTTATGATGGAAATGAACAAGCGACCAGTTCATCTCTCAGCGTTTGGGATCTTCACTGCGACCTTAGATGTTTTCCTCACTGTAATTATTCTAAAATACGTGTACAATTATGCTGTCATACATTCACTGATTTATCATTGTTCAAACGGTAAAGATAATAGCTATATTATTAATTAGGAATCTCGCACTAAAGTAAATTTAAATACATGATCCTTTTCAATTTAAATATCACTATCGCACTCAGAGGACTATGTATTGTATATGAAACCCAAGGACCTAATATACTGTATATATAAGTGAGACTGAACCAGGTTTTCGCATGGGGAACGTTTTAACTACATTCAATTTAAAAACGATACACTATAACACGGTGAAATCGCATTCTTTAAGTACAAAAGAAGCTTTCCAATTACTGGCAATTCCTAAAACTATTTAGTGTAATGGGCTTCCTTAACGCATTGGTCACTCCTTGTCATCTTGGGGGTTGATTGACTCCTGGCTTACATATGAACACCCGGAATGACCAGAATTTTCAGGGTTTGGTCTTACTATCCACCTGGGAGTAATGCCCTAGAGGAGGAATGCTTACTTAGCGTACTCTCAGAGTCTCTGTGTAAGATCACGAATGGTTTACAACTGTGATGATTGTTGATTGTTGCAGTGTCTCCAACAGTCCGTCTCTTACGTCATGCTGCTCGTCACGCTCACCAGCAAGTCGGTGTCCTAGAGGAGGAATACTTACTCAGCGTACTCTCAGAGTCTCTGTGTAAGGTCACGGATGGTTCACTACTGTGATGATTGTTGATTGTTGCAGTGTCTCCAACAGTCCGTCTCTTACGTCATGCTGCTCGTCACGCTCACCAGCAAGTCGGTCCCCTGGAGGAGGAATACTTACTTAGCGTACTCTCAGAGTCTCTGTGTAAGATCACGAATGGTTTACAACTGTGATGATTGTTGATTATATTTAGTTGGAATATGATTCGTTTCCAGTTGCCCACCTCAAATACTCACACGCATGTTTTTTTTCTAATTAGACTCTTAATTACAAAATTTTAAACCATAATCTCAGTCAAACGGAGCAGTACAAAGTACAAAAAGAATTTTCTTGAAAGCTACTGGGTTAATCTAGTAGGCAAGAGCAGAAATTTATGAGGCATTTATATGAAGAATTCAAGAATATGGTCGTGGATTATCAAACCAAAATTGCATGAAATCTTTCCTTAAAATTGAAAAAGGACAAGTTTGGATGACTTGAAATTACATAATTATAGTAATATGTAAAGTCATTTTTATTTGGTTAAAATATGTATTAATCAAGAATGTTTGACTCAGGGACTATAATTTTGATAAGCTTATAGGACGGAACTAGTGAGTTGCTAATGGAAAATGTACTAATTGCTGTCAAAGTCAAGCACTAAGTTACGGAATATCTCCCATCATGTCAAGAATTTCTGAATATTAAAGCTCAAAACAGTTCTTTCCTCAAAAAGCTCAAAAAGAGTCCTCACCTTATTAGAATCTGACCTTAATCTTTCTAATCTATCTAATTTTCCAAGCATGTGTAAAACCTAGGTTTGGTTTAACCCTCACTTAGAACAATGGTGACTTATTCTAAATTTCCACCCAATGAATTAGTTCCAAAAACTCACAGACAGAGAACTATAACCATACCAATGACACGACAGGAAAGAATAAATTATTCATGGTATTATGAGTTATTTCACAACAGGTTAAAAAAGATGTTCAGTAATGTTACTTATTTTTTCTTACAAATGGATCCAGACTGCTAACTTAGCAGTAGAAAAACACACCCCCTGGCCTACCCTAATGTGACGTCAGACACTGACGCAATTCACTAGGTCACCTCAAAATATAAAAAAAATATCCTGCATGAAAAGTCTTTTACTTTTAACAACACAATGTAAAACGTACAAATGTAGAAAATACAATATACAAGATAGAAAATACACAAAAGCCGTGAAATATATTAAAAAAAGTTTCTACCGCTTTTTAGCTCCGAATCTTGCAATGTCCAAGCTGTTCACTAGATGTAGGGTAAACATAACGTGACTCGATTTGTCCAGAGTTACTCCACGACATCTTCAAAGTATAAACTACAAGTAGAGCAGATGCGAATACAATACAGATCAGCCAAAACCAACTAAAGATCAACGCCTCCACGCCCGACTTGGTCATGCTGGAAACATCTTGATCTGGAATGTTTCCATCGCTGTAACTTTGAACCTCGCAATGTACAGGTTGTTAATCAGATGAAGAAGTTACAATATTTGACTGGATCTGAACGGAGTCCATACTCGTCGATAAACGGCAGACGACTGCGCTATTGTCTGATAAAAACCGCAGGCTCAAATATCTCCCCCACTACCATGCTATCCTTAAATAATAATGGAATACTAAAAGTAATATCAAAATCAATATACTGAAATTTTGGGGAATCAATCATATCCTTAATGAATAGGTAAATCAGTATGTATCTATCGCCCAAACTTTAAACATCTCAGTTTTAATAGAGTATAAGGCTTAATATCCTTTACAAGATGATTGTTAAAACACGTCTAAACAAAACCAAAATTACTGGAGATTTGGAACCCAAAGGGGGGGGCAAAGTTTCCTTAACCAAAAGAAATCAAATTCAAAACTCAACTAATAGTCTTAGTTTTACTTGGTTTTAAAACGTATTCGCTTCTTTAATATTAGAATTACTCTTAAACTGTAAAAGTAATCCCAAAACAATACTAAACAATGTAAAAGTATCATGTTGAAAAGCCAACCATATAATTTAAAGTAAATATTAATAGAACCTCTTAAAGAATGTTTACGGTAAGCAATTACACTGCAGCACAGTTGAAACGTGAATACTTAGTCTTATCTAATCCATAAGTTTCTTACTAACAGGAAGGCAAGAGCCAGTCAAGGATTTTCTATGTTTTGAACAGGAAACCAGTCGGCTAACTGGAGGTTGCCAAGTACACTGAACGTGTAAAATTAATAAGGACAGAATCCGCGACAGGTTGGGCGCGGCCCCATTGCCAACAAGTGATCACATCATGAAGCGCAAAACGTTCATGTCATAAAAATCGGATATCTGTATAGTCTCGGGGTTTGTACACAGACAGACGGACATCAGTTCAAAAACAATTTTCTTGGATTCAGGGAGCCTCAAAACGGATATATTCACTTTAAACTCAAATTCGACAATTTTACCATATACTGTACTATAAAAGGGGAGAAAGTAAAAAGTGAAAATCCAGGAAATAGTAAAATGGTAACTAACGGAACGGCAAGATGTTTCCTCAATGATTGCCCCCAGCTGTGGACCACACACCCCGCCACGCATGCTCCGCCTCCGCTACCCTCCTACACCACCCTCCACCGCCGCCAACCCTCGCGTCGGGCGTCACTCCTCAGAATCCGTCTCCCCCGACATCTCTGCATCCCCTAATTGCCCATTAAACTAGTCCAGACACGCTATTTTGTTTACGACAAATTTAAATTATTCTGGTTCCGACCGATGTACGAGCGGAGGCGCCAAAAGTCCCATCGGCAACCCTTCCGCGACATTGGTTTCATTTGGGTGTAGTTACATATTTTGAGAAAGGGGTTGTGGGAGATTATATTAGAGCTGTTTAACATAATTTATAAATTAATGACTTAAAAAATTCTCTTGTTCATAAATTCACATATATTTTTATTGTGTCTATAAAACCCACTTAGGCCTACAAAAGTATTACAGAAGCTAAAAAAGTATCTTAATTTGTATCTGCTAGTACGTCTGTTTGTCTATGACGCTCCAGGAGGCATTTTACGCCGTCTTCTCTGAAAAAAGGGAGAACTGATAACAATGAAACTTATTACATACATTCTCTACATTCCAGAGAAGGGGTTTCAATGCTTGCAATTGTCCGCAACCCCTTGAAAAGTAAATAACAAACGAGTATTTAAAACCACACTTTTTACGCGATAATAGACACATTTTGCTTTCAGTTTTCAACGAATACCATGGTAATAATCAGTTCTCTGAAGTTTTTAACACTAAATTGTTTAATCATTGATCATTGATTTTAAAATATTACTTATGACAATAATTATTTGTTAAAAGTTGTTATTGATTGAAAAGATTTTTTGATTTGTCAATCAAGCCACGCAAAAAAAGAAGTAATCTATGAAGATTGTCACAAAGTGCAAAAATAAAAAGTCAAGTGATTATGTTAGATTACAGGATCCCGTCACTGACGAACCTATTAGACGAGAAACTCAACTTCACAATCTACAAGTCGAGCGGGAGAGTATGCGAGAAGGAGACAGAGTGCTACATACCCTGAGACGAAAACTGAAACGGAAGAGGAACGTGAGGCGAGGCTAGAAGTTCAAAGAAATCGACAAGAAAAACTACGACAGATGGAGACCGAAGTCGAGCGCTAGAGTAGGCGCGAAGGCAGAATGCGACAAGACCTGACATGACAATCTGAGAGGAGGAACGTGAAGCAAGGCGAGAAGAAGACAGAGTGCGACAATGAAATGAAATAATGAAGTTTACTCCTCCATTAAAAACATTACAAAATACATACAATACCTAAGACGAAAAACCGAAACGGAGGAGGGTCCAAGCGAAAGACGGGTTCCAATAACTAGTTTATTTATAAATATGTTACTCAACGAAGTATTGTATTTAGAATGGGAAATAGTAAAAACGAGTTTACGAGTATTGTCAAATAATGATTGAGGTTCCTTGTTCTCGTGACAACAAAGTTTGGGTGCAGAAGCAAGGAGATTCTTTTATTAGACTCCTGGAGTCCAATGGAAAGGGTGTTTAAGAAATGGTCAACTGCCTTACCAAGTGATGGTTGGTAGGGTTTTGAAGCGAAAGCATGAGGACCATTTACGGCACAGAAACAGGGATGATAGAGAAGTGAAGTATTACATTATATGATTGACGAAAAACTGTTTACAGCATGGTTGAAAGTACGGTATATGTTTGTGTTTGTGTGAGAACAGACGCAAAATTAACCCAAAATCAATTTTCAATCCATATCTACAGCCAGCAAGCAGTTTTACAATATAAATACATAGTATGCATTGTATTATAATGGTAATTTACACTCTGTTCTGAAGATTAAAGTGTTAGGTCTATAATTTAAATTACATTGCTTCGTTTTAAATTAAAATCAGTAACCTTTTTCCCTATCAGGTAGGTCGGATTAGCCAGACGTTCAGATTACCGGGACTCCGGTGTTATCGTATATCCAAACTCTAATGTATTAATGAGCAAATGAAATTTCTTTTAAACAAAAATATATACATATAAGATGTTCTAAATAAATATTTACACTATGACTTGAAGATGCTCTAAACTTTAAAATCTAGTTGTAATCTGTAAATAAACCGTGTTTGAATGTGAGAGTGGTGTAGTGGTGTCGGGCCGCAGGGCTGTATATCGTGGACTGCGCCAGTCGTGTAATCGTATTGGCAAGCCAGACAAGACACGGGCTTAAGCCTAATTAATGGGGCCCGCGGCAAAAACTGCGACGTTTGAACCTCGGCACTGCCGTACGTCAACCGATCAACCTCACTGCCGCTCACGATACTCACTTTAAATGAAATCAAATTAAAATTATCGAGGAGAACTGAAATAAAATTTGAACAAAACTTTGTTTAATATTCATTGTTGGTGATAAATGTTACTGTGTTTAGATTGCTATTGGGACGTCTTCCATTACGAGTAGTAGAATTTTAAACGTTTTGGGATCTGGAATTTGATCCTGTTCTCAGGAGCTGGAATCTAGAGTATGACAATAATAGTTAATAATCCCGTGTAAACCTAAAAAAAGTTTTAAAGAACTTGCAAAAAATACTATGCAACAAAAGCCAGCTCACAAGAACAAAATATGCTGCAACTTCACACTGAAGCCCACTGGACACAGGGGACCACCCCCACCCTGTTGCCACTGGACACAGGGGCCACTGTAACTCCACACTGAAGCTACTGGACACAGGGGCCACCCCCCCTGTTACCACTGGACACAGGGGGCCACCCCGCTCTGTTGTCATTGGACACAGGGGCCACCCCCCCTGTTGCCACTGCACATTGGGGGCCACTGTAACTCCACACTGAAGCTACTGGACACAGGAGGCCACCTCCCTGTTGCCACTGGACACTGGGGGCCACTGTAACTCCACACTGAAGGCATTGGACACAGGGGGCCACTGTAACTCCACACTGAAGCTACTGGACACAGGGGGCCGCAATTGTTGCCATATTAATGTATAATGTCTAATACAGTGATTTTTATGTTCACTTAAATCTTTTTCACTTTTCAAGCTTGTTGATGGGGGCAAATATTTTCAAATGTAAAACCCTATCTTGTGATTCCTTATTTTTCAAGAAATAAAAGAAGATATTAAATGGTGCAAACTAGAGGTCTCTACGTTGCCCCTAACAAAAACTACAGCCATTTCAGTTAAAAATATAAAGAAAACGAATAATTTGAAACGTTCTACACGTAAATATTTACAAAGTTTCAAAATAAATTTTTTTAAACGATACCAACCATGTATCAATTTAACAAAGTCTTTTAGTTTGTTTTTTGACATGGATATGTCTTAGCTTTTGGGGGGTTTGGCGTTTTGAAAGATGGAAATTACGTAACAGGTTTCCATAGAAACCACCAGAGATATTGTATTGAATTTTCAATACAAAATAATAAGAACAGTTGTTTAGATGAAGTGAAAACATTACCTTTAGACATATCCATGATCTAACCTATTTCCTACAGGGAAGTCAATGTAGACTTTTTTGTTTTATACACATCTTTTTTCTTAAATTCTGTACAATTTTGTTCAACTGTATTCATGCAAATTATTTATTTGTCAGCATTTAAAATTTTTAAAAATATATCAATCCATTGAATGCAGGGTTTTGGAGATCAATGGCCAATATATATGAGGGTCAGAGACCACAATAAGACGGCCGCATAACACTCGCTTATTGAAATATCACCGCCGAATACCAAAGCATTCCGGCTATCCTCCGTCATGCATTTATCAAATATTTTGTTTTCAGTGCTTTTAATATAAACAAAAACCTCTATTGATGCATGAAATATATTCCGTATCACACAGAGCTAGAAATTTGCTTAAATCTGTTTGCAGTTATTAGTTGTAAATACTCGTTTGCACAGAGTACTGAGATTCCTAAAGTTCTTAAAGACACAACACAATCGGTAGACCACTTCAAAGACGTGACTCGTTCAAATTAATTAATAGAGATTAACGTAAATAGAATTGTAGAAGTAGTGAAGAACTTGTAGTGAAGAATTTTTAACTGCAAACGAATATATTGTAAATATTCAGAAAGATTTGGTAATCTTTGGAAAAAGTCTGGAAATATTCAGCTTTATACCAGGTCTATAAGTGCAGTAGTGAGACTGTTTTTACCGAAAATCTGGCAACACTATAACCATGAAAATTAGTTGAAATTAAAATTTTGATCCAAATTAGGTATTGATATCATCAATCTATTATTGTTCCAAACAAACTTCTAACAAAACATTTATTTTTTTAGTGATAACAATTTTGAGCAACGATTGAGCCAGATTTAGATGGTATAAAGCAATTTCAGCTGATCGAGAACCCGTTCAGGATGATCGTTATCAGCGGATACTGATTAAAATATTGGAAAAATCTGAGATTTGGTAGGGAATAATAAACGATTGACTACAAGAATGACTGCAGAAAACCTTGCTTTGAACAATACGACAGTACATTAAGTTTTGTCACAAGAATTAATAATGAGGAAGGTCTTTGGAAAATTGGTTACAAAAATCTCCACACTTCACTCTAAATTAGTGAGTTTTTGGCAAGGAAAAACATTCCTGTTGTTCCTTAACTACTCTATTCTCCAGACTTGAGTTATTGTTCCCTAACCTAAAAAGCTACCTCAAAGGGCATCATTTTGGAACAGTAGACAACGTCAAAAAATGTCACCGACCGTTTGAAGAACATTCCGGTTTCAGTCTTTCAGCACTGCTACGAGGAGTGGAAAAATCTAATAAAGTGGTGTGTGTCTTCCAAAGGGAACTACTTTGAAGTTGATAGAGGGTTTGTAAATAAATCGTATTACAGAACCAGTCTCATTACTTTACTTACAAACCTCATATTGTGCTTTAACCTACATCAGAATTGATATTCGGCAAACACCTACAATCATACTTTTGAAATTCTTGGTCATAGATGGGATAACAGTAAAGGTTTTAAATAAAATTACTATCATGATAGATGTACACGTACTCGCATATTAATCTTTAAGAGGGTAGAAGTGTGAGTACAGAGGTAAACAGACGTTGAAGAGTTGTGAAGTTCAAGGGAGGGGATCACTAAGTAGTAATCTGTCCTACTACTATGGATAGTTGGCAGAGTTCAAAAGCGATAGCACACAGACCATCTACGCCCTATCTGAAGGGGGGAAGTACTCGTGTAGTATTGGAATTTCTTTACTGTTTGGTTGAAACTCAAGTTTAGGTTTTGTTACAATGTTTATTTTTAGTTTTTACATAGGTACAGAACAAAAAATTTAATAAATCTTATCTGAAATCTAAACAGACGTGAAACTGAAACCCAAAATCTGGTCCAGCGATACAAGCAATATATGGTGGTCAGTGCGGTTTTACAGAGAAAAACATCTGTCAATAACTGTTTATAATTGGATTTCAACGTTTAACTTTATTTCACCATATTTTATTATTGTATTTTCAGTTGAACCATTTTATTCAAACTACGGATGAAAAATGGGTAAGTGTGCAATGTAAATAACTGATTTTATAGCATAATAACATAAATATCTATTTTTTAGTAAATTGTTGTTCGTTTATGTTTTATAATGTATAGAATGATTGTGCAAACATGTTAAATTTAGAGTAGTGAAAATAAAACACTGTGTTAGTGTTTTCATTATAGTGAAAGAAAAATTAAATGAGTGGTAGCATCAACAAATTCAAAATATTAAAGTTAATTTTAAGCAAATACTGTTTACTTTGGATTGTGAAAATTCCTTAAAATTAAACTTTTCCAGTGTTGAGCCCAGATCATCTAGTAAAGCAGTGAACCTTTAAATTGCTTTTGAAACTAATCGATTGTTAGTCGCAGTTTTCTTAAGTCAATTTATTTAGAATCGACCTTCCAAAAGGTTGAATCAATTTACAATTCAACGAGAAAGGTTTCATTTCAAATTAAATCTTTATTCCTATTCAATTTCTTGATGAAATGTATAATGTTATAATGCATTTAAACATATAACAAAACAATGCACAGTCGATTTAATTTGTTCAACTTTAGCGGAACACATTACGTGTGAATTTTACTCATGAAATAGTACCAATTTTAAAACCTAATAGAACATTTTTCCGAACATATTGTAAATACAAATATATATTCTGTAAAATACATTTCTTTCCAAAGATTTATAAGAATTCATTTGTTTTTCACTCAAAAATTTATTTATGTGTGAAAACAATTCCCATTTAAGACCTTAAAAGACAATGATTTTATTTCATATTATTGAGTTTTTTACAAAATTTCCTAATGTAGAGGTTCACCAAACAAGAAATTCATGTGAAGTGTTTCTTCGATTAAAGGAGGCAATATTTAAATGGAAGATAAAGTAATATTTTTATTTTCTGGAGTAAACGTTCGAAATATAAACGTTCCGTTGTCGACAAATTTTATTTGTTATTTGGATGAAAAATATTTTCACCTTTATGCATTGTTTTATTTCAAGTTGCTACAGTGTTCTTGGAACCTCTGCCTCACTAATTTTCTATACTGACGACCTGGGCTGGGTTTATTCGTATTCACCATAAGTTTTGACAACATTTCACGTGTGTCGGGGCCGGGACCATCACCCTCAGCCAAGGGACGCATCTCTCACGGAGTTGCGAGCTCAAGGGTACTTCCGGGACCTCGGCATTATTCCTTCTGATTATTCGAATCTCAATAAGATTTAATCTGTTGACTTAATGCAAGTTGCAAACCTTATAATCTATTTGAAGTTTTAACGGTGAAAGTATGCAAATCACGGTCTGTTTACAGGTTTTTTAAGCTTGGTTAATTTTTTTTGTTGACATTGAAACTAATTCATTATAAATTAGCAAAACTTTATTTTACTCTTACTGGTGCAGAAAGTCCCCAGAGATACCGGCAGTAAGTCAAAGGTGGCTAAATCGGAAACAACGATTCTGTCTTTTTACACAAAACACAAGATGTACATCACATTACTCACATCATTCAACATTATTCATCTACTTTTGACATCAGAATTCTGATCATCTGCAAAGACAATTCTCATAACTAGACCAGTTCGTAATACAGAGGAAAAATTGTGGTTTTGATCCCACGTTAAACTGTAGGTTCATTAAATCTCATTGGCAGTTGAGCTATATAGCGCCACAATTATCTTACTAATTTCACAATTAATTATACTTGGCTTAAAATACCTACCTATGCTAGGTCATCGTTTAAGAATTTTAATAATAATAATACGTTAGGAACTGAGCAGGTTAGATAAATTACGCAGCCATTCGGATGTTGTAAATTTACGAATATTTATTTGCTTTCCATTAGTTTAAACTCAAACAAAGTTTTTTTAAATACAAATTAATTAAGTAAACATTCTACGATAATACGACTGAAATATTTGTATTATGGAATGCCGTGGCTGAATAGATTCCCACTTGGCACAAACATAGTGCTCCTTTCAGCTGCAATAACTTTGAGGCTCGCCTTTGTTGGCGTTGGCGTTAGTGTTTGCCAGGGGTCGTGTCGGGGAAGGGTTGTGTTATTTAGCGGGAGGGGGCGGAAGCGTCTGGCCTGCTGGATGTTTCCTCACAGCCTCACTAGAGGGTAGTTTCCCTCACACCACTTCTGGCTCGTACAAGTCATGTAGGAACCACCCTGTACATCCTCCCCGCCTCCTAGAGTCGACTAAACGTTGTAATCCTGTAATGTAATCATATATGTTATACAAATGCGAGAGAAACACACGAAAATATATCCAACCATTCCTTTATTTTAATCTTATTAGTTTCTAAACGACGAGTTCGGGAGATGAAAAGGGTTAATTATGAATATGTCTATGTATGGATTGTGTATATGTGAACCGTGTTAAAAAAATTGACATGAGAAACAATAGGCGAGCGAAGCCCAAACAAGGTTTAGTTTTAACAAACCTGAGATGTAACATGTGTTTTCGAAAATCTGTGACTAATATTATGGTACTTTTGTGTTAATGGTGGCGCGTTTCGGAATATTTTCACCGTTCGGTGTTGGACAAAGCCACACGTTTCGGGCTAAGCACTTCATACGGCTTCTAAACTAAAATTTATATAATGGCTGCGGGAGTCTTGGAATACCGCTCCCCAAAGGGATGTAATTCAGCGGAGGGAAAGGGAAAGGGAGGCGAGCGGATATGTGAGCATTGCCCGGATTGCGGAGAGCTTCCTTATGGGCCTAGTTACCGCATCTACTCTGCTCTTTGCACACCAACTGGATTACGTAAAACTGTGGCTCATCACTTACATCTCTCTTCTTCTGGAGTCTCAAATTACTAACACTGTAATAAATGACAATAAGCTTCATAGTCTGCTTTTTATGCAGTTATGTATTTTACTATTCTTGAAACTGTAATTTCCCTTTCATTTAGTTCCACTGGTTAGTTGTTCGTAAATTTATTAATTTCGTTCAATACGCTGTCCAAATTAGTTTAAAACATAGTCAATCTTTAATAATGACTTCAGATCAACATCCATCCAGTTTTTGTTGAAGATTTCCTAACGTCAGACATCACACTAGATTCATTTATTATTTGACTCCTTCACTTCAATAAGGAAATAAATTATTCATCAAGAAATAAAGAATTAAAATATTTATTTTCAAGGAATCAGAATTCTACTTGTTAACCACAACAATGCACCTATTCTTGCAGGCTTGGTTCTACAAGCTGGCTACTTTAGCATCTTGTATAAATTAGCCTAATTTCCTGACAGTGAATCATCCAGAGTCCTTCCAAGTGGAACACTTGATTTTTAATCAATAGATAATAGAGAGATAATAATAAGATTGTTTGAAACTCAAGCTTTTTGTTTGATTAAGGAGTACCTGGAGTGCGGAAGATCTTGAATCGATTAACGTATTGTGTGTTAATTTAATTAAGTATGTTTCCATTTTTAAATGTATAAATTTGATGTATAATTTTTCTTTAAAATGTTGTGAACAAGGGTTGGATGTAGAATTTAAGTGCGCCGAATGTGTGTTAGATGTAGAGATGTACAGTTCATATTTGTACATGTACATACTATTAATATGAAATAAAGAATTTAAACGAGAAATTCGCTAAAAATATGAAATGTTCGTTTGCTATTGTTATTCATGCCTTTTAAGTGTAAAACTTTCCAAATTGAATAACCAAACTGTTGAAGAACAAATAACAAATACGTAGGAAATAGATAAATAGATTACGCATCACCACACATATGAACAGCCGAGCAGGTAGGCAATGTCTGGGACTAGACAAGATTTAATGAATGATTCGTTGTCTTCTAATTGATTATAAATTGAATAATCAACGTCAATTGAGCTTTTGTCCGCTCAGCTTCTCGTGCCCGAGTAATCATCAACATCATTCAGTTCAGCTCGGCTTCATCAACTGTGTGAAACAAGCCAAGCGAAAAAACAAACAAAACAAGTTCGCTTTACCTGATTTCAACGTCAAGCAAGTTAGAAAAGAATAAAATAATTTCGCTAAACCTGATTTCAATGTCAAGCAAGTTAAAGAAAACAAACAAAACAAGTTCGATATATCTGATTTGAATGCCAAGCAAGTTAAAGAAAACAAACAAAACAAGTTCGCTATACCTGATTTCAATGCCAAGCAAGTTAAAGAAAACAAACAAAACAAGTTCGCTATAGGTCTAACTGATTTCACTGTCAAGCAAGTTAAAGAAAACAAGTTTGCTATACCTGATTTCAATGTCAAGCAAGTTAAAGAAAACAAAAAAAAAACAAGTTCGCTATACCCGATTTCAATGTACAGCAAGTTAAAGAAAACAAACAAAACAAGTTCGTTATACCTTATTTCAATGTCACGCAAGTTAAAGAAAACAAACAAAGTAAGTTCGCTATATGCCTAACTGATTTCAATGTCAAGCAAGTTAAAGAAAACAAACAAAGTAAGTTCGCTATATGCCTAACTGATTTCAATGTCAAGCAAGTTAAAGAAAACAAACAAAGTAAGTTCGCTAGAGGCCTAACTGATTTCACTGTCAAGCAAGTTAAAGAAAACAAACAAAGTAAGTTCGCTAGAGGCCTAACTGATTTCACTGTCAAGCAAGTTAAAGAAAACAAACAAAACAAGTTCGTTATACCTTATTTCAATGTCACGCAAGTTAAAGAAAACAAACAAAGTAAGTTCGCTATATGCCTAACTGATTTCAATGTCAAGCAAGTTAAAGAAAACAAACAAAACAAGTTTGCTATACCTGATTTCAATGTCAAGCAAGTTAAAGAAAACAAACAAAACAAGTTCGCTATATCCGATTTAAATGTACAGCAAGTTAAAGAAAACAAATAAAACAAGTTCGTTATACCTTATTTCAATGTCAAGCAAGTTAAAGAAAACAAACAAAACAAGTTCGCTATATCCGATTTAAATGTACAGCAAGTTAAAGAAAACAAACAAAACAAGTTCGCTATACCTGATTTCAATGTCAAGCAAGTTAAAGAAAACAAACAAAACAAGTTCGCTATACCCGATTTCAATGTCAAGCAAGTTAAAGAAAACAAACAAAACAAGTTCGCTATATGCCTAACTGATTTCAATGTCAAGCAAGTTAAAGAAAACAAACAAAACAAGTTCGCTAGAGGCCTAACTGATTTCAATGTCAAGCAAGTTAAAGAAAACAAACAAAACAAGTTAGCTATACCCGATTTTAATGTAAAGCAAGTTAAAGTTAAATCACCCATGGCCATTTTTGATGGTAGGAGATTTACTTATCACACTATTCAGGACTTAAAATACAGTATTATAATTTTTTTATGCATCTTGCACTGTATCGTAAAACTGGTTAACTAATTACATCCAAACGAGTCACAAGGTTTTGCAGAAAGTGAAGATTGCCACGTGTGTATTTTTTGACAACAGCTTTAGACAAGGATACTGATATTACACACCCGCACTGGAAACGTGATCCTAGACATTAAGTACTGGGACTACAAACAATATTTGAGGATATTGGCAATGTAAAATATGTATATTTTTCAAGTTTTAGTCAATGTCAAACTTAAAGTTTGATGAATATGTTTTGGCCAAAAAGGTGCCTCAATACCAGTGATATGAATATAATAATTACACCTTGGGGTAGGCCACGTAACAAAAACATTTGAAAGTTTGAATGTTGTAGGTGTCAAATGAGTCAATATGTCAGTAGCTGTAGAGAGCTTCTAAATTGAAAATATGTTACGGAAATTGAATTTTGACTGATATAAAACTCTTGTTTAATGACTGGAATCTAAGCACTTTCTAATCGATTAAAAGATTTGAGAGGTATTATGGTTATCTTAGTATAAGTCAAAGATAAATAGGTAAAAAGAGAAATATTAGTTAATAAGTTTGGCAACAATGGTAGTAAACACATGTTATCTAGTGAGTCAGCTGATCACGGAGCCAAAATGATGGGTATAATAAGTTTGGCAACAATGGTAGTAAACACATGTTATCTAGTGAGTCAGCTGATCACGGAGCCAAGTGATGGGTATAATAAGTTTGGCAACAATGGTAGTAAACACATGTTATCTAGTGAGTCAGCTGATCACGGAGCCAAGTGATGGGTATAATAAGTTTGGCAACAATGGTAGTAAACACATGTTATCTAGTGAGTCAGCTGATCACGGAGCCAAGTGATGGGTATAATAAGTTTGGCAACAATGGTAGTAAACACATGTTATCTAGTGAGTCAGCTGATCACGGAGCCAAAATGATGGGTATAATAAGTTTGGCAACAATGGTAGTAAACACATGTTATCTAGTGAGTCAGCTGATCACGGAGCCAAATGATGGGTATAATAAGTTTGGCAACAATGGTAGTAAACACAAGTTATCTAGTGAGTCAGCTGATCACGGAGCCAAAATGATGGGTATAATAAGTTTGGCAACAATGGTAGTAAACACATGTTATCTAGTGAGTCAGCTGATCACGGAGCCAAATGATGGGTATAATAAGTTTGGCAACAATGGTAGTAAACACATGTTATCTAGTGAGTCAGCTGATCACGGAGCCAAATGATGGGTATAATAAGTTTGGCAACAATGGTAGTAAACACATGTTATCTAGTGAGTCAGCTGATCACGGAGCCAAATGATGGGTATAATAAGTTTGGCAACAATGGTAGTAAACACATGTTATCTAGTGAGTCAGCTGATCACGGAGCCAAATGATGGGTATAATAAGTTTGGCAACAATGGTAGTAAACACATGTTATCTAGTGAGTCAGCTGATCACGGAGCCAAATGATGGGTATAATAAGTTTGGCAACAATGGTAGTAAACACGTGTTATCTAGTGAGTCAGCTGATCACGGAGCCAAATGATGGGTATAATAAGTTTGGCAACAATGGTAGCAAACACGTGTTATCTAGCGAGTCAGCTGATCACGGAGCCAAGTGATGTACGCATCGCACGTCTCGATTAGTCCTGATTCAGATTGATCACTTCTCTGAACCATCTACTAACCCGAGCGATTCCTTTTGTTGAAGGGTTACCATTTGTAATTTGACCTCTTGCAGAAAACAACCAATTATATTTTTTCATCTTGCTTGTTGTAATAACTGAACTTAAAAATGTATTTATTTCTATTTTAATAAAATGCAAATATTAGTGTATAGAGTTTTAAAGTTAAAGACAGAGTAAATTTACTCAAATAAAAATACTATTGAATCAATTGTCACTGTGGAAGTTTATAAGTTTGGATGTGTTTCAGATTAAATGTACCTTTTTCGGGACGCCTAAATAGTTCTAGAGGTTATGAAAACACATACACTACTACGTACTACGTGAAAACAGATTAGTAACATAAAATGCAAATACAAATCTCGAGTTGTGTAGGTGTTATTTGTCTTCAGTTTCAGTTAACACAGGTTAAATTACAATATGTCAACACAATATTTAGTGATTTTCCACGAAAGTGTATTTTTGTCTCCTCTGTGAAAAGCTGGTCGTAAAAAACAAAAAAATACCGAAAGTGTTCACATCTCGGTGAAAAACAAATAAGATCAAATGAACTAAAACTAATATCTCGGTTCACAGTTCACAAAATAAAAGAATAGCCCAACAATTAGCCACAGTTATTGTATATTCTGTGTCGCATGTTGAACGTATCTCCATGACGGACTTTATCAGAGCCGGTGTTATCGACACCGGTGAAAAACGCGCTGTGACTTTCAACTGACGTTTAATTTGCTTGCGTCCAATTTATCACAGGCGCGTAAATAAATGGGCTTCTACGTCGATTTGTTCGAGCTCCTAGTATACATTAACATACAAAGTAGCCAGAGTGTGTCTTCGTTAAAATCCCCTGGGCTTTAACTACATTAAACTATTGTATACTTGACGAAAAATATTAATGTGTAAAAATTGTTGCAATTTCCATCCAATAACATTTTTATAAAATAAGTAGTATGTAATCCATTTATTTTCTAATCTTCACTGGTTAGTTAAAACATGACACTATAACAAGTTATTTTACTTTTAATACTTAAAGTTCGTGAACTTAAAAATATTATATTTCACAACAAGAGTACAAGAAAATAGTGCTTTTCGAGATCAAAGCTGTTAATTTTGGACGAGTGTCGGAAATGTACTCAAGACCCATGATATGAACTCTATTTTTCGTCTGAATGCGCAATATATTTGCTTCCACCTTGTTTTTATAATTGGAAATAGCCAATAATCGATCATCGCATTCGATATCGGTAACTTGACATGCACGTAATAGCGAACAGCTAATGATTTCGACATCAGCTGACTCTCTTTACCTCTCTAGGATGAGAAAGAATTACTTTTGACCAGCAAAGGATATATAAAAACTGACGTTTTAGCAGCGGCATTACCAAAATTGTAAAGCGTTTATTAATCATTGACCACTAAATCATTTAATAACAATAAAACCATAACCACAAATTGAGACAAAAACTGTTCATTTCTAATACTGTAGATCCTTAAAGTTAGAATAAACTGATTTTTTTCTGAAAATCGTAGCTTAGTTAAAAATTGTTTAATAGAATTATTAAATTTGTCGATAGTGAAGAATATCTACAAAATGCAAAACTCACATTGCGGTCGAGGGTTGAGCGGCAAAGCCTGATCTATGAGGACGGTAAGCTGACCACTGACAAGTTAGTCGGTCGACAAACACTATAAATAAACTCAGGTTTTATTGATCTCGCTTCTCATCTTATGGAAAATAATCCGAGCAATTTTTTCCAAACTGAACATACCATGACAGCGGATATAGCATTATTTAGAAAATCCAGATTTTATGCATTTAACAAATTACACTTAAACACAATTTTTAAATCAATTATGACCAATACACAATCTCAAATAAACAGCACTTAACCAAATTTTTACTGGAGAAATAGGACAATAAAGCTCATTAAAGGACATAAAGGATAAGTCGCTTTAATATCAATGTTACCTATACTCAATATCACTAAAACGTTTGACATAATTTTATGAAACCTGTAAGGCTTGTTTGCAAAAATAATAATAATAATACAATAGTAAAACGTGAATGATTCACTAAACAAATAGTACTTCAGTTTTGAATTTTCACAGTAACTAAGCTATAACTTATTTATTTTGAATTAATTTTGAAACAAAGTTTCAATACAATAGACAAATAATCTCAACTTGGAGTATTCATATAAATCTTGGGCGGGCACTCTTCGTTGTAAGCTCAGCTGTAATGCAAACAATGATCATTAAGACTCTTTAGAACCTTCAGATGCCCTTTCTCAGCTGTAAGTAGTAAGACAACGAATAAACTGTGCCTTTATTTATTTGCTGGTGAGGGGAGATTCTGTCTCAAGCTCTAACAATGGAGGAGGGATTTAGATTCTAATTTATAAGAGGGGAGCGGCATACTTAGATATTTGCTACTGCAGGATAGCTTTTACCGTTCAACAAGTTACCGAGGTTGTTAAATACCACTTTAGGTTTATCGATTTATAGGGGAGTATTCGTAGTTGAGGTAATGAAATATTTGCTTAGTTTTAACTACCGATGAACAGGGTGAATAAATTAATGATTTAAGTGAATTCTGGGGTGGGACTTTCTTTGATCAACAGAGGGTCGCGTCACAAATTTGTTCTAGGTAAAATTAAATCTTGCATCTTGCATTATCATCGGAGTGATGATTGTGAGTCATCATCTTGAGTTTTGCCTGAATTCCGTATTCGTGGAATAATTGGAACTTTCATGGACCCACTCTCCTGTTAAGTTACGTTTTATACGAGTAAATACCCCCGTCGCAGCAGACCTGCGAACATAAAGTGTGTTATAATTTCTTGTATTAATAAAAATCTTATTTGAATTTTCATTGTTTAGTTAATCAAATAGAAAATGAATATCGTACATCAAATATCCAAGAAACAAAAACCAACTGTCATGAGTTGTACGTAAGTAAGTATAACGACGATATTGTCAGGGAATTGAGGAACACCGTTGTTCGTTGTTTAGAAGTGAAGTTTTAGTGATGAGTTAAGTCAGTTATCAGATGCAAGGAAACTGTGTTATCGACAGGTCATCGAACCTAGGTGAGGAACGCTGTGACTTCAACTGACATTTAATTTGCTTGCAGCCAATTTATCACAGACGCGTAAATAAATCAGATCCTCAGGCGATTTGTTTAGCCTTAAGAGATAAATGATCTCTGTTGGTTCTAAAAGTAAACGTTGTGAATCGCCGATAGTGAAATGTCGGATGTAAAATACATCAAATGCGTTCTTTTAACGATTTTTGACACCTCGAATAAAATTAAACAAAAAACGTGAAAATGCGTAGTTAATAAATGATTGTATTTACTTCCCTGTGAGAAACACGTTAGATCATGGGAATGGCTGTAGGGAATGTTTTGATCTAAAATGCAATACAATAGCTCTTCTAGTCTCTATGAAAACGGGATCTAAACACTTCCGCTGCACTTTTTGCGTTCCACATATCTGCTAACACACCCCCAGACCTTAGATATACCCATGTCAAAAAAATTATTCAGACACGTTCGGTGACAGAATTTTTCTACCCTGGTGGGAATTTTGAAGCAAATATAATAGCTGGATTGTGTTGTGGATGTTATAACAACGTTGCTGCAGACAAGGACCAGCGATTCATTCGTCAGCATTGTAATTTAAGAGTCAAATGAACAACGTCAGCAGTATCACACAAATTGTTTAGGATTTTGTTTAGGATGAAATCTGTAACTTTGCATTATGAAGGTTTATATAAATTTTTACTGAACCTCTGAGAGAGTGAAAATATATTGATTAGGAAAAATGTCTCAGCTGAGAAAGAACCTACATCATACGGTTCATTACTCATTCATAACAGAGATTCATTTTACGGCAATATCTTTGTAACAAAACTTCAGATCGAAAAACATAGGGCACCATTGGTAACGGATTTTGGTCTCTTGACTTTTATTCGCATCTCGTCTCTTTCACCCTTATATAACGTTAGATTTTTCGAAAATCAACTTTTACGCACATTATGGTGCCTTATAACGTTATAATAGTACACGGGGCTCTATAACATTGTTTTGTCACAAAAATAAGTTTTCGGTGGTTAATAAAGAATTAGTTTAAACCACGTCAAGTGTCGGCAACGCAGATTTTTCAGTACACACTTTGAGAATTGAGGTATACATTTCCACGTGATGGCGGCAACGTAGATTGGTAACTAAAGTAGGTTCTTGGTGGCAAATAAAGTACTTGAATGAACCAATTTACTGGGTTTTACATCACTTAGTTGAATACTACTTTGTAGAAGGGTTGTATTTTTTGTTTGATCACTTGTCGGTCAAGCAGGTCAAAAGGAAATCCTAATGACAAATAATTTGACGAATAGATATCGCCTCATCGCTAACAATACCATCGTCTTGAAGTTTCTTATAACCAAAAATTAATGTAAATGCCTAAACATTCTAACTCTCCAGACTTACGAGTATATAAGCAAGGACCCTAGATGTGATAGTCACATCACAAATAATTCCACATTGGGCATGGAAACTGAAGCTAAATTAAAATGCAACTCACTACTGGGGTCCTCTGGATACCGTAATGAATCGTATAAACACTAAATTCACAAAAAACCCTACAATTGAAAGAATAACCTCACGTACCAGATTTTGAGCAGTAATATTATAGAACATGTTTCTAAGTCTAGCACAGATATAAAATGTATAACGTATTGTACTTTATTGGCTACGCAGTTGTAAACGTCGTGAGTAATCGGGTTTGTTGGCGAGACAAGATACAGGCCCGAGCTTGACAAACGGCGGCTTCGGGTTTTAATACCAAAATCAATATTCAAAGTGTTTAGACGGAGGAGAGCGCGTGGGGCTTAACCTCATATCTTGCACTGCACGAGTTTTACTGTCATTGTGTTCTCGCTGGGGATGCACTGTTATAACTATAAATTAAATAGTTGAGGCCAATCCGCTACAGTGAACACCTGACATTCATAACATATTATCACCAAATAATGGAAATGTTGTGTATTAATAAAAATGTATAAGAAATTAGTATTTTAATACGATTACTATATCATTTTCTTACAAAATACAACAGAGGAGTTTGAAAACTTAACTAAGAACATTAAAATGAAATGTATATTTACTTAGTAAATTAGAGAAAGGTTAAAATTTTACTGTAGAAATAATTGTGTTTTAAACACGATTAGACTAATCAAGTGGAAAATGGGAGATTAATAATGAGAAAATTACATGCATAAAATAGTACGTAGACTGACAGACGGAACGTCATATCATTATCACGTCACCATATTGTAGAAAATCTTTGTTTCGACCAACGGTTAAGTATTCAAGCCCTATTTTAGAATTAGTCGCACCATGTATAGAGTGAATAATATTACTCTTTCACCAAATAATAGTAATGATAAATAGTACATTTCAACATAAATGATAAACCATTACATTATGTGGCATATCGGTTTATAGAACTTGAAATTTCTACATATTGTCAATGAGTTTTTGGCTCTCAAGGTTGAATCAAACACAAACAAAGAACAAGCTAGCTACGTGCATTTTATTTTAATGGATAGCGTTTAGCGTGACTTTATCGTAGTTGAAAAGAACTATCTAGAATTTTAACTAACCATGTTTGAGTGGATTTTTAAATTTGTTTATAAACGTGTTATGTATATTTTCAGGTTCATTTATTGAGAGGAATGTATAACTATTCAAAGTTTCAACCAAGATTAAAAAAACTGAAAGAATGAAAATTTAAATTTCATTCATATAGAAATTATAGCATATTTTAAATATAGATTATTCATATTAGTGTGTATAATGGTAACTATGGCATCGTTGTCACAAGGGCCCCAACAGACAGCACGTCACAAATTACCCGCCTAACTCAGTCACAACCCCACAGAGTGCGTTGTTACAGCTGCGCTGGGCGCGCCATCTCTCGTGTGGAAATCACATTAAACGTCTCCATCTCGGATGGATTTCTTCTGTTTGCTCCACAACCAATTCATTAACAAGAGTGAATGTCGCTGTTGCGACCACTGCGCCGTCTCTAAGTTTAATTACCTTAAACAAACTTTATGGATTTGATTACGCAGAGTAACATAATTTTACTTACAACAATTTTAACGCAGTTATTTCTCGTAAAAATTAATTTTTATTCACGTTTCAAATACATTTTATAAATTTCACTTCGTCATGGTCATGTTTGGTTCCTTACTCAAGCTCCATTTAGCGTATTTCTCATAGGGAAGAAGCTATTACCGTAGGTCTCTTGGCGAGACTTAAGCCATTAGGGAATAGGCAAACTCCTTTATTTATGGACAGATGTTGATGAAAGCTGGTATAAATGTTAAAAATAAAAATTCTTTATGGTATAAATGCCTACTTTCAGTGTTCCTCACAGCAGCAAACCTGCACACTCTTTCCCATGTTAATCTTATGGAGAATAGGCAAATAATTCTCAAGTTTATGGACAGATTTTTTTATAAAACTTGTGAAATATTATTATATTGATTTGGAAATTCGCTGAACGCAGGTCTGCTGCGACGGGGGTATGTACTTTTAAGTTTGTTTTTGTTCTTCCCTAAAGTAATTGGAATATTGGGTTGATTATTTAATTTTATCCCAATACAATATTTCTCTCCCTTGAACAACACCAGGAGTCTAGCTGTTGGTTTAGGATTCTGGATTTGTAATCTACACGTTAATAATGTACAATATAATCTAATCTAGTAATTATTATGTAAATTAGAATTGAGCTGTTAAAAAGCTTTGTGTAGACATTTAGAATCAATTTTCAGGCATATTGTTAAGTTGAAAGTAAACCTTATTTTTAATATAGTGATTATATTAATTACGTTTGTGGAACAATCAGTATCTTACTTTTCATTAGACTGGTATACTTTCACTGTACATTCGACATTGGAATTTCTTTCGCAAATTAATGCCGATTTTGGTTTTAGTCGGTATTATGATTAGAATAAAGAGTTATAAAGGAATCATGCACTTTGTTTTCCATTCAGTTCCCGAACCCTTGTTCAACAGTAGCCCAAGTGTTTATTTTCACCTGGTGGAAGTCGCTCAGTATTAGATTACAAACGAACGACTTCCCTGACCCGCTTCACGAGCTGATCCTTTCTTAATTGAATTTCGGTTAAAGTCTGTTTTATTCCCTTTGCGATCTTAATCGCATTCTTGACCTGTATTGTTTCTTTTACTCAAGAACACACTGTTATTTTAACCGCAATGTGGCCATCAAACGTAAAAGTATTACTCTAGACGATTAAATTACATCAACATAAAGAATCTTTATTGTAATTCTTTTAGTTTTTATGCTAAATTAACACACGATCTTAAAGTGATGTGCTTCGTCTTTTAATAAACTTTCCGAGTTTTGATAATCATGTGTGTTTGATTACTTGAATAATTTTCTAACCTTAATTAACAAACAGTCGAAATTGTGAGTAACAATACTTGCAATATCCATAACAGTTATTCTCATTTTATTCTAATATTGCACCGCCGGATCCGATAAAGGGGCCAAATTATCTAAGTTTACCCCGATAATTTTGACGCTAACCAAAGCTAATTATGTTTAACCGTATTTACAGGTTGTAACAAAACAATTCGAATGTAAAGTAACGTTTACTCTTCCTACAATACGGTTCGAAATCAGTTTTACAAGCTAATTAATTAGGGACATAATTCGTGGTATTTTCAGCTTTTAAAACTCCAAACTTATAAAAAAAAATATTTATATCAAATTAAATATCTTGTTTAGACGAAAAAAAATTCATTTAACTTGAGTGACTGCTTCACTCAGTATAGCTGTGGTACAATTATGAGCGAATCCGGGATGAGGAGAAGAGGAGCTCCACAGAGCGTAAGTAACCCGAGCTGTCGAGGGTCTATCAGTGTGGGGTCGACACAGTTTTTGCAAAAGCTCCAATTAGCCATGTGGCTGTAGCTTATCAATCACTCCCCGACATTCCAGCCGTCCTGGCTGCTACCGACCGACATGTGCGACTCTCCTCTATTCATAGATCACTTTTTATTTCTCAACTTGTTGGAAAACGATGACTTGACGGAAGAGGTTAACCAAGAAGTTAATCTCTGAGTTGATTATTGAAAATTACGATCATCCGCATAATTATTAGACAAGGTCGTAATACAGAGACAAAAGTGGTTCTAATTCCACGTTAAACTGTAGATCACTTAGATGCTATTGCCTGTCCTATTAATCAACAGCCCTGTCTAAGAAACAAGTCAGCCTAAGTCAACAAAACTAGACTAGAAGATAGCGTCATAATGAACTTACACAAATGCTTCATTCATCCTTGGCTTGAAATACCTGAGTAGGTGGCTATTTCATATATGTAATAGGTATTACAAGGTAAAAAACTGTGAATATTGATCGGTAGAATGTTAAATTAGTTATTTTGGCCTGACACTTGACCTTTGACTATGGACATGGATGTCTGTTAACTCTCCGGCCCCTCCCCTACGTCAATTTAAACTGATACGAATTATTTTCTGACCCAAATCTTTTATAGGCAACGCAATAGACGCTCTCACAGTGCTTTCTGATTCCCTGAACTACTTTAAATACTTATTTCACTGATAAATTAATACCTCATCATCATAGTTGCAGATTACAGTCAATGTTTTATTTTATTTCTTAACTAGTTATTTCAGCATTGTAACTAAGCAAATGGAATACCTGTTTTCATTCATATAAATATGGATCTATTGAAACTCCAAACAAGGTTACATTTATCATACAAATCTCGACCTACTTCAAGACATTTTGATGCCATCATTAAATATTTATATAGACGAAATATTTGACCTAATGTGCATATGTTTTAAGAGGCATATCGTAAATTATTCTCGTTCAGTCAAAATAGTGAGCATTGTCTGCTTTACAAAGTCCATCCTGAAATGGTTCGTGGTAAGATTCTTCACCAGGACGGTGTTCGTCTTATCGGAAAGTACACTACCACTACATCCCATGGACCATTCAGAGAACACACTCATGTTGATGCCAACAAGGACTCCGACCGTGTTTCCTCTACAAGCTCCTAGAAACTACAGCCTCTCAGTTGCAGCTTCTTGATGATGTTAGCTAATCTCGAGTAACTTGGCACTTGACTAGAGGTTGACGAGATGGGAAGATCCAACAAATCGCCAAAGATTAAGAATAATTGATTTTGCATATGTACTGTGACTTTTTCATATGACATTTGTTTCTTTGAAGCTACAACAAATCGAAATGGATTAACTTAAAACAGGAAAAATATCCATTTTAATGGTATATTTTCTTGAGCTTAACAATTAATTTTAGGGATCTAAACCGACCTGTGCGATTTCCCCTAATATTAGATGATGGTCGGTTGGCCAACCTGCGCGGTTCCCTCGTTAGCGAGGCCGCGGCGCCGACCCAGCCACTGGAATAATCGCGTCTTCTTTGCATAAAGAACCGCCGGGAACTTCTAAAGTTTGTCTTTTATCCCTTCTAATTATACCATGATGCTAACGAAGAAGAATTCCTTTTATTTCATATTCAAATTAGTGGGGCACAAAGGATTAGTGCTGACAAAGAAAATATGGAAATTAAGAACTCGTTAAAGAAATAGATTTGTGGCTGTAAGTGCTGAATCGCTTTAACTAATAAGGAAATGTGACTGCAGAGTTGACTGTGGAGTTTTGTTTGCGGTTTGTTGTAATTATTGGTAGTACCCAGACAATTCCGGTCCACAGGGTTGACCACCAATGATTTTAATTACATTTACGAGTATTATGATGTTATAAGAGAATGTGTCAAAATAGTATGTCGAATTTTTTTATTTGTTTTAATTTACTCTCTATTATTTCCATTACACTGAACTGTCACAAACTTAAATAATACGTGCTAAATTAATTGGTTAAAATTAAAGATATTTAGTACAAATGGTGAGGAGATATATTAACCGTTAAGTATTATGATAAATTTAGTTAACATCAATAAAACGTTGATTCAACCGTTCAAACAAACACCTTTAGTTTTCATGATTACATTTTGTTTCTACTTGTTAATCAAATCCGCACAGCTTTTATCAGTTAATTGTTTTCAAATTTAAGTAGGTAAGAATTCTGTTACTCTTAATTTAAATAAAAGTAACAGATCTCTTAACTAATCAACTAAATTTACAGTTGAATTTAATTAAATAAATCAAACCGTATGAAACAGAATTTTCAGAAGCAAGAATATTGGTGGATCATTTCATAATGCGGAAAAATATGTTTCTTTGAAGAGATCTGATTTGATGAATGGCTGATTCAAAGATGACGATTCAGGAATGGAAGATCCATATAGAAATTAATCAAGCACTGATCTGAACACATGCTCATAAATTACGTATTTTCAAATGAAATTTAATGTTTAAAAAGCTGCTTTATAAGTAATGATTCTTCATAAAATGTAACATTTTAATAGATTATGAAGTAATTACAAGAAGGTACATTATCTTCTGTGGGCTTTGAACTTAGCTAAGAAAAAGATGTAGAAGTTGACAACGAACATAACAAAATATCTACGACCCCAAATTCTCTTTCATTTAAAAAAAAGTATAATCTCAAATCACGTGATGTAATTGGCTTACTAATCAAATCTGAGGGGACGTCCGCACCATTGAATACTAGGTTCATCCGCGAAGACCATCCTCATAATTCAGAGGCAAAATTGTGGATTAGCTGTTAAACAACAGTCAAATCTAGGAACATGCCTTAGTACCAAGAGTTAAAATATCGCGCCACTATTAGCTTTCACCCATTTCTCATTCACAGTTCCCTTACAATATCTACCTGGGGAAAGTCACTATTTCACAAAGGGAATAACGACTATTTTTCCAATATGTTTGGAAGAAATTCATATTGAAACCAAACAAACTTGTATTTTTCTAATAACATTATTACAATATAAATGTGTATAATTACTAATCATAATGATAATGTAAATAGGTGATCGCAACGCGTGTTTTTATTAACCGCAACAGCCTCGGGCGGCAATAACGAAGGCTTGCGTCAACATCGCGTGTTTACTAACGCGGGGAAAAATTACAAATAAGCACAAACTGTACAGGTAACTCACTGTCTGCAATTATGTTTTTACAATCATCCCACTAGCATGTAATGAATATTTTCGAATTGTGGAACAGAATAGAAATTCGTGTGTTTACGTTTCAAAATAGATTGTTTTAACTGGTAATCTTGTACAAAACAAGTTGTGCTACAAAACAATAAAGACTTGATGTATTTATTACCATAGCAATTAATTTAAGGTCTATTCTGTTCGCTTGTCAGGACCGGTAAGAAGAAAAACATTAACTTAATTGCAATTTGGAACTACATTGCACAAAGGACGCACAGATACACACGTTTTCACTACAGATAGTTTAACCTCACAATGGCGGACTATTGAGAAGGTTAAATTATATAATGTGGTGAATTGGATTAGGAGTTTCGACGGATCTGATGAACACGGTGGACTGTTTACGGAGATGTGGCTTCTAATTCCCTTAGTTGAGTTACTGACCCGTTGGAACTAGTTCCTCTGTTAAGATCGACTCCTATTACAAATACCACTGGATGTTATAACTAACTGCAGCTATAGTAAACAAATCGATAATTTAGGCGACTAAAAAACTACTTCTTTATTCTATACTAGGTACTTTTAACTAACTAAAATGACAACATACCCAGGTATTTTAATAAATGAGTGTAGGATGATTGTGGTGCGATCTTGTAGCCTTGTTACTGACTAAGGCTTAGACAGAACTGTTAATTACCAACAGATTAACGTGGAATCCGAACCACTGCTTTTGAATTACGAACCTGTATTAATTATGAGGTTGGCCTTTACAGATTAACGTAGTATTCAATAGTGCGGACGTTAATCCACACAAGAGAACAATACGCCGACAATCACTCACAACAATCCAAAATTCGTGACCTCCAAGTACACGAGTTTGATTACAGGATACGCCACGGTCCCAGTATTGCAACCATCCCACATTCACTTAAATGAGAATCATATACATATGAAAGCTGTTCGGAATGTAAGAAAGCAAAAATCTTGGTTATTTCTAGCAATTATACAACATAATATAATAACACAATTTAATGCCATTTTTAGAAAGCCTTGCGGACAACCGACCCCTCTGAGTGTGCGGGTTTAATTGGGGGGTGCAAGTTCAAAGAATTCTCTCAAAATAAGTGAACGAGCGCCGAGGGTGTGCGACCAGAACAAGTAATCGCTTCTTAATAGTAGTCAACAATAATGGACTGTACACGCTGTGAAATGTCGATGTACGTACATATCATTGAAATATTAGAAATCTGTAATACATTCACAATGTTTAGGGGTAGATTCTTTTAAAATTATAATAAACATAATAACCAACATCATTTAGTTTATCTCAGTATCACTGATTGTTTCAAAAAATTAATGCTAGAATGGTGTAACTGAATTCAATATCAGGCAAGGTTTTTGGTTACATTGATGCGTTAAACCCCGACCATTTGCGCACTGGATGAAGGTATGCGACGTGAGGGATTTTGAGAAAAGTGATTTCACTTTGTGTAAAATCTTTCAAAAAAGAATGCGAGAAGTTAAAAGCGGTGAAAAGTGGGTTGGTACTGTGTGTCATGTGATTCTAGAATTCTGAGAGTCGTGACAAAAGTGGACTACCGTTGATTCAAATGTTTCAGAAAGTGACAATTCAAAATGAAGTCGAATGAAAACTCATAAATGAAAATAGGAAATGTGAGGTTAGGTAAACAAATAGAATATTTTTACCTTAATTTTGACAATTGTCTTTTTCTTACAGGGGTAGATTTGTCGGCTGACATATTCAGTCTGACTTTCTCAACATCAAAGTGTGCAAGTTTCTGTAAAATGAATATTACATCTGGGGTCATGTGCAATGATTGATGCACGAGGATGTATTGGATTTACATTGACTGGACCCTTTTGGCCAACTTATTGATTCACCTCCCTTCCCATATTTGCTCGGACAACCCCCTTTCCCGTCTTTACTTCCTTGAATTCCATTTTGTCTGAGACGTCAGTCAACCTTTTTAATCTCGCAACTACCCACATGGTGGAGCTACCCTCTCAATAGCTCCCTCCCTCCACATTCCCATTACACCCCTGCTGGTCTCCACTTCATTGTGCTGTTCGGTAGGAAGAAAAATATCTAGTTCAAGAGTAACCAAGCTGTTAATAAACAATAAAAATAATTGAGTTTATAGTTTTTAAAATGCCATGGTTTTAACTTGACAGGTTTTGCTCATCATTTTCTGGTTAAAGTTGACTACCACAAGACTTGCTGTTAAATAAGTAGTTTATAAACAAATAACCCAATTCTTTGTTTGAATTTCATGTGATTTATGTTATTGAGGACATTTTCTATCACGATCCTAAGTAAAACTAAGATTCACGACTTTTGAGATTCGGAATCTGATCCCGTCCTAGGCGAAATAATATCTAAAAATGTTTGTAATTCTTCCCTGTATAACTTCCCTGTGGGAAATAGGTTGGTTATGTCTCAAGGTAAAAATTCAATACAACAGCTATAGTAGTTTCTATGGAAAACTGTTACATGTTTTCCATCTTAAAAATCACCAACACTCACCCAGAGCTAAGACATGTCCATGTCAAAATAACACAATTAATACATAATCCGGTGTAAAATGTCCGCAATAAAAATGTTTGTATTTACTTCTGATACATATTTCACCATTTACAGTCAATATGTTTATTTCCTGTGGGAAACGGGTTAGCTCATGGATTCGTCTAAAAAGAACGGTCTCAGTTCATCTAAACAGCTGTTCTTATTCTTTTATATAAAAAATATCAATACTGAAAGAGTTTCTATGGAAACCTGTAATAATTTATCCATCTTAAAAATCACCAACACCCCACCCCCATAGCTAAGACATATCAATGTCTTAAAAAACAAAATAAAATATAGTTCTATTGTTCGCCTCGAACAAAAATAAATAACATTTATCGAGCTAAGGCTTCTTAGTTCTGAGGTGGCACTTGAGCCCTGTAACCAAATCAAACCCCCTTTCTTTACTCAACTATGCTTTACAATAATTAAATTAATTATATAACAAATTTAAAGTGAATTTATATTTGCAATAAAAATAAATGAAACTAAAATAAAAATATCCTTGAAATTAAATTAATTTTAAATCTAAAGCTAAACTTGATCTTACAATACATTACCAAAACTCTTAAAATAAAAATAAATTAACATACAACTCAAAGGTAGGCTGATACACTCGTTATAATGAAAAATACTAACAGGCGCAAAAATTGTTCAAAAATGAAAGACAGAAGAGCAGTGCAACACCTGTATATGCAGGTTTCCCAAGCTGGTTCTAGAACCTTCTTGATCTCTGTCCACTGTCTATTGTTCTCCCTAGACAGGAACTTTCTGGACCAGCCCAACAGCCACCAGACATGTTAACTTGAACTTACTATTCTGATTTCTTTCCCTTTTTTTATTTAATAATTTTTCATTCCCAAATTTCTATTTATAAATATAACAAAATAATATTAACCACGTTACAATATAACCCGAGTTTTTATCAATTGGAATATAAACGAACAGTTTGTCGACAAGAACCGTGTATAATAAAACCTTTGACTCCAATCACACTATTACCATACCAGGATAAAGTCTTCAAAAGAAATCGAAGAAGAAAGGTTCAAGATTGTATTGTTGTTTAACCAATCTAAATGGTAATTTCTTACGATTCCTTCACGTTTAATGCAGTTTCAAAACCAAAGTCGGTTGTATTTCACTCTTTCAGAAAGAGATTTTTTGGCTTTTATTTCATTTTGAAAAACAAAGCAAAGAGTTGCGATTCACAAAGATTTCAATTGTTTATTTGCGTAAAACGATGAGTACTTGTACATTTGTTAGGTAAATTGTTCTATGAAATACACACGGTCCTGTTTATTTACTCAGATGTTTCGGGGCTCACCTTCATAGAATTATGTCAACTCTATTCATATTACCCGGGGCTCACCATCATAGAATTATGTCAAATCTATTCATATTACCCGGGGCTCACCTTCATAGAATTATGTCAAATCTATTCATATTACCCGGGGCTCACCTTCATAGAATTATGTCAAATCTATTCATATTACCCGGGGCTCACCTTCATAGAATTATGTCAACTCTATTCATATTACCCGGGGCTCACCATCATAGAATTATGTCAACTCTATTCATATTACCCGGGGCTCACCATCATAGAATTATGTCAAATCTATTCATATTACCCGGGGCTCACCTTCATAGAATTATGTCAACTCTATTCATATTACCCGGGGCTCACCATCATAGAATTATGTCAAATCTATTCATATTACCCGGGGCTCACCATCATAGAATTATGTCAAATCTATTCATATTACCCGGGGCTCACCATCATAGAATTATGTCAAATCTATTCATATTACCCGGGGCTCACCTTCATAGAATTATGTCAACTCTATTCATATTACCCGGGGCTCACCATCATAGAATTATGTCAAATCTATTCATATTACCCGGGGCTCACCATCATAGAATTATGTCAACTCTATTCATATTACCCGGGGCTCACCTTCATAGAATTATGTCAACTCTATTCATATTACCCGGGGCTCACCTTCATAGAATTATGTCAACTCTATTCATATTACCCGGGGCTCACCATCATAGAATTATGTCAAATCTATTCATATTACCAGGGGCTCACCTTCATAGAATTATGTCAACTCTATTCATATTACCCGGGGCTCACCATCATAGAATTATGTCAAATCTATTCATATTACCAGGGGCTCACCATCATAGAATTATGTCAAATCTATTCATATTACCCGGGGCTCACCATCATAGAATTATGTCAACTCTATTCATATTACACGGGGCTCACCTTCATAGAATTATGTCAAATCTATTCATATTATAGTCTCACCATCATAGAATTATGTCAAATCTATTCATATTACCCGGGGCTCACCTTCATAGAATTATGTCAAATCTATTCATATTACCCGGGGCTCACCATCATAGAATTATGTCAAATCTATTCATATTACCCGGGGCTCACCATCATAGAATTATGTCAAATCTATTCATATTACCAGGGGCTCACCATCATAGAATTATGTCAAATCTATTCATATTACCAGGGGCTCACCATCATAGAATTATGTCAACTCTATTCATATTACCAGGGGCTCACCATCATAGAATTATGTCAAATCTATTCATATTAGGGCTCACCATCATAGAATTATGTCAAATCTATTCATATTACCAGGGGCTCACCATCATAGAATTATGTCAAATCTATTCATATTACCCGGGGCTCACCATCATAGAATTATGTCAAATCTATTCATATTACCCGGGGCTCACCATCATAGAATTATGTCAAATCTATTCATATTACCCGGGGCTCACCATCATAGAATTATGTCAAATCTATTCATATTACCCGGGGCTCACCATCATAGAATTATGTCAAATCTATTCATATTACCCGGGGCTCACCATCATAGAATTATGTCAATCTATTCATATTACCGGGCTCACCTCATAGAATTATGTCAAATCTATTCATTTAAGGGTATCATAGAATTATGTCAAATCTATTCATATTATCATAGAATTATGTCAAATCTTCATATTAAGCTCACCATCATAGAATGTCAAATCTATTCATATTAGATCATAGAATTATGTCAAATCTATTCATATTATACCATATAGAATTATGTCAAATCTATTCATATTAGACATGTTATGTCAAATCTATTATATTTCTCACCATCAAAATTTATGTCAAATCTATTCATTTAGTAAAATAGAAAGTCAAATCTATTATATTGTACATCATAGTTATGTCAAATCTATTCATATTACCCGTTAATCATAGAATTTTAAATCTATTATATTACAGTCACATCTAGAAAATGTCAAATTATTATATTATTATAATATCATGATATTTATGAAATTATGTTTATAATTTGTAAATTAATAATGTTTCATTTTTGTTTATAAAATTTCTCATGTTAGAATTATTATATACGGTTATGAAATGACAAATGCACATGATTTATATCCAAGCAATTTAGAATATGTTGGATGAATTAATTTCTTATGGAGTTAATACTGACTTATTTTTACGGTTATCACTATTTATATAAATGCAATTATAAATATTAAAAACACGATTTTAACATTCTTAACGATCACAACAATTTAATATGTTTATTTCTAGAAACGCATGCGTTTAAATAAAGTTAAACACTAACAGCTAGTTTAGATTTAGTTGATAAAAACAATACAGTAATATTAGTTTTAATAGATTCTTAAGGAATGAAATAAGATTTGTTGTAAACTAAACACTACTCATATCATTTGGACAAATTACTGTCAATTTAGAATATATAGAAAACATTACCGTGAAATAATAAACATTAATTTTTCTCTTTATCCTAAGTAAAAACAATTGTTAATATATAAAAAAAATATAATATTAATATAATATACTTGATTGAAACCAGCGGCCCGTGACTCCTGTTAGATCATAAGCGGTCACCTCTAGCTTGCCCAAGTGACCAATACCGCTACGGTACCTCGCTGTCTTTAATTCCCTGCCCAAACCCTCGGCTTATAGTAATGAACATTTAAAACAATTATACCTTTATAGTAAAATTAATTTAAATTAAATTTATCCTTTATGATTAGCCCGCGAATGGTCGCGGGATGAGCGTAGCGCTCACTTTTCATTTCTACAAAACGTGGGAGTTTGTGATATTTTGGCCAAAAACTCGGAGTATCTGTTGTTTGTGGAATGCGGTGGGGGAGGTTGAGCAACCTTCAGTCTGTCTCGCACCTTTGTTTTGAGACGAATCACAATACATAGAGCACAACTCAAAATACATTTTATATAGTATAAAATTATGTGTTTTGTATTACAGTATTATCAGCAAACTAGATCTAAATATTGAGCCCGGGGTACCTCGACGGTTAAATTTCGCCTATCCGATCTATGTTTTGTACCGTTTTGAAAAATTACAGTCCGTTGTTTACGTTCCATTAAAATTATATTGTTCCAGCTTGGCTAGGAATATTGCGATTCACACAATCAAAGGCTTTAGAGAGTTCACAGAAGATAGCTGCAGTCTAACAAATAATAATTATTAATTAATTGTCTAAATAATAATTAATTGTATACGAATACGAAAGTAATTAAATATATTAAACATGGAGTTTTACTCTATATTAAATAACTTTAGTTTTCTAAATCTGTTAGTAGACCATGATCATTAAATTAATTTTGTGCAACAAAAAAAATTTTCCTGTCCTATTAATACATGATTAGTAAAGTATTACCTTTGACTAACCATTTTAAAATTGATAGTCAAAGGTATTACCATGAAAAGCAAAAATTTTCCCGTGAAAAGAGGTCGCTTGACGTATTATTTTTCCACGAATAATAATTACAGTAGTAATAAGACAAAAAAATAAGCCATCAAAAAATGTATTACGTTTCTCAAACATTTAATTAATAGTAAATATGATTTTATAGCATCAATAGTTTAATTTTTTACCATACGGTAAATATATCTTTATATAGTACACATTTATTTATAATTAGGGATGTTCCGATATTATCGATATCAATGAATATAGGACGATATTGAGGATTCGATATTATCGTAATATCGAAAGATTATGGTCAATATCGGATTTCGATATTCTATTTTTTTTAAATACGGATTTTCAATCGCGATATGATATTAGTTTGAAATAAATTAATTTTTTTTACTGAATAACTGAAATGTTATTCTATGTTTGTAAGATGTCTTGCCCTTGCCCAATGCTTGGGTTGGTAGCAATTCAGATTTTGTTGTTTGATTTCTCTGTGGTGTGTGGTATGTGATTCTTATTCTTATGCCTGCCGGCCAGTACTTGACACTTACCGCCAAATAGTTACTTGAAACTTTGTTAAAGTGGAGCTTATGTCTGCGTGAGTTGTAGAGTGTAAAGTAAATGATTCTTGTGTTAGAGAAATATGGCTCCTCCGATCAGTAAAGTGAGGAACTATTTTATAAAAAAGGATGGGAAAAACGCTACTTGCAAGCAGTGTTTAAGAGAGGTGAAATATAGTGGCAATACCACTAACCTATCAGCACACCTTCAGAAAAACCATCCCAAAATATACTCCGAATTTTGTAGTCTAAAGAAAACTAACCCAACTAACGTAACAGAAACTACATACGGAGGCCTCTAGTTATAGAGAGTGGCCTCGTACAATACTGAAGTTTAATTAATTACTGAAAGTTGTGTGTAATCAAAGAATTGTGCAATATATAAAAAAATATCATTTTCGATATTATCGCTGTATCGAGATTGATGGTTAATAACGCTATCGATATCGAATATCGGAAGATACACGATATCGGAACAACCCTATTTATAATAACTGTAAATGCACAAAAAATTTCTACCGAGATCCGTTTCCGTTCTGGGAGAATTAAGAGTGAATATTGGAGATGAAGGATTATATTGGGCGGCCATTTTCTGTTGGAAGCTTGGCTGTTGCGTCTCTACGTTTGTTCTCCAGTGTAGATTTACAATTTTTAGACTAAATTGTTTTCACTTGTACAAATCTATGCTACCGGAATAAGTAACGTGTGGGTGTTTGTGTAGTTTTAGCTGCAGTTATATTATACTAAGTTCGACAAATTTTGAATTATGGAGAGAAAATCACTCCGACTAGAAGAGAAGGCAAAAAAGGCCAAATTGGCCTCAGAGAAATCGGGATCGAGATCAGCGACTGTTTCAAATAAGAAACGAAAATTTGCTAGGGGAAAGAAGAGAGCCTTGGCTATTATACTAGGTTCGTCAAAATTTGAATTATGGAGAGAAAATCACTCCGACTAGAAGAGAAGGCAAAAAAAGGCCAAATTGGCCTCAGAGAAATCGGTATCGAGATCAGCGACTGTTTCAAAGGGGAACGAAGAGAGCCTTGGCTATTATTCTAGGTTCGACAAATTCAGAATTATGGAGAGAAAATCACTCCGACTAGAAGAGAAGGCAAAAAAGGCCAAATTGGCCTCAGAGAAATTGGGATCGAGATCAGCGACTGTTTCAAATACGAAACAAAAAAATGCTAGGGGAAAGAAGACAGCCTTGCCTATTATACTAGGTTCCACAAATTTTGAATTATGGAGAGAAAATCACTCCGACTAGAAGAGAAGGCAAAAAAAGGCCAAATTGGCCTCAGAGAATTCGGGATCGAGATCAGCGACTGTTTCAAAGGGGAAAGAAGAGAGCCTTTGCTATTATACTAGGCTCGACACATTTTGAATTATGGAGAGGAAATCACTCCGACTAGAAGAGAAAGCCAAATTGGCCTCAGAGAAATCGGGATCGAGATCAGCGACTGTTTCAAATAAGAAACCAGCGACTGTTTCAAATAAGAAACGAAAATTTGCTAGGGGAAAGAAGAGAGCCTTGGCTATTATACTAGGTTCGACAAATTTTGAATGATGGAGAGAAAATCACTCCGACTAGAAGAGAAGGCAAAAAAGGCCAAATTGGCCTCAGAGAAATTGGGATCGAGATCAGCGACTGTTTCAAATAAGAAACAAAAATTTGCTAGGGGAAAGAAGACAGCCTTGCCTATTATACTAGGTTCGACAAATTTTGAATTATGGAGAGAAAATCACTCCGACTAAAAGAGAAGGCAAAAAAGGCCAAATTGGCCTCAGAGAAATCGGGATCGAGATCAGCGACTGTTTCAAAGGGGAAAGAAGAGAAGGCCTCAGAGAAATCGGGATCGAGATCAGAGTCTGTTTCAAATAAGAAACGAAAATTTGCTAGGGGAAAGAAGAGAGCCTTGGCTATTATACTAGGTTCGACAAATTTTGAATTATGGAGAGAAAATCACTCCGACTAGAAGAGAAGGCAAAAAAGGCCAAATTGGCCTCAGAGAAATCGGGATCGAGATCAGCGACTGTTTCAAAGGGGAAAGAAGAGAGCCTTGGCTATTGTACTAGGTTCGACAAATTTTGAATTATGGAGAGAAAATCACTCCGACTAGAAGAGAAGGCAAAAAAGGCCAAATTGGCCTCAGAGAAATCGGGATCGAGATCAGCGACTGTTTCAAATAAGAAACGAAAATTTGCTAGGGGAAAGAAGAGAGCCTTGGCTATTATACTAGGTTCGACAAATTTTGAATTATGGAGAGGAAATCACTCCGACTAGAAGAGAAAGCCAAATTGGCCTCAGAGAAATCGGGATCGAGATCAGCGACTGTTTCAAATAAGAAACGAAAATTTGCTAGGGGAAAGAAGAGAGCCTTGGCTATTATACTAGGTTCGACAAATTTTGAATTATGGAGAGAAAATCACTCCGACTAGAAGAGAAGGCAAAAAAGGCCAAATTGGCCTCAGAGAAATCGGGATCGAGATCAGCGACTGTTTCAAATAAGAAACGAAAATT
Organism: Nephotettix cincticeps; assembly: GCA_023375725.1. NCBI lineage: Eukaryota > Metazoa > Arthropoda > Insecta > Hemiptera > Cicadellidae > Nephotettix > Nephotettix cincticeps. The sequence continues at coordinate 20,008,009 of CM041789.1, read as the reverse complement.
TGCTAGGGGAAAGAAGAGAGCCTTGGCTATTATACTAGGTTCGACAAATTTTGAATTATGGAGAGGAAATCACTCCGACTAGAAGAGAAGGCAAAAAAGGCCAAATTGGCCTCAGAGAAACCGGGATCGAGATCAGCGACTGTTTCAAAAAGAAGAGAATCAGAGAAATCGGGACAGATCAGAGTTTTTTCAAATAAGAAACGAAAATTTGCTAGGGAAAGAAGAGAGCCTGGCTATATACTAGGTTCGTCAAAATTTGAATTATGGAGAGAAAATCACTCCGACTAGAAGAGAAGGCAAAAAAGGCCAAATTGGCCTCAGAGAAATCGGGATCGAGATCAGCGACTGTTTCAAAGGGGAAAGAAGAGAGCCTTGGCTATTATTCTAGGTTCGACAAATTCAGAATTATGGAGAGAAAATCACTCCGACTAGAAGAGAAGGCAAAAAAGGCCAAATTGGCCTCAGAGAAATCATCATCAGCGAGTTTCAAAAAAGAAGAGACTTGGCTATTATTCTAGTTCACAATTCAGAATTATGGAGAGAAAATCACTCCGACTAGAAGAGAAGGCAAAAAAGGCCAAATAGGCCTCAGAGAAATCGGGATCGAGATCAGCGTCTGTTTCAAATAAGAAACGAAAATTTGCTAGGGGAAAGAAGAGAGCCTTGGCTATTATACTAGGTTCGTCAAAATTTGTTATGAGAGAAAATCACTCCACTAGAAAGAACAAAAAGGCCAAATTGGCCTCCAGAGAAATCGGTATCGAGATCACGACTGTTTCAAAGGAACGAAGATAAGCCTTGGCTATTATTTAGGTTCGACAATTCAGAATTTTGAGAGAAAATCACTCGACTAGAAGAGACAAAAAACCAAATTGGCCTCAGAGAAATTGGATCGAGATCAGCGACTTCAAATACGAAACAAAAAAATGCTAGGGGAAAGAAGACATTTGCCTATTATACTAGGTTCCACAAATTTTGAATTATGGAGAGAAAAATCACTGACTAGAAGAGAAGGCAAAAAAGCAAATAGGCTCAGAGAATTCATCGAGATCAGCGACTGTTTCAAATAAGAAACAAATTTTTAGAAAAAAATTTGCTATTAATATTCACAAATTTTGAATTATGGAGAGAAAATTTCAATCGCTAAAAAAGGCAAAAAAGGCCAAATTGGCCTCAGAGAAATCGGGATCGAGATACGACTGTTTCAAAGGAGAAAGAAGAATTGTTTACTAGGCTCGACACATTTTGAATTATGGAGAGAAAATACTACTAGAAGAGAATGCAAAAAAGGCCAAATAGGCCTCAAGAAATCGGTATCGAGATCAGCGACTGTTTCAAATAAAAACGAAAATTTGCTAGGGGAAAGAAGAGAGCCTTGGCTATTATACTAGGTTCGACAAATTTTGAATTATGGAGAGAAAATCACTCCGACTAGAAGAGATGGCAATAAAAGGCCAAATAGTATAGAAATCGGGATCAGATCAGCGACTGTTTCAAATAAAAACGAAAATATTGCTAAAAGAAGAGACTTGGCTATTATACTATTCGACAAATTTTGAATTATAGAGTCACTCCGACTAGAAGAGATGGCTTAAAACCAATAAACAAAAAAGTATGGTACAGTGATAACAAAATGTCCAAGAATATTTAATTTGAATACCTATTTTAGTTTTAATACTCAACAGCCAATCCCAAAGTGGTTTACGTCGTCTAGTGGCTTCTTCGAGGTCTCATCAGGCTGTAGTAGATTGCAAATTGATTGATTGATGTTTAATAAAGTCAAACATCACGAGTAAAATCAGAATTCAAATTTTATTCTTTCACTGCAACATTTATTCGATTAATTTACTGAGCCCGATTATGAAACCGATGCTTAAGTAATTATCACAGTAAGATTCGTTAGGTCTCAATAATCTGACTGTAAAAATAAGCCTTATTTATATATCAAAAGGTTTTTTTGGCACATTACTAATAAGGGAAGCACCCTAAAAATTGTAAATCAATGTTACAATATGTAATCTCCCTATACAAAATAAAGCGAACTCGACCATAAAAGGGCAATTAGGTCTGGCGTGTGGGAAGTTTAAAGTTTGGCTAATGGTATGTAAATGTAAACTTTGGTCGTCTGCCATTTCCGACTCAGTTGTTAGTTTGAGGTTGGATTTGTGGTGTACTTAACTAATAAGGACGTCAAAACCACGCGCCACTTTGTACCTTCTCTTATATACAGGGTTTTCCTTAATGTTAATTGTTATCTAAATAAGTGTTAATAATTATTAAACTATAAGTATATTTTCAACCTCTGGACTCAGGGACATAATTTCTTAATACATTCATACAAATAATTCATTGCCCTTGTAACGAGTGGACGTGTTTCGTTTCTTTGTGCGTAACTATTTTTTCATATAATTGTTTGTAAATTATTTGACTTTTTTCACTTTATACAGACTTGATATGATTTAGGTTATAGCTGACTAGAGGACAGGATCAGATTCTAGATCCCGAAACTTCATGAAACAACGTTTTACTTGTCATGTTGAAACATGTCCCGCAATAATAATCTAAATAGCATTAACCCTCCTGCAATACATTTCAAAGAAAAACTCATACAGTCCAAATAAACGTTTGCTATGTCGCCTTGGTAGTGTTAATGTGTTACGACATGTTAGTTATTATCTAGTCATGCCAATGTCTTAAATTAGCGGAAAAATTCTAAATTAAAAACATTAATGGTGAAAATGAATAATATACTTATGTAAGTGGTTCCAATGATAAAGAAACAGAGAAGATAAATTACCATGTTTAACTGGATACACTTCGTAAAAAATACCCTGATGTTCTCTTGGTCAAGTCTAGTATAGCGTACAGAAACTTGCACACCCGTCGTGGTTAAGCCAACCATGTAAACACGGACAAGCAGAAAGAATTTGTGAAGTGCTGAAAGAGAATTCCATGACAGACTTTCTCTCAGACCACAAACAGCCCAGCGGGAGAATCCACCATGCTGTGAAAATTCAAGATCATGGGATTATAGTATTTTAATTTTAACTTCAGTTATTTCGGACATAAAACTAACTTTATCTATTATCAAATATCATTTGTACTTTATTCAGAGTGATAGCTTATACATTAATTATAATTATATTCTTGTTGGGTTGGACGCATATGACAGTGTATATACAATCATTTCCTTATTACTGGATAGTGTATTGGAAAAATAAATACCTGAGTAAACACGATTATAGCACGAAGCTGACGTTGGTTTTGCAACAAAATCTTGTTCTGATGAATGACAAAATACGTTTAAAATAGTATTTATAAGAGCCATAAAGTACAGTTGTTAAATATTTTGATGCATCAATTCATCTAACATGCAATTTTTTCTTTAAAAAAACAGTAATATGCTACCTATCGAAAAGAGTCGATATGAAATATACAATCTTTGCTGCCTTTAGTAATAAGTCTTGTTTGGGCAGTACCAAAGGCAACCCATGATTACAGTATCAATGCAAGAAACAAAACGATTCTAGAGCAAAAATGGCAGTAGTTACTTCAAAAGAAAGATGTAGCAGCCCGTCCTGGAGGCTAAAATAATAAATTTCTGTAAGCAGGAATATATTTATTCATATGAACCTCCAAATATTACTCAATTTTACTTGAATAGGAAAGGATATCACGATAGAATTGTGGCAATTTGGGATCTCTTACATCTTGGACTTCTGTTGTGTCACTTAAGCAGAAATACCTCTATGAACAACTCTTTGTAGACACTGTTATCGTTCCGATTCACAGATTTGAAACTTAAGATCTACAGATTTTCAATTGATACACATGTTTTGGACAGATTTTTGATGTAAGGGAGGGTAATGTTTATACGAAGTTTGCACAAGTGAAAATTGAAAAATAATGTTGAAACCTTAATGTTAAGGTTTGAAAACCTCATTACAACGCATCAAACTGACACGAGTTCAAAATTTACATTCAATCATTATCATTTATTAGTCTCACACTAAAAGCATTCACATTACAATAATGCTGCAGAATCTCAGATCAGAACATTTGAACATCATACCGTCAGTTTATTCTCAGCAATGACATAATTTTAAGATTACACTTCTCCTGACAACCAAGTGACAACACAAGACGGTGGTGGAGCTCGTAGGTAGCTCATGTAGCATTGATGACTTGGTGAAACTTATCCAATATCCTAAACATTAGCCGTGCGTGAGAAAACTCCCATTGGGACACATGCGTCAACTGAAATCTACTAAATCGCTTTTGTCAAGTGTACAAAATTTTTTCGACAATTTTATGCTGATAGTTTTAGCACGTTTGTCACGAAACACTTTAAATAATACTGTTCTTGGGAACTTTTTTCTGAAGTATTTGCGCATTCGTTTGCTCGTTTCCCTCAAGGGTTATGTTTAATTCAAGCAACCGCTGTCGTTAAAAAGAGTGATTCCAACCAAGATGTGCAGCGAACAATTTGGGTTAAAATTTCTGATAAAATCAGTCGTTAATGATATTGATCAATCTAGTGCTAGATAATGCTATACAATAATCTAAGGAATTCCTTCATGGACGATGTGCTGTGGTTTTATAATTTATAAAACTATAAAACCACAGCAAAAACTAACAATGTTACACATAGTTTTCATACCTATAGAATTATGGCTTCATTGACTAGCGTTTTAAGTACATAACAAATTGAAGTTGTCTTCAGTAAATTAAACAGTCTTACCTAACGCAACTTGGACGTTAAGATTCTGGTTCTAGTTTACTTTCTGTTGTAGGCTGAATTTGACTTGTTTCGTTTCTTTCATTTATATTATCATTGTTCTTACGGGACTGTAAATTGAAGATACTGCAGATATTGTTAATGTTGCAATGAACACAAACATTCAAACTATGATTTTAAAAATAGTCGAATGTTGCAGTCAGTCGCACCGCTCTAAGCACTACAGACAACGTTGTGCGATGAGGACAGAGGACGCTGACGGTTGATATCATGTGCATTCTCTCATGTTGATTGAGTGGGCTGTAGTCTGCAGTCAAGCATTATAGAAGGCATCTGAACAGAGATGAGAGAGGCAGCTATAGTATCAGAGGTAGAGAGTGGTACGATCAATTGAGGACAAAGTAATGAAATAAACTCTCACTTTAATAAGATTCACCGAGATAAAATTATTAGATATTGATGAACTACATGTTTCATTTTACACATCTCAAACACTTGAAACCATTTCTAATATTCTGCTTACACGTTTACTTTTCATCATGGTCAAATCATTAGACATACATCTAATATAAGTATCCAGTAATGTAAAACATTGTTATTTCACCAATTGGTAAAATATTGTTTTTTCCCCTTTCAAACAACTCTAAATATTTTTGGTAACAAATGTTTTGTGAATTCGAAAAAAAATAGAAAAAATATATTTTCATATAAATACACAATATATAAATAAATCGTTTTACTAATAGCAGCTTATCTTATAAACATGGTTACCTTCCTTCAGGTTTAAGGTATAGATGAATATGATATTACGTATAATTTTATAATTTATTTTTCTCGAGGGGAAATGCTATAATGCACCATCAGGAAGTAGAATGGTGCACTCCCCGGTGTGAGGGACTCGCACCCAAATAAAACCCCCGCCTCAGGATGTTGACCACTTCGGAATTACCTATTAAGGTATGAACCTCAAAGCGGAGCCTCGTATTTAAAGCTCAATGAGCTACAACTCCGATTTAGCCTTCTGAGGGAAGATCCAGAATGTTACGGATCTTTTAGGTTCCTTTCTCTTGAGAACTTTCTCCACGAAGGACGTGATGAGAATCCAGTTCTTAAGAGATGTCACCATTTTTTCTAAAGCGGTCTACAGCGAAAATTCTCCGAACACCAGCAGAAGCTGCCTTCTTAGAACTGCCCACCGGAAGAAAGTGTGAAAAGCATCATCGTGGACACCGTCCCCGTAAATGCAAGCTGGACTGTCAACCTTAGCTTTCCACACCGAAGCAGATCTGTAGCGCCACGAGTCTCCAGCTCAACAACGGCGTCGTCCTGTTGCTGGCGCATGATTGACAGCTCGAGGATTGAACGCAGGGGACTTGACTTTGGAGGAATTCCCTCCTGAATTCGGAGTTCTGGAGAGGATTGCCCCGGGACATCCGCATTAGCCGAACCTTGTGGCTTTTCCCCCTGGAAAACACCAAAAGAGTTGGTCGAAGGACAGACAGAAAAGAAAGAAGAAAGGAAGGAAACTTGGACCTTAGAAAGGTGAAAGCTTGAAGATTAGGAACTGTCATTTGGCTAGGGCACCTCGGGGTTGCCAGCCTCTCCAAAGAGAGACCTCCCGTGTAGTCAAAGACGACTACCCCTTGAGGGTACGCATAGTTTTATAATAGTAGTATATTGTATGCTAATTATAAGAATAAGGTTTCTTTAGAAACACAATATTATTATTTTAACTTATAAAGAACTTATTCAGTATTGATGAAAAGTCTGATCTTTTAGTAAAATGATAGCGATATAATTTATAAAAACGATTTTTTTAATTATAAATTTTTACGAAAAAACATTAATAAATTTAGCGATTTTTATAAAAACCTATTGATTTTTTAAGGCATTATATTTTAAAACATTGTAAAAATTGTATAAAATAATGTTACATTGCCGAGTCTTTTAAATTCTTACGTAAAAGTTACGTATATTTATACAATACTTTAATATAGAACTCAATTTAAGGAAGTATTGTCGGTGGCGATCGCGATAGAGTTGCTACATGGACGGTGTTTAGGATATTGGACAAGTTTGCCAGCCGTCAAGGCCACATGTGGCGAATATTTTACAACTACCTTATTTACTCCAACCTGGGGAAGTGTGAACACGCCAAATACAAGAAATGTGGCTGGCTACAAATTATAGAACACCAGGATCTCCACGACACATAATCTAGGGAATTAGAGCTTTATCGACACAACTTCAACCAGGATCAGAACTCCAAACAATAATTTTAAAAGTTTTACGAGGGAAACCAACTAGCAACTGTTAAGTGCTATAAGTGAAATTGTATGGTGAAATATGTATACGAGCCCAGGGTATTGGTGACGTATCCAGGTATTTAAGTTGTTCGCGACGTCAACACCACGTGTGCCGGTGAGAATATTTCTCTGGAGTCCGATGCTGTGCCGAACTGACGAGGCCTAAAATAATAGCTGGATGTGTATTAGAATGATTGACAACCCAACGAATTAGATTGATTATCGCATTGAATTATTAGATTTTAGAATCTACAAATATAAAAGAAAAACTGAACCCTTACATCTAGATATAACATCAGTAAATTGAATGTTTATCTTAAGAGATCGTTTATGTATGTACATTTTGGATGCACGAATAGCATGAAAGCATCTCTTGAAAATCGATCAAAACAAGGATTCTTTTTTTTGTATTACCTAAGGCAACCCATAAATGCAGTATCAATGAAAGAAACAAAACAGTTTCAAAAACGATTGTCTAATACAGAAAGTATCAATCGAAACAGGAAATAGGACCTTACGCCAAGATTTCGTCGGGTTAAATTGTTCAATTTATTGAAGACAACTTAAATGTTTTCTGAAGGTACTCAATGAAAAGATTGCAGTATCAATGAAAGAAATCAAACAATTCCAATGTCAGTACAATCTACAACAAAGTAACGATCAAAACTAGAACCAGAACCTTGCGCCCAGATTGCGTTGTGGAAGTGTTCTATTTAACAGAACTTTAAAGTTTTAAGTTTTTTAACAACTTTAAAGTTTTTACACACTTAATGAAAGCGAAAGCCATCGCACTAAAACAGCAAACAAATTGCTTTATACAACGTGGACATATTTAACCTTGATCTAAGAGCGTGTTAGTCTATAACTTTTGAACGTTAGAAATGTGGGTGGTGTCTGTATGTCAATAGTAGAAGGTAAAAGTCGTATATTTTTGAATATCTTGTCTTGATGGTTCTCGGTTAATTCTCCATCCAGAACCCCATGCGCATGTTATTGCCACTCAGCCAACGCTTAACGAGCATTTAAATATTATTACACGCTATATTGCCACTTCAAGTAATTAATTTCAAGACGCGACCTCTTCCCTGGTGTACTTGTAAAATACCTCTGGAAGGATTTGACGACTGCCTTAATAGTAATAATAAAAAGTAATATAAAAAACACACATTCTGTACTGAATTGTCTGTATTGAAATGTTACTAACTGGTGTTCCTTTAAGATTCAGTTATGAATATATAGATTTATTATCCTATCCCGGTGAAAAGAAATCAGATCCGGTTCATATATCATTTTATCAAAGTAAACAATTTTTCGATTTGATTTAACTCACACTCTTAAACGAAATTAAACACATCTCATCGAAACGGAAACAAATGACATTCCTACGAAAATTATCATGATATATTTTGTGCCTATGTTTAATAACTGCGAGATATATCTGGATCTGTACCCTGTATCAAACAAACCTTTTATTTGAACCAAAGTAAATGTCGACTGTACACCAATCAGTACATGATACGAAGCTAAATACATAAGATGTCCAAAAGTATTTAAAAGATTAGTTGTAGTTGCAAGGTAGGATCACATGTACTTGGAAACATCAACAACCCGCAAGCTAACATCATTGTTGATGCGTCGAGGCAGTCGCCATATGGCACATGCTGATATCGTCAAATTGCTACTATGGTAAAAGACGAATTCAAACTGGTCACTCGAGAATGGCTGAGATTACCTTTAACTATAGAGATCAAGATGGGGAATCATTAGGAGAGACAACCTGTTCTACTCCCATTCGAGCTCTTTAAGCAAATATGGTGGAAACTTGATGATGACACAAGCGCTAGGCGAGCAGGAAGCATCGAGCTGGTGTGGTGCGCTGTATATCTGCTAATGATGCGAGACGGCTCCAGACAAGCACCAACAACACTAGGAGATGAACAAGGTAAGGAAGTTGTACTCCACTGCGTCAATAATCTGGATCTGTACCCTGTACTAAACACTATATGAACCAAAGTAATGATTATCAACTTAACACCAATAGACTCTTTGGAAAAGAGGTACGAAACAAATGGAAGAAATAAATAAGAGTAACAATCACTGACGGGATTACGTTGTAATGTGCCAGATATAGAACCGACACCAAGTCCACGACACTTTGAATAAGTTTGCGAGGTCCATAATGTTACTTTAATACACTAGTTACAGTAACAAGTACCTTCAGGAAGTAGGACCAAATGAAGATATAAAAAGCGATCTTGATGCACCCAAACACAAAAACAGAAGAAACCAGCAGTGTCAAACATAAGGAGTAATGGAAATAGAGACCTGTAAAACGCTTTTCGGAGGACTTAGATGAATATTGAATCACTGACTATGTTAATCTTTCATTATGTCCTTTATATTTTATTTCGTAAATATCTCAGGTTCTTGGCTGTTGGTCAGATTTAGTCTCCCCAAAGACCAGAGATTTCTGCTCGTATTTCAGCCTACATCTTTTATAAAGGCTTCTACATATATTAAAAAATCATTTAAAAGTAATGAATTTTTAAGAATAGTTGTAGGTACAATATTTGGCTTGCCGCTCACACGCGTATTACCATAGCTAGTCAATTATGAACATTTTAACAGTCAGTGTGGCCAAAGAAAGTGAAGACGAGTTAGCCACAGATTTACGGGATAATAATATGTAACAGTAACCAAAATAAACCGATTATGTTATTGGATGACTCCATTGCCGAACTGAAACATGACGATAATTCATATCTCCAAAGTGAGACAAACCCCCAAGGTCATGTGTTTGAGGAACGAGTAGAGCAGAGGCGAGACTATCAATGATAATAAGTATGATAAATAGAACACATTGTGGAGATGTGGTGAAAGATGCCCATATCACAAATCAAAGAAATGGATGTCGTTAATTGAGAAATACACCAAGAGAAGTTTCAACCCTAGATTTGTAAATATACGACTTGTCGTGTATGATTGTAAGGGTTTGCTACCATGGAAAGGATTAATTAATTTAACTATCAACTAGATACTATATATAGTAACAGGTACATTATTTTAAAGCATCAAGAAAGAATTCTAGAACTCAACAAGGTATTTCATGATTGTCGATGGAGATGCCACGTAGAAAATATCGCATGATATTTGAAGAGAGAAAACGACCACCTAAATCAAAGAGGCTAATTTCGACATGAATGTTGTAAACCTTATAGAAATGTTGTATCAGGAGTTCCACCCACTATTTACGCGAACAGATATATATGCATTAGTGAGTAATGTCAGAGTGACTGGTTAAGATAATATATATTCATAGAGGTAAATTTCATTGTATATAAACATAAGTTTTGAAATAACTGTGAGAACCATTTGTGTTTTAAATAAATATTACTATAATCAATGAGAGTATAATTGTTTTTCGTTATTTATTTGGTTTATTTACACATAAATACTAATTAAAATAAAATGTTCATTAGTAATGGGAATATTACACTTTATTAATACTCTTAAATGTTATATAACAGTCTTACTGTATTGAAACTCGCGAAGTCTATTGGGGCATGCTAGTTCCTCAATGCACCACGTGCAGTGCTAGATGGTAGTTCATCAAACCACCACGCGTAGCGCTAGGTGGTAGTCAATCGAACCACGACGCGGGGCGCTAGCCATATACAATTCTATCATTTGTTCTGTTTCATTAATTTTTACTTTCTCCCCTTATACATAGTATATGGAGAAAGTATTGTTTTCGTCAAAATTTTCGAATTTGAGTTGAGGGTGGATATATCCGTTTTGGGGTCCCCTGAATCCAAAAAAGTGGGTTTTGACGTGATGTCTGTCCGTCCGTGTGTGTGTGTGTGTGTGTGTGTGTGTGTGTGTGTGTGTGTCTGGATGTGTACAGTGCCACAGCCTACCCCATTGGTCCGATTTAGATGAAATTTGGCATGTATATATATAGTCACCGTATCTCCAGGCGTTTTTTTCATTTTTTTGAATTTTTGATTTTTAAGGGTAGTTCACCCCTAAAAACCCTTAAAAAACGTGAAAAATCCAATTTTCTCAAAAACGGCTCTAACGATTTTGATTAAAATTTGACAGTTTATAGTGTACAAAGTACTAAATAATTTGACACCACCCGCATATCTGTAAAAATGACGGTTCAAAAGTTATGGGCTTTTAAATGTCAAAAAAATCAAATTTTTAAATTTTCAGCGAAAACAATAAAAGTAAAGTATAACTTGACTGGCACCATTAAAACCAGCTTAAAAAACTAAACAAATTAGTAATTTGAATTATTTGTCTACGACTAACGGTTCCAGAGAAAAGTTAAATTTACTGTCCACGATAAATGCAGTACGTTGTCTGAAAGCGCCCAATGTTATTCTTATGGAGAATATAAAAAAATCAATTTCTTCCTTACTTTCCAACCGTTTTCCATGAAACTTGGTATGAAGCGTAAGGTCAAATCACCGAACAAAACCAGCTCAAAAAAGCTTGGTGTTACGGGGGGGGGGTTGTCCCCCCCATACAATTTGAACAATTAATTTAACTTTGTCTCTCGTGTTTTTATTTTTAGAAATTGGATAATTATTTTTGAAACAATAAATTATTAAATGATATTTAGATTAACTTTGTAGAACATGATAGTTTTATTACAGATTGTCTTTTTTTAATTTACTTAAGGGAGAAAGTATGTGTCAGTCCACTGGTACCGTTTATTATGGTTTGTCTTGATTAATATTGTAATACGTTATACATTATGTATCCTATTTACCTGATTTCAATTCCTGTGAACTCTGTGTTAGAGTGGAGTCGTGAGACTCCAATAGATCAATGTCAAACTAATTGTATTTTATAAAAATAAAACTGATAATAATTACATTTTGGAACAGGACTTACTAATTATTATATTTTCAATGCATTTTAGTACTGTTTACTGTAAGTGTGAAAAAATTAACCTTATAATAAACCAATAAACCTATGAAATATAAAATTTTACAGAAATTGAACGAAATTATAACTTAAAAAGGACAGTTCGAAACTGTTTCTATTGTCTTTCAAGGGAATTTGGATTAAGAAATGAATTGGTGAATAATATATTTATTATATGGACAATATATGACATATATGATTACTTGTAATCTATAATATTATAAAGAAGAGGTGGTTTCTGTATGTTTGTTTGTGGGTTTGTTGTGGCAAGTAAACGCAAAAAATACTGAACCAAACAGTTTGAAATTTTACACAAAGGTAGATTTTAAACTCATGCAACACATAGGCATACTCATTTCCTTAAAATCCTCTCGGGCTACGCCCTGTGAACGTCCTAAGATTCAATGTTTACATTTTTAGAGAATGAAAACATAAAATTACTTGAATGTCAACAGCTGTGAACACTAAAATTTGACAGTTCGGGAAGAAGAAGAAGAAAGAGCTGCCGTGACTGTCCTAGGTTTCAATGTTTACTTTTTCTAATGACAACATCCGTTTGCACTATATTTTGACAGTTCGGGAAGAAGAAGAAATAAAGTTGATTTTTCAGATAAACTGCTGGATCGAAATTAGTGAATTATTTGAAATAGTGGAATGGTACATTTTAAGTTTTTCCGACGACTGTCTCTATTACATTAATCCTTTTCCTCTCCCAATATTTCACAGATGTTACTTTGAAATGTTGTAGACACTCGTGTTTTGTCATTTTGTAAACAATGAAGAATAAATTAACAATAACTTAAATGTATGAATAGAGCCTACACCTTTCAGCCTTTTTTTAACCCGTGCGAAGAACGGGTACTTTGGCTAGTAAATAACTAGAAAAGTTCTGAATTCATTTTTTGAACGTTATGAAAATTTTTGCACTCTTGAGATAAATTTGAAAGGAACATACCACTAGCGGTATGTTAGTTTTTAAGCTTATTCGTTTAAATTTGTTTTTTTTTATACCATCAAGTGTCCTTTACTGAGGATGTGTGAGAGTACGGGCAAGGCAAGGATGGTCGGTGAAAGTTGAGTTGAAAGTTCTTCTGGACACGTTACTTCTTAATACTTGTTTGATCCTGGGAAATAGCAGATGTTAGTTGAAGTGCTGAGACTGCAACAAAGGGGTCTCAAACAGGGGTCGATCAAACAGGGGCGACTCTTTAAATAGACACATTATATAGTAAAACGTGAGTTCAAATAATTTTTCCACTTAGGCCTACAAATAGTGAATTAAAAAGTAATATTTTCGTCAAAATTTTAGAATTCGAGTTGAGAGTGGATTTTGAGGCTCCCTGAATCCAGTATATTTTTCAGACTATGTCTGCAAACTCCGGGACCGCACTGTATATAAACCATTTTTTTCAATTTAAGGGTAGCTTAGCCCTAAAACTCCTTAAAAACGTAAATAATATTTCTTTTAATCCCCTCTAAATATTGTGATTACAATTTCATGTTTTATAAAATTAAATGGTCGGTTAATTAATTAATTGGTTTATTTAATTAATTTAAGTCCCAAATAATACGAAACCACCCATATGTCGGTAAAACTAATGTTTCTAAATTTATGGGGTTTTATTTATCAAAAAATAATTATTTAAACATTTTTGCAATAGGCCTACAATAATTTTATAATATAAATCGACTATCATGCTTAAAACTAATTTAAAATCTAAAGGAACATGTTTCGAAAGAATACTACTAAAGGTTCCATAGGAGATATTAATTATTGCCTGCGATAAGCACAGAACGTTGTCTAAGAGCGTTTAATGTTGTTCTTAAAGACTTTGCTAGAGAAATTCTTCCTTATTTATTTCCATTTTTAGGGAAATTTGGTATCCAGCTTCCGGTTGCATCACCCAAAAAATCCACTCTAAAACTAATTATTTTACCTCGGGGTAGTCTCTATTTTAAATTTGTATTAAGAGAGTATGGCAAAGATATTTCATTAATATTTTTTAAACAATACATTCGTTTTGTTGATAAGGTTTAGGAGTATATGAAGTGTAAGTAATTTTTCATTTCATGCGTAAAAGTATATTTATGAAGCATATTGAAATACTTTCAACAAGAGGGAATCTCTAGAGAAGTTGAAACTTAGAAGCAAAAAACTTTACACTTCGGATTTAAAAATGTTCATTTTTGTATACATTCAAAATAGTTGTACTGGATCGAATAGTTGTTTATGGATTCAATCATAGTAATTTTCCCATAATGAAGATATCTGAATTGATTTAACTTTATTTAACCCCAAAGACTTTTATCCTCTTGGCCCTGATATATTAATTTTAAATCCAATTTCATTAGATTACTCACCTGTAGTGTTAACTGGTGTTGTGACCTCGGTACAAGAACGGCGACTGTCTCGTATACAAGAGAACCTGGACACCACTTTAATGTGTAATGAATAACAATTTGTTAATTGTATGTTGGACTCCACGTTTAACTGTAGGTCCGTTATGCCATTGACTGTTAGACTATTAAATAACAGTTTTGTCTAAGGACCACGTCAGCCTTAGTCAGTAACAAGACTACAAGATCGCCCACAATCATCTTACACTCATTTTCCATTCCTTGGCTTAAAATACCTACCTGGGTAGGTTGCTCTTTCATTTATAAAGTAAAAGGTATGTTGCATATATCCATTATTATAAGTAGTTTTTATAAATACTACCCTCCACGTCATAACTTGTTCATTAATTACATGAAATATTTTGTAAACTGGAAATCAAAGTCAGCAGTAATTCATTTCCACAAAAAATAATGTATATCTCATAAAATATTCACTAAACGTCAGCCAATAAAAAACCTTTGAAAAAACTACTTCATCTGAACAGCTGTTCTTATTCTTTTATATTAAAAATCAAATACAATAGCAATGGTGGTTCCTATGGAAACCTATTACATATTTTACATTTTAAAAATCGCCGAACCCCCCCCTCCAGATTAGATTAGAGATAAGACATATCCACGTGAAAATAAAAAAAAGACATATTGAATTTGCTATATATTCTACTACCGAAAAACACTTACAATGTACATGAAATGTATTATCCTTGAAATAAGTCCGAAAAGAAAGGCCTGTACTGCATTGTTGCTGTTGTTGGGC
The DNA here is from genome assembly GCA_023375725.1 of Nephotettix cincticeps. Taxonomy (NCBI): domain Eukaryota; kingdom Metazoa; phylum Arthropoda; class Insecta; order Hemiptera; family Cicadellidae; genus Nephotettix; species Nephotettix cincticeps. The sequence continues at coordinate 19,992,876 of CM041789.1, read as the reverse complement.
CACTCTAAATGCAAATTTCTTACTATCGAGTACGTTAAACACTGTTTCCAAACCGATTCCGAGTTTTCAGATCACATTAAAAGGATTATTGTATTTTTGAAGCTTACCCAAAAAATGTTTGAATGTCGGAACAAACTGTCATTTTAATTATGAAATCGAAATTAGGGATTTTCTGATCTCGTATTACAGTTGAGACCAAACCTAAATAATTAATTAATGTTTTCAGTCTACATATTTTCATTTTCGGATTTCCAATGTGTATTGACCTCTATTATTATTTGCATGAATACTCATCACAATTAACTAAAAACACGTTTTAGATTTTAGTAAAAGATTTTATTAAACAGTGCTTAAAATTATAACAACACAACTGTTTTATTTTGTTAAGGTTTTGATCAGGATCGAACCAGCTGTTTTCAGATTGTGAAGCCTGCACCATAACCACTGCGCCAGTTTTATTGCCTTTTATATTTTTATCAACCAAAAACGTCCGTAATACTTAGTCTCAATCCAAGATGTCACTTCACGATTAACTAAACTCTAACACGAGCCTAAAATTCCAAGTTTTCAATGTAATTTCCTTTTATTATTAAGTCTTATGTTTTCTCAAATTACTGAATTCATTTCTATTGGAATACAAACACAAATAGCTGTGCTTACTTCTTTACTAATATAAATACGAATACAGTTATCAAGTCACACGGTTCATGTTCATCCAGGATCACTCAATAATAGACATTTGTAAATTACATGAATGACTCTGAAGGGTTTAAAAAATATTGGTAACATCCATCAAAAACCTTTTTTATCTAAATGTCCTATTCATTTAAATGTGAATATCAATTTTTTTAGCTCTCCTGCGGTTCTCGTCACAGACCCCATCATCACCCTCTCACCCTGCGCCGAACTCGCTTTATTGAGAGGCCTCCGTTGTGTGCCCAGGTCTGCCTCTTCCCTTCTCTCAGTTTCCTCCCCTTCTCATTTCCTGTTTCACCACGTCCGTTTCCTTAACTTTATTCTCCCTCTTTAGAGAAGGAGATTTTGCTAACCAACTCGGTTGAAATACCAGTCCATATCGCATAAAGGTTTGTAATAATCTTAATACATTATTGGTTGAACTCTCAAACTACATAAGCACGTGCTGAGAAAATATTGCTAAATAGAAATTAAAGACACTGTACGTGTAAACCAGACCATTAACAATGTTTATTAGTTTGAGTTCTGTTTTTATAATTTTTTTTGGTTTTAGTATAGAACTTATTGATTGCAATACAAGGAGGAAAAGGTTTATACTTGCAAATCTCAAGGATGTTAAAAATAATTTCTAGATTCCTGGAAAAAATAAAAACACTCAAAAGATTTTTGCTATTGAGGCCGCTGGTGTGTTAAAAATAGGAATAACTTTAACTATGGTGAAGGTTCAAGATTCACACCGAGTTCACATTTAATTATTTCACAATGTGAGGGTACACTTGAAGATAAGGTCATGATACAAAGTAAGCAATATTTCAATATTCAATTTCAATATTTCAATTTTTTCAAAATGGTAGTGTCGTCGTTATTATAGTGATCTAATCATTGCAGCTGTTTATTACATGTATTTACTTATCAACAAACTACTTTAAAACGTTTAAAAAATCAAATTATGTACCCTAAAATTAATTAATTTTGCTTTAGTTTAAATGTTTTGAGCTATATGTTCTGATATTTTATATATCACAGAAACACCTAGAATAATTTATGTGATTCATCCTTTTTGTAGCCTACATAGTTACATATAATTTAATACATTCTCTGACAGATCAAAGGATTCATTAATATCATATATTGGATTATTCATTAAAATTCATGCACTTTGTTCTTAAATAATCTAAAAACTAATCTGATTGATATGGAGTTTTAACTCTACCCGTTTTTCTGCGGATTTCTAAGGCACTTCATACCTTTCACTTTTCCTTAATCACATAGCGAGATTTTGAGCATTTGATTCCTTCACCAGCTCTCCCCTAAACCAGCGCGTAACATCCTAATGACAATTATCCATGAAACATTACATTTAAATACATGAGTTCTACAGTATAGTATATTAGTAACCTCTATCAAATTTTTTTATCCTAAAGATAAATCTCCAATTTTCTATTGGTGGTGTCTGCAGATTTCCTATTCATTTGTCTCTCACCACTACCTCACTCTTGAATAATATGACTTCAGTTCTTCATCTCACCTAGCAAACTTTTCCTATAGTTTACTGTTTATGTTTTTGATTGTGACTGAGAATTAAATAATTTCTAGATTCCTGGAAAAAATAAAAACACTCAAAAGATTTTTGCTATTGAGGCCGCTGGTGTGTTAAAAATAGGAATAACTTTAACCATGGTGAAGGTTCAAGATTCACACCGAGTTCACATTTAATTATTTCACAATGTGAGGGTACACTTGAAGATAAGGTCATGATACAAAGTAAGCAATATTTCAATTTTTACATAATATATTTTCAAAATGGTAGTGTCGTCGTTATTATAGTGATCTAATCATTGCAGCTGTTTATTACATTTATTTACTTATCAACAAACTACTTTAAAACGTATAAAAAATCAAATTATGTACGCTAAAATTAATTTATTTTGCTTTCGTTCTGAGCTATATGTTCTGATATTTTATATATCACAGAAACACCTAGAATAATTTATGTGATCCATCCTTTTTTGTAGCCTACATAGTTACATATAATTCAATACGTTCTCTGACAGATCAAAGGATTCATTAATATCATACATTGGTTTATTCATTAAAATTCATGCACTTTGTTCTTAAATAATCTAAAAACTAATCTAGCCATAGCCAAATGGAGACTTTTAAACATCCTACCCATGACAATTATCCCATGAAAACATTAACATTTTAAATACACGAGTTCTACAGTACAGTATATTAGTAACCTCTATCAAATTTTTTTATCCTAAAGATAAATCTCCAATTTGCTATTGGTGGTGTCTGCAGATTTCCCATTAATTTGTCTCTCACCACTACGTCACTCTTGAATAATATGACTACAGTTCTTCATCTCACCTAGCAAACTTTTCTTATAGTTTACTTTTTTTTATTGTGACTGAGAATTAATTGAAATTTCATACTTTTATATTCGTTTCATTGCAGCGTAATTACCTTTCGCGCGATCTTGCAGTCTTGATACTGAATAAGGCTGACATGCTCCTTAGACAGAGCTGTTAATTGGCATCTAACGGGTCTACAGTTTAACGTGAGATCCGAACCACTTTTGCCTCTTAATTACAAACCGGTCTAATTATAAGTTCTTACAGTCATTGTAATTCATCAAGCCTTTTTAAATATTTTATCTATGACTTCGCCTTATAGTATAATTTTTTATCCCGTAAAAAGGATTATTTTATAATTAGCCTTTGTCCATAGGAGGTGTGTTTGAATGTCGCTGTTTGTGTTCTCGGTTATGTTTATGGCGACTCGACACATCCTCGCTGTATCGCTTCGCCCATCTCCACGCCCCGTGTTGCCGCCTCCTGTCACTTCACAGGTGTTACGATACCCTCGCTGCAGGGTTCCCATTGGCACGATGTTGCGATAGCCGGTGCGAAATGACTCCTGAACCTTCTTGTCAGCCACGTGTTAAGTTTTTAATCTAAAATGTCCGATATTTAGTTGAAACGTGGAAACATAATTAAGTTCCTTAAAGTTTTTCTCTATCTCCAACGGTTACCGAGATATTAAAAAAATCTAAACACAGTACGTTGTATTGTGGGGCTCCAATGTTAATCTTATGGAGGATAAGGAAAAATTAATATTTCCCATATTAATGAATATTTTTGGTTAAAACTTGATATTTAGCTTCATGTAGTTGAGATCTATCCATTTATGCTTAAAAATCATAGTTTACGTGTTTATCATGGCAGCAAACCTGCATACTCTTTCCCGTGTTAATCATCATGTAGAATAGGACCAAACGTTCCTATGTAAATACGACGATAGTATGATGACAAGTTCGTATAAATGTGATAAAACATAGCGGGAATCAAACCCGTGCGGTAGGTCAGTTATCCACACCAAACCTGGCCAAACTTAAGTGGTAAAATCATTATTAATCAATCAAATTTTCATGTATTATATTTTCTAGATTTCTTAGTGATATTCTTAAATATATTATTAAATTAAAATATTATTGATTTGGACACACGTGTTACACCGGCTTGCGACGTGCGAGGTTCGCCTCAAGACGGTGGCGACACCGTTCTTTACAATACTTTTATCTATGACTTCGCACTTATGCCACAGTATAATTTTTCTGTCCTAAAAGCGTCATTTTATTAACTTTTAGCCTTTGTCGTAAAAAGTGTGTCTTGAATGTCCTTGTGTTCCGTTATGTTTATTTGTCTACTACAATCCTCGTTTCGCTTCGCCCATCTCATGTGTGCATCCTGTCACAGAAAGTGTTAAAATACTCCCTCGCTGCAGGGTTCCCATTGGCACGATGTTGCGATAGCCGGTGCGAAATGACTCCTGAACCTTCTTGTCAGCCACGTGTTAAGTTTTTAATCTAAAATGTCCGATATTTAGTTGAAACGTGGAAACATAAAGTCCTTTTTTGCCAGTCACACTGACTTACAGGACCTCTCAGGTGCCGATCTTAGTCCCTTGACTGCCACTAAAATAGATAAAATTAAATGTGATTGTTTTTTATAACTTGACTTTATTTGTTTGTAGGCACAGCCAACGATTTTTCCTTTAAGTTCAGGTAAAGGTACGTATAACCTTCTGGCCAAGGTCTAGTGTTGAAGCGTTCTACTAGTGCCTCTAATATGACCTAACGACTACTCATGTAGTAGACCAATGGGCTAACGTTCCAATCGAAATACGGCGATAGTATGAGATACAAACTTCGTATGAGTCAACAGCTCATAGCCGGGAATCAAACCCGGGCGGTAGGTCAGTTATCCACCTAACCATGTGACTGCCAAACTTAAGTGGTAAAATCATTAGTAATCAATCAAATTATTAAGTTTATTATATTTTCTAACTATTATTAGTTTTCGTAGTGATATTCTTAAACCCATTTTGACTATAAAATATTAAAATAAATTGAATGTTACAGCACGTGTTACACCGGCTTGCGATGTGCGAGGTTCGCCTCAAGATCCCAGGTGGCGACACCGTTCTTTACAAACTTTTCACTTTGCACTTGAACTGTTTTATGCCACCAGCGACCAGCTGGGCCTCTTTTGTCTGTCCTAAAGTGGAACGTCATTTCTTAACTTTTACCTGTCGTAAAAAGTATTTTAGTCTTCAAATTCCTTGCTTAGTTTCATCCGTTTTATATTTGTCTACTACAGAATCGTGTTCATCCCTGTTCATTTAAGTTACACAGAGTATAAAAAGTTAAACCAAATGTTAACTTTAAAGACAAGATTCCTGTAATTCCTTTGAGATTCAGCACTATTTATAGCCTATTGACATATATTTGCAGAATAAAGTATCCTGAAATAAAGTATGTACAAAACATTTTCATTGGTACTCATCAATAACCAAGTGTTTAGCAGTATTTATTTTATCTATAAGCTAAAACTATTCCGCATAATATAATATTTAAATATACATCATTAGAAGGACAATTGAAACATGCGATGCAGAGCTGCATAGCACACATTTCTATCCTGTACAGCGCCATACTTTATTTGCATACTCGTTCATCGAATGTGAGCAAATATGTACCGGCATCACTTGCACTCCATCGTGCAAACTCTCAACGGACGAAGAACAATCAAAGATAGGTATTTGTCTGAGTTAGAGTGGCGCTGATTCGTAATCTGCTAATTTCGGAGGCAGTAATATTAAATTGTCAAGACTCAAGACGCAGTTTGCCTTCATCAAACACCATCGACAATATTATTAACAGCGCCGCTGCTGCTATCTGCCGAGTAGACTCAAGACTGCGTCCTGATTGTTTGTTAGTTGAATATTAGCATTTAGATTGTTTCCAGCGACTGAAGTCTCGAGTCTTTGCTTTGTCTTTGCTCACAATTCCAATCATTACCTGTTCTCTTTCTTGCAACAGTACGCTGTTCGGGTTTAATGTAGTCCTTGAAGTGAACGAATGTTTGGCGATTGAAGACTCTGTTGTTGAACGGTTAAAGGCAAAAGGACTAGTAATGTTGCACTCTTTGTAACAGTAAGCGACGATTTCTGCGATACGTGCAACAAAAACGTGTAGAAAATGAATTACATGTTCCAAATATCTTAACAGGTAAACGCTCATTGTCGGTTTTATTCCAAGAGACGTAGATCAGGCTATCAACTACACTATGTACGCCCCTCGTTACATCTCAAAGTGTTACCCATAGTTATGTACCAACGTTGCACCTCTCGTTACGTCCCAACGTTGCACCTCTCGTTACGTGCCAAAGTGTTGACTATAGTTAAGACCCAACGTTGCACCTCTCGTTACGTCCCAAAGTTTTACTCATTGTTACGTTACAACGTTGCTCCCATCTTTATGTCCCAAAGTTTTACCCATCGTTACGTTCCACCTCTCTTTACGTTCCAAAGTTTTACCCATCGTTACGTTCCAACGTTCCACCTCTCGTTACGTCCCAAAGTTTTACCCATCGTTACGTTCCAACGTTGCACCTCTCGTTACGTCCCAAAGTTTTACCCATCGTTACGTTCCACATCTCGTTACGTCCCAAAGTTTTACCCATCGTTACGTTCCAACGTTCCACCTCTTGTTACGTCCCAAAGTTTTACCCATCGTTACGTCCCAACGTTCCACCTCTCGTTACGTTCCAAAGTTTTACCCATTGTTACGTTCCAACGTTGCACCTCTCGTTACGTCCCAAAGTTTTACCCATCGTTACGTTCCAACGTTCCACCTCTTGTTACGTCCCAAAGTTTTACCCATCGTTACGTCCTAACGTTGCACCTCTCGTTACGTCCCAAAGTTTTACCCATCGTTACGTTCCAACGTTCCACCTCTCGTTACGTCCCAAAGTTTTACCCATCGTTACGTTCCAACGTTCCACCTCTTGTTACGTCCCAAAGTTTTACCCATCGTTACGTCCTAACGTTGCACCTCTCGTTACGTCCCAAAGTTTTACCCATCGTTACGTTCCAACGTTCCACCTCTCGTTACGTCCCAAAGTGTTACCCATCGTTACGTCCCAACGTTGCACCTCTCTTACGTCCCAAAGTTTTACCCATCGTTACGTCCCAACGTTCCACCTCTCGTTACGTCCCAAAGTTTTACTCATTGTTACGTTCCAACGTCGAACCCCTCGTTACTCTCAACTCATAACAACAGTCTGGTCGTTAACCCCCGAAGCAACTAGTCAAGCAAGTCAAGTCACTTTAGTGCACAAAGTGTTCGCTTAACTTGCCCAACAACTTCTACTATGATTATCGGAATTTAAACTCGTTGGCGAACAATGCAAATTAATGCATAATTTTGCTTGATATAGAAGGATATTATATCTGGTAAACGTAATTAAAACTGTTACACGGTAAATTGGAATATTTAAGGTGTTAGAGGGGTAATGATGTTTACATATTGTCATAATCCTTGTTATTATTATGTGAAACATTTTTTAATACTAATTCAATATAGTTTTAATACGATGAATATTTTTTCGTATACTAAGTCCTGTAGGTTGTGGTTTAGCTCATTATTGTTTGCAAATTTAAAATATGATAAGTAAGTATCCAAGGTAAAACAATAAGGATTCTTCCTTCTTTGATATTATAATTAATTTATGACTTCCTCTCACATGCAGGAACAGAAAATATATTTTAGAATAATTAGAATTTATTCATATTTGTCTTAATATGATATGTGGCGTATAAAATTTATTTTTATTCTTTAACTTTTTTCTAGTCCAAAAACTCACTCTTCTAAAATATCCATAAACCTCAATGGAAAACATTGTAATGGGAACAGAATATATAATTGACACGCCGTATAAGCGTTACCTTTTTATAGTTACATTATTATTTAAGTAATAACTGACTTAATAACAATGATGAGGAATTTGATATGCATGTATTATTTCGTGTCATCTATAAAAGTTTAGTCACGTAAAAGTTTATGCTTTTACGTTCTTATGGGGAACAGTCAAAAACCCTGGTCTTGTTACTTCCTAACGTCAACCTGTTGTTAAAAACATCATGAATCAGTAGCCCGTGTGAAAAAATTGCTACAGGGTCCAGATTCAGGATTGATTCCTCTCGGAATCAATGATATAATGAAATACAACCAATGTTGTGGATAGTAATTGTTCACTCAAAATGTTTTAAGATAATTGACGAGTTGAAGAGTTAGAGAGATACTTACACATGAAACTTATTTTTACCTTACTAACTAATTACCAGTTTATTTATTATGTATCAACATTTTTCGCGTTTTTTAAGTGACCCAAACTAATAAAAGATTTAAACTGTAAGAGGGATCAGAGAGTCGGTATCAAGTGATGGAATAATTTATTATTGTGGGCGAGGAGGGCGTCGTAAACTGTGCTAGTATCGCACCATCGCCGATAGGTAGCGCCGCGGTCGCTATTGGTCCGCAGGAGGTCCCAGGAAGCTGTTTGTTAACTAGTTTATCCGCACCCTGACCTACGACAAGGGACACCTCCTTGGGTTCGACACCTTTCCGAAATGGTTATCGGGACATCTCCAGGTCCGTTACGCCGCTCCCCATCTGGCGGCGGCCATCGCCCGGAAATGAAACTGTCTTCCGGCTACCATCTTAGAACAGTATGGTGGAATCCCTTACGACTTAAATATAGATAAACTCGGAAATTGTGTTATTAGTAAGAAAATTTTCTATTAAATTAAGTTTTATTGATTTAATAAATTTAATCATTGAACTGCAGACTGACCAAGGTATTTATTATCTTTTAAAACTTTTTGTCCACGAAGGAAACTGTTTATCCCGGGTTTCCCCGTGTTATTCCTTTTTCTCCTTTTTATTCCGTTTTCTCCCGTGGGACTCAAGGGAGAAAAATATTCATAAAATATGTTTTAAAAAAGTAAAACAATTTTAGTATTCTATTCCAGATAGAAAAGTACAGCTTTACATAGAAGGTGTGGGATAAGGTTATTTCAATCACCAAAGCTCTAACACCATCAATAAAAATTACGAAACATTGTTTTCAGTATTAGTGCCATGTTGTTATAAATGTTAAACTTGAGGTAATAGCTTCGCAGTTTATATAATTATATAGTAATACTCAGTTGCATTGCATTTTATTAGGCAACATGACAGTAAAAGTATTATTTGAGTAGTTATTGGGATACCCAAAGCCCTAGATAAAATTAAATACATTCTAACTTGTTTTGCATGTATTTAAAAAGGTATTTTCTTACGTCATTATAAATTTTATATTGAATTATTAAATATAAATAAAACAATTTTTTACATATAAATTGATATTGAATTAGTTTCAAGGAAAACACTAAGTACTGTTTTTCTTCATTTAAAAATTCATGGTACAATCACAACAATATCACACTTAGTAATACATTTCCATAGAAACTAGTCAAATTGAAAAAATAGTTCCACATCAAGGTTAGAGGAGATCTCCGCGCAGTGAGATAAGGGAATCTGACCTGCTGCTTGGATTATTGGTATGATCAGCTGATTGCTTGGTTGATCAGGTGATCAGCTGATCAAAGGTATCGATAATCATCGAATATAACACTTTACTCCAGCACGTCTGTGCCATCATTAGTGGCAATAAGGTTAGTGGAGATGAAGACGAGACGATAACTTAGTAAAACCAATGATAAAACTGAAACTAAAGATTCACTTTTAGATCAAAGTTGAAGATAAACGATTTTAATTATAGTCAATGGATAAAGTTTGAATTTATACAAGGAGTAAGTATAGCATCGACAACTTCATTGAGTGTTATAGAGAACATTAAGTAAGTGAAGTATATTAAACCTATAAATTGCGCAACAAGTAAAAATTATTTATATTTTTTAGGAAAAAGGAAAGGGGTGAAGACGAAAAACACTTTGGGGTAAATAAAAAACAATCAAAAAGAATAGTATTTGATAATATTCAATGGCACATAAGGTGTAAGGGGGTATGACTTTTTTGAAGGGAACAGACTAAACCCTGTTCGTTTATCCTATCGCCATAAAGTTAATATAGCTTGTCATGTCAAAGAGCTTTCAAAATTAATTTTTAGCAGTAATGAATAATAATATAAAAATAGAAATAGATAGAAAAAATAAATAGGTAAAATAAAAAATATTAATATACCTTTTTAATTTACTGTAGAATATTTAAAATGATAACTGGAGAAACAGGAAAGATAATGTCAACATTTATTATTCATAGATCAAAGGCGATGTATCTAAACTCGGAAGAAACGATAAATAAGATATGGTTTTAATTCAATCAGCTGCGGTATTGAGACTAACGAACCACGGCTGACTCAGCAAAACCAAGTCTCCAGGCATTAGTTTGGGAGGGAACGGGAAAGGTATATTGACGCTCTCCTTAATAAAAGATTCCCTCAGTAGTTACAGAAATTAATGTATTATATTGTATTACTTACGAATTAGATTAATAGGATGACAAACTACGTCTTATCATAGTCACATAAAGGTTTGTCTACTTGTCAAATAATATCAATGCAATAACTTTCTATCGTTCTAACGTTGATAATACCGTTCTAAAAATTCTTTCAAATAGCATAACCTATTAACGGTTCTCACACTTTTTTTTAAATCTGTGCTTTATTAAGTCTCGAAACATCCAACCGATCTTTAAAAGAATAGATACAACGCCCGTAAAAAGGTACTCATACAATCTAACACAGGTTAACTGTCTCTGAACATAAACTCAACTATATCGGAATAATATTGTTTCAGACCCTACAAGAAAGATTACAAAATATTCCAATCTTGGAAAAGTAAAAAAGGAGGTAAAAAGGTAACTAGTAAAGTCCAGTTTTATGATCTTGCCACCTACATTAAAAACAATTTAATTTTCAATTTTTCAACATTTCAATTTATATTTTTTGCTAGGATAAGTGTTTCCTGACCTGTGCATTCTTCCACCTCCATTTCCAGAAATGTTGTGTAGTTGCAACACTAATGCGTTGGAAAAGTTTAATAACAAATATTGAATAATTATAAACAACGCCATCATAAATTTAAAAGGTTCTGGAGTTTTAAATTTTCAGTTACACCTATCTAAACTTGTACTTCCGTCTTATATTATCTGTGTGTGGTAAGAAATAATACATAAAATAACCCAAACTTAGGCTTTTAATCTATATTATTATAAAGAAGAGGTGGTTTCTGTATGTTTGTTTGTGGGTTTGTTGTGGCAAGTAAATGCGAAAAATACTGAACCGACCGGTTTGAAATTTTACAGAAAGGTAGATCTTAAACTCATGCAACATATAGGCATATTGGTTCCCTTAAAATCCCCTCGGGCTAAAGCCCCACGAACGTCCTAAATTTCAATGTTTACATTTTCAAAGAATGAAAACATAAAATTACTTGAATGTTAGCTGTGAACACTAAAATTTGACAGTTCAGGAAGAAGAAGAAAAAAAAGTTGCCGTGACCGTCCTAGGTTTCAATGTTTACATTTTCTAATGACTACATCCGTTTGCCCTATATTTTGACAGTTCGGGAAGAAGAAGAAATAAAGTTGATTTTTCAGATAAACTGCTGGATCGAAATTAGTGAATTATTTGAAATAGCTGACCGGTAGATTTTAAGTTTTTCCGACGACTGTCTCTATTACATTAATCCTTATCCTATCCCAATATTTGACAGTTGTTACTTTGAAATGTTGTAGACACTCGTGTTTTGTCATTTTGTAAACAATGAAGAATTAATTAACAAAACTTATATATATATCAGTAAAGCCTACTCCATTCAGCCTTTTTAACCCGTGCGAAGAACGGGTACTTTGGCTAGTCTCTATATATAAAATTGAATGTATGTCTGTCTGTCTGCATGTCCTTTATGCGTTGCCAAACTACTCATCCGATCGCCATGAAATTTTAGGAAGTTGCTCTACATGTGTCCGGGAAGGTTTTAGTGAAAAAATATTTTCGAAAACCCCATAAGTTTCCATTTTATGACGTTTTAAATTTCTAATGTTAACCTTATGGAGAGTAAGTTTGTTTACAAATTGTCTACAATGAAAACATTTGATTTCTTAGCTACAGCTGATTGGTTTACTTTCCATTAGCTTTACTATCCAATGCCATCTGAATCATTCATTAATTTTAAACTATGAAGTAAATGTGTACTGTAAAAAATGAACAGCTTTATTCACCACGTTAATAGTTTACGGTTTTGGGGGATTATGTATTTATATTTTTATTTTATGTCTGATTAAAGTCACGTGTTTATATGATAATTACAATGTTTATAATATTACGTTTATTATAATAATCAGCTGTTGTATATCTTTCCTATAAAAGCCGTATTACAGTTAGGTTTCGTTTGGGTTTGGATTGGATTTTAAAATTGTGAATTAATCCTCTCAGATTTATTTGTTTTATGGGAATGTTATTATCATGGTTTATCATTTCAGTATTGTTATTCACTATGCAGCGACCCAGAATATATAACCTTTCACAATGAAGCCGTATTGCTATTCGACTTCAGAACATGGCCAATCTTAAAGTTAACATGTGTTTACTGTGAGGCGTTACGAAGTTCGCCGGGTCAGCTAGTAACTTATAAAACTGGACAGTAAATAATCAAAACAAAAACATTACAATGTACAAAAACATATGATCAGCTGATTATAAATTAACTAATGATTCACAACACTGTGAGGAAACAATTAATTCGTAAGAGCCAGAAAATCAATCATGACAGCACTGTGTTAGTTCTTTAACCTTACTTGTTTCGTGCAACATTATCATGTAAATATTCAGAATATTCAGCAGAAATGAAATAGGAATGTGATCTCTCATGTCGCATGCTAATTAATTTCTTTATCGCGTTCACAATACTATAGAAACCAACACGGAACGTCTATTTTCATTGCAGAATACCTTTGATATGCAGATAGTACGCTAAGTTGATCCAAATTTTTTTTTAAGTTGTTATGTGACATGATCTTTCTAGTTTCATTAATAACCAGTTTATATTTTTATACTTATTCAAGAATGAATAATTGAATTTATTTATAGCAATAATATATTCAAACAGTTACGATGCTGAATTAATAAATTTTGAGAAATAAAATAAGAAATAACTGAAACATATGATTAAGATATTACTTTTGCCGTGATTTTAGTATTTAAAAGTGGTCTTGACATTCAGGGAACAGGCAATGCTCGTCTACTGTGAAGCTGTTTAATTAAAATAAATTGGAACATTAAATTTTATGGCTTTTCAAAGAAGCCATAGATAATCTAAAATGAATGAACGCGAAAAAACTAAATTAATTGACTAGAAAACTTAAAATGATTTTAAGTTGGCATGGTAGTGTTAATTGATTGAGGTGTTGGAAATGACACAGAATTCACTGAGAGTGAAAATATAATTCGTAATCACTTCAATAATTGGTGTCGATGAGTTCAGAGAAGGGAAGAATGATACTTTTCTCAAGAAATGTTACATTTTATAAATTAAACTGTGAAATTTAATGGACTGTGTTTTCAGTTGAGATAGAAAAGATGAAGATTAATTTCCCATTACTCAAATAAACAAAACTCCACTTATTTTTATTGTTAAGTGTCGAGTAAGCTTCTAGTGTCATAGTTTCTACGCCACACTAGTGCCTCTAAAGTGGATTGACCACTAATAGGCACTACTTAGGTAGTCGGGACACAGAAAATGATCTGAGGTAGAAATGTAAAATGCTACTCAAATCTTCGTCAAACAATTCTTAACTATCATTGTGCAATGGTATTTACTTTTACTCGTTATTTACTTTTCAAGAGGCGGCGGGCGATATAAACCTTCTCTGGAATGTAGAGAATACATGAAATAAGTTTCATTGTAATCGGTTCTCCCGTTTTTTTTGTTTTTTTTTTGGAGAAGACGGCGTAAAATGCCTCCTGGAGCGTCACAAACAGACAAAAATTGAGATACGACCGGTTTCGGCTTCTCTAACGCACGAAAAGTTAAAATAACTAAAAAATGAATAATTCTGAGCAATGTACAGACAAAACTCTAATTTTACTTATATAGATTTGTCAGTATCGTCAATTAATCAAATGTTGAACAATGTCAGCTGGTTACAATTAGAAGTCACCATTAAAGTAGAGAAGTTTAGATTTTGAAGCTGGTATGACAACCACATAGCCAGTCACAGTAGAAGGTACACAAGGCCTATTGGACTTAAGAGATATGATTAAAGTTTGATCACAGATGCGGCAACCCCTGTAAGCCGGTCGAGAGAAACAATACGCGATGATAACCGTTCTGCACAATAATCGTTCGGAATTAGAGGTAAAACTTGCTCCGACATACGTGCTCGACGAAACTTCGCCCAATAAACTAGCTCAGATTATACTGGTATTGTGCTCGGCGCTGTGTGAGTGTGACGCTCTGATGCGGTTCTGTTACCAGAATAGTTACTGCGTTCTATTTAATACAGAATCGCTTCTAAAGTATTATTAAAACACCGTAAAGTATAACACCCTTTTAATTTGACTTCTCAAAACTACAAAAACAAAATATCAACATAAACAAACAACATCAGCTGGTCAGCTGATAATTTTACAATAATATAATTTGACCAGTTATTGCAGTGAACTAGCAGAAGGTTAGATTAGATTAGATTAGATTATTTGAAATGGCGACCATACCACAAGGTAGGTATTTTAAGCCAAGTATGAATGAGGATTGAATGTAAGATGATTGTGGCGCGATCTTGTAGTCTTGTTACTGACTAAGGCTGACATGTTCCTTAGACAGGACTGTTAATTAATAGCCCAACAGCCAATGGCAACTAAGGGACCTACAGTTTAACGTGGAATCCGAACCACGACCTCTGAATTACGAATTGGTCTAATTATGATGATGATCTTTGCGGATTAATGTAGTATTTAATATTATTATTATTCCTACACTGTTCCCCCGCCATCTTCAACGGCTCCTCCTCTTCTCCACAATTGGTCTGCGTGTTTCCTCCGTATTAACCCTCCACAAATCACTTCATATGAGCATAAACAATTGCACTTTTGTACTCTTCCTGCCTTCCACCCCGGACAGTTTTCATTTTTCACCCACACTTCACCCTCGCTGAAGGTTCTGGTAATGTTTTTCGGTTGTTCTCGCTGTTGTTGCCAGAGCTTGAATTCCATTTCTCTTCTCACATTCGGTTTCAAATTCTCTAGTTTTGTAGGTAATCCCCTACCTAAAAACATTTCTGACGGAGCTCGGCCAGTAGTTTTCTGTGGGGCGTTTCTGTAGCTAAACAAAACATTCTGTAGTTCCAACGCAGGATCCCTAATTTCTTGTTTTGTAGCTTTGTAGCGCCTATTCAAGGTTCGGATGAGTCGTTCTACTAACCCGTTAGTTCGGGGATGGTATGGGGTCAATCTTATGTGCTTGATAGAATGTCTCTGAAAAATTGCTCCATCTTCAGAAACGAACTGTGGGCAATTGTCAGTGACTACCTGTGATGTAATCCCATCCTCGTCGCCAATAAAGTATTATTAAAACACCGTAAAATATAACACCCTTTTAATTTGATTTCTCCAAACTACAAAGTCAAAACATGAACATAAACAAACAACATCAGCTGATAATTTTACAATAACATAATTGTACCAGTTAATTGCAGTGAACTGGCAGAAGGTTATTCCTACAGCTTCTTTTATAAACGGTTTCATTTATTATACTAAAAGTTAAAGAAAAAATAAATGCTTAGCTCAATTATTTAGCATTATTTTACAGTTAGATGTACTAGAGAAATTGCAAAATTCTTAAATTTTTCATACGCAAACAATTTAATATATTTTAATTTTTGAATAGATACAAAATCACTGAAGAATGTTAACAAAGTACTGTAATACTGAATTTGACAGCTGTTTGTTAGTTATGTTTATAACCACATATATTGATTTCACATTCTGTAGAACTTGGAAAAAATATGTCTAAAATTGCTCAACACTATTCCTTTTCAGAGCACATTAACAATAATTGTGCGTTGGGCACTTTAAAATAAACAATACACTTTCTCCAAAAAATATACAATAAATTGCATAACTGTGAACGCTTGCATTTTCACGGAGAAGCGTCACATAACCTTGATTAGCGTTACAGGAGGATAGACAGAACTTTAAATAAGACCCATTTTGTAATTTCTGGGATATATAAATAACAAAAACATTTATTTAACTAATGACTAGTTTTTTTAGGAATTTAAACCTATTTCAAAATTATGTTATATTAAAACGGAAACCGAACCAACAATACACATTTTCTAATTTACAATTCTTCTTTTATTTGTTTATTTTGATGTCAGGTAAATATTTAGTCAAAGTAAAAAGTATAATTCTTCCTAACAATGAGTCATAAATCACGTTGTTTCCTTGTTAGAAGAATAAAACAATTTTTGAATATAAATCGTGACTATTTGAGATAAACTATTCATGTTTCTACAAATTTAATAGCCATCTGGTTGTATTCACTAAATTTTACAAATATAAAATCATTTATACAAGTAACTGTTGCTACTTGTACCGCACCGGTTTGGAGAGCGGCAATATATGCAGTGGTGCCTAATGGTGCTATTGTGAAGTTATCAAATTCCATGAGGACAAGTTAGCCAATAATGTAGCCACCGTATGGAGCGAATAGCCACAGGCCTCTCGGTAACTACACCATCAACATACTGCGTGCGGCGACCGATAAAATACAAGTTAACAATAACAATTTAACACTTCTCCCAGTTCGGGCTTATTCCAAATGAGGTTCCTGATTTAGATTATGAAATATCAGTGGATTCATTTGTTTTAAGGTTATTTCATTTGGTACAATTGGAAAGAAAAATCTTTGTGTTTACTTCAATGTGGGTATAGGTTAGATCATGGACATGTATAAAGGAAATGATATCAGTTCCTCTAGGCAGCTGTTTTTATTTTTATTTATTTTATTTTTTTACAAACTCAATACAGTTGCACTGGTAGTTTCTATGGAAAAGGGATCCCAATAAATACTTCCGTTGCACTTTTTGTTGAATTACACAAATCTGCTAAAACCCCCTTCCCCAGAGCAGACAAATCCATGTCAAAACTCAAAAGCTTTTTTACGTTGATTGTGAATCAGCTGTTTCAAAAGTAATTTGTTGTCAATGTTGTGTAACGGCTTGGTTTGAAGACAGGAAAACATTTTGTGAGTTGGATTATCACTTAAACCAATCAGTTATTAGTGGGTAACGTGTCTTTAGAACAAATAACACAAGTATCATGCAGTCAACATGGTAGCAATTAAAAAATTAATACTTATTCATGTTAAATTTAAAGTAAATTTACATAATTTCATGTAATTTCACATTTAGAGTAATTATTTAGAGTAATTTGAGTATTTTCACATCTACTGTAAAACTGTGAGTAAACTCTGAATGTAATTTTACAGGATATGTGAAACTACATACTAACTCTGAATGTGAAATCACATAAAATTATGTAGATAAATGTATTTATGTGTAACATTTTTAAAGATGAAAAACTGTACTAGTACAGTTAGTCCAGGGGAGCTATAAATAGATAGAAATGTATGATAACTTAAACACGAATACGTATCAATTTTTGAATAGATAATATGTTGAGTGAAGGATTTGATACTTGTGTTATTTTGTTTATTTTGATTCATTTGGAAACTAATAGTCTCCTTTACCGCCGCCTCCTTCCTATAAATACACTACTGATATCCACATTACCACTTGGGTGTTGCTGTCGAGCTTAACAATCTGCTGAAAACATAGCTGCAAAACCATAAAGCTTGCTCTGTGAGGATCTGGGGACTTCTAACGATTTAAATGTGATATTTAGATTTTATCTTAACAGAGGGTTGTTAGAATACTGGAAAACCCTGTATATATTATTATGTTCTGTATTTTGCTGTGATCCAGTGCAGAGCATGTACGAGTACTTCGCCGAGTCAGGCCGCAGGTCCCTTGGCTCTTGTAACCCGTGTTGTGCGTGACTTGAGCCCACGCCCCACTATGTCCAGACCTCGCCTTTCTTCAATAATATACTTTGCTTAAGCTTAAAATGTTCTTAAAATAATTCCCATCCTCACGCTTTGATTATGTGCATGCTTGCCTCTGTAAATCATTTTATATATTATTGATTAAAATTTTTAAGGATTTGATGACGAATAGTTTTTCCAGCCTTGTTCTAGTAGTATCAAAATATCGTTAGTTTTTTATTTTCACATTTAAAACTTTGTTTTACTTACTTATACTTTATACTTTTAACTGAAATGGAGACCTGCCCAGGTAGGTATTTTAAGACAAGTATGAATGAGGAATGAATTTAGGATGATTGTGGGGCGATCTTGTAGTCTTGTTACTGACTAAGGCTGACATGTTCCTTAGACAGGACTGTTAATTAATAGCCCAACAGCCGATGGCAGCTAATGGACCTACAGTTTAACGTGGAATCCGAAACACGGCCTCTGAATTACGAATTGGTCTAATTATGAGGATGGTCTTTGTGTATTAATAGTGCGGACGTTAATCCACGCAAAAGAACATCACATCCACCGACCATCTCTCACAACTATCCACAATTCGTGACCTCCAAGTAGCTGGATTACAGGACGTCGCCACCGTCCCAGTCACCATCGTATTTGCCCACAAGTTCAATACTAAGAAACGACGTGAAGTTTTTTATGATATTTTTTATCCCTCGGAATCTTGTTATTCCGGGGAAGGGTGGTTTGCTAGCTTCAGGGCTAAAAGTATCGTACTTATAACATCTGAGGTCTTAAGTTAATTTTACTTTCTCCCCTTATACATAGTAAATGGAGAAAGTATTGTTTTCGTCAAAATTTTCGAGTTTGAGTTGAGAGTGGATATATCCGTTTTGGGGTCCCCTGAATCCAAAAAAGTGGGTTTTGACGTGATGTCTGTCCGTCCGTGTGTCTGTGTGTGTGTGTGTGTGTGTGTGTGTCTTGATGTGTACAGTGCCACAGCCTACCACGTTGGTCCGATTTAGATGAAATTTGGCATGTATATATATATAGTCACCGTATCTCCAGGCGTTTTTTTCACTTTTTTGAATTTTTGATTTTTAAGGGTAGTTCACCCCTAAAACCCCTTAAAAACGTGAAAAATCCAATTTTCTCAAAAACGGCTCTAACGATTTTGATTAAAATTTGATAGTTTATAGTGCACAGAGTACTAAATAATTTGACACCACCCGCATATCTGTAAAAATGACGGTTCAAAAGTTATGGGCTTTTAAATGTCAAAAAAATCAAATTTTTAAATTTTCAGCGAAAACAATAAAAGTAAAGTATAACGCGACTGGTACCATTGAAACCAGCTTAAAAAACTAAATAAATTAGTATTTTGAATTATTTGTCTACGACTAACGGTTCCAGAGAAAAGTTAAATTTACTGTCCACGATAACCGCAGTACGTTGTCTGAAAGCGCCTAATGTTATTCTTATGGAGAATATGAAAAAATCAATTTCTTCCTTACTTTCCAACCGTTTTCCATGAAACTTGGTATGAAGTGTAAGGTCAAATCACCGAACAAAACCAGCTCAAAAAAGCTCGGTGTTCCCGGGGGGGGGTCCCCCTATACAATTTGAACAATAAATTATTAAATGGTATTTAGAATAACTTTGTAGAACATTATAGTTTTATTACAGATTGTCCTTTTTAAATTTACTTAAGGGAGAAAGTATGTGTCAGTCCACTGGTACCGTTTATTTTGATTAACTGGTGTACCATCTGAAAGTAACTATTTTTTCCAATTACTCAACTCTATATTTAAACCGTTGCAAATATTCGAACACAGCAAGATCAGAGTGAACCACATGCGGCTGACGTAATCATACATCTGTTGGTTGCGTAATGAATGTAATAGTTAGGTAACGTATAGCGGGATGGTGCGAGTAGGCTCGGAAAGTCTTCAATCTGCGTCAGTCGAGAGTCTGCGAACCTCTTGTCGGTGTTGGCCTTTTGGCTTTTAATACTTATCCACTCTTAGTAAATGCAGCTGAGTTGGATAGACGATGCTCGTGAATCGCTCACATTCTTTAAACCAATGAACAGTATCCTGGGAAAACGTTAGTTTCCAGGAGTGGATATTGCAAAACAGCTTTAAACTACAGCAAGTTGGAGTCAAATCAAGTATGAAGACAGTGGATAAGATATTGGTATGTTTACTACACCGAGGAATTTTATCACTGAAGATCATAGTTGTCGTTCAGTCGGATATCTGGCAGTTTGGATAGAAAGAGGCTGCTAAAAATACTCACTTTCTTTAACTAAAGAAATTTTGGCAAACATTAGTTTTAAGTTAATGGATATTACGAAGCAAATTGGAGTCAAATCTGGTTTGAGGTCAGTTTAGAATCTGCGTATCTACTATTATCATTATTGCGTTACTATTTACAACATTGAGGACTTTCATCCTTGAAGATCGAATACGTCATTCAGTTAATGTCGGCAGTTTAGATAGAAGGAGGTTGCTGGTGAATCAGACGCAATATTCAAAGTAATGAACAGTATCCTTGGGAAACATTAGTTTTCAGTTAGTGGATATCATGAAACTACAATAAGTCGCATCTGGAAGAAAGATATTTCAAACTTCAAAACGTCAGCGCGTTCCTGTCGATGTTTATTTACTTCACCAAAGACTTTCATCGCTGAATATCATGGACGTTGTTCAGTCTGAGTGTTGTCAGTTCAAATAGGGAAAGTATGGTGGCGAATAATAACAGCTTCCTTGGGGAAAAATATTATTTAGTTATTGGGTCCTAAGAAACTACTGTTAACTACTAAACTAGTTTGAATCAAGACAGTTCAGGTTTGACAGGAAGTTGAAAGAGAGATACTTTGAACATTCACTACACTACAGTCTGTCACCACTGAAGACCATGGGCGACGTATCCTGTGGCGTTAACCTGCTAAACTCTGTGTCAGTGGTGACGTCACCGGGCTCCCGAATTAGGACTGTGTCGTCTAGAGCCTACTATAAATGTACCCTTGCAAAGGAAAGGAGTAATGTTTCAACTCAGGTAAATAACGTAATTATGGTAGGATATCAATGAAATCTCAGGCTTCATACACCTTTCAGAGTCTCCTCTCCAACCATTGACGTAGCCAACAGTGTTTTAAGCAGTTTCTAGTATACACATGATCCATTATGCAACTTTTGTTACTAGAGTAACACAAGTTGCTTAATGTATTATGTCTATACAATGTCTCATAACTGTGTAACAAACACTTACCTCGATAATTTTTAATTGCAAACCCCTTTTTGGATACTAATGGTTGGAAAAGAGACAATGTAAGGTCGATGAAGCCTTAGATTTTACTAATGAAATAGTTGGAAACTACGTTGCTTACTTGAAGTAAAACATTTAATTTGATGAAAATCTCCTTTCCATTAACAGAGTCCTGTTATTGTTGTGTCTGGTGAATATACAAATAAACATAAATAGCACAAATAAACAAACTCCAACAATGTCTCGTAAGTTCAACAAGTATATATAAATTTTAAGTATATATAAATTTTTAATCCACCCAATTTTATACTGTCAAATATCAAATTGTAAATGTATTTTCTTTTCAAAATTTTTACGTTACATTTCAGAGGAAGCTTGAATCAAATGAATGTATTGTTACCTATATAAATAAAAATAAGTGGCTTTTAATGAACAGAGACTAATTAATTATTACGTGTCAACCTTTTAATCTGGCCTGCCATTTATACGTGTGTGTGTGTGTGTGTGTGTGTGTGTGTGTGTGTGTGTGTGTGTCGAGCGAGACCTCCAACAACGACGGAGTTGTGATGTTAACTGCCATCCGCCTTCAGGGTTGCTGTTGGCAAGATAACTATCAGCGACACCTGCAGGTGAGAGGAAGATCCAGTTAGGGTATCAAAAGCAGTCCTACAAATAGTAAAGTTTAAAAGAAGTAAAATATTTGGTTTTGACATGGATATGTCTTAGCTCTTGAGGGGGATGTATTGACAATCCGTCAGACCAAAATTTGAAACGGATGTGACGTCATATGTTTATAAGTACAGCTGTTTCGAGAAACTAAAAAAATATTCCCTTTCATGAAAACATGATCCCATTAATTTCTCTAAATGAAAGTAAATACATTAATTTTTCACAATACTTTATGAGAAAGGGTGAAAAATAGTATAAAATTAAATGTTTTATACTATTTATATTTGAAATAGCTGATGATTATTAAAATAAACCTAACAAATAACTGTATCTTTAAACTATTATACAGTTAGTTAAAAACAATAATTACAAATTTTCTTCTTTTTTTATTAACATTACAAGTATAGCTAGTTTAATAACTATAGCTGTGTATAGCTCTGTATAGCTAGTGTAATAACCCACCGCTACAGAAGGGTAAATTGGGGGTATAATGGAGAATGCTGCTGATGCTTTAGTTATCGGTGTGTGTTGAAAATATCATAGAAACTCATATTTAAACTTAATTTTACTTTACTATGAAGTAAATTGAAAATATTTCTACATATTATTTCATGTATCAATAGTGGATGATTAGGAGAGACCCTGTTGCAGTCATCAGTGCAAATGTAAAGCTGTCTGGGTGTTTGGTCCTAGCTGAAAGAAAACTTCAGGGGTGAAGATATCGTTACTAGATGAAGAAAATAGGTTTTTAAATAATCAACTAGTCTTATTTTCGTTTGAACTCCAGATGCAAGTGAGTCCACAAACGCAAACTTACAAGTTTTACCCAAAACTGTCAGCTTATCCCAAGAGGGCTGAAACAGCGTTATGAACTTTAGTTTTTAGCTCCACGTCTTTTAACAGCTGATTCGAGTGGTAAAGCTCCGAACAGCGTTTATTACATATGAATGTAACTGGAAGGCCACTTTATGACCCTTGAAACGTTTCACTAGACCAGGGTTGTCCGTGATGGAAATGGGAATCATAAAAATCCTAGATATGATTATTTCATTTCATTTTATCATCTTGGCCCCGCCAAATTAAGCATTTATTACTGATTACTAAGTAAAAAAAAATACTTATTTATTAAGCATAACTGACAAGTTAATAAGTCAATCAGTAAATTAGTCAGCTATATAAATTTAATTTAATTTATTGTGTATAAAAAATGCAGTATGAATGTACATAGAATCTCTAAAATTTTTACGTCTTAAAGTTTACAATCAAAATTTACTGTGGATGGTGACAAGGGCTAAAATGTTTTTAGTTTTCATTTATCCATGAGCACGTGACAAAAATGTTTAACATTTTACCTTATGGTAAAATCTTTTACTTTATGGCCTAAAAATGTATTTTTTCTTCTTTGGTTTTCAGCTATATTATTTTAATAGAAGGTCCTATCGGAAAACTGAGGGCTCCATATGCCACAAATTTTGCAATATCCATAACTTTTTTCTCGTATTTCATCTCCTTTACCTAAGATAACGCAACATTTTACCATACATTTTTTATGTCATTATTTTACATTATCATAATTGGTATAGTACGTAAAGGGATAAGATTTGAACCCATAGAATTTCACTATTTATTTTATTTCTGTTTCTAGTCTTTAACCGTTTCCACTAAACTGTTAACAATGATTCTGGAGTGAAAATTAAAAATATTCTTCCTATTTACTGGGTGAGACATTTTTTGAAAGAAAACTAACGTCGCAACATACAAAAATAACTTAGTAAAACGCTTTGAATTATAAAAGATGAAAGTGTAGTGACTTTGTTACGTTCACATTTACCTTACAAAGCAAATTAAAATAAAACCTACGCAGATATTTTTAAATATAAAATATCTACAAGGCCAACATCGCAATTACTATCGTAAATATTTCATAATAATAAATTTTAAAGATAGCTAAGTCTAAATTGATATTTTAACAAAAGTAGTTGAAGGATTTCCTGTTGGTATTGCCATTGACAAGTGATGGTGTGAGGTTTCGCTGACAATGTTGGCAGTTCTGAAATGATCTTATCGGTTCATTAGGTTGGTACCGCCAAACGTATCTGTCAGTCGCAGATGTCTGTTCTTTGTTGGCCACAGCTGACATTCTCACTCACTAATTTTGTCAACACGCACGTAATAACGACTTAGTTATTTATAATTTACTCTTTTCAAAAAAGTACATTATTACATTCGATGTCAAAAGTATTGAAATACAAATTGTTTATAAGCCAAATTAATTTCTACAATCCATATTTTAATAACTTTAAATTGGCTTATTGTTTTACAGAATCTTCTAAATACTATATTATCCTAATTTGTATATCTTCTTTGGTTTTCAGCTATATTATTTTAATAGAAGGTCCTATCGGAAAACTGAGGGCTCCATATGCCACAAATTTTGAAATATCCATAACTTTTTTCTCGTATTTCATCTCCTTTAATAATAACGCAACATTTACCATACATTTTTTATGTCATTATTTTACATTATCATAATGGTATAGTACGTAAAGGGATAAGATTTGAACCCATAGAATTTCACTATTTATTTTATTTCTGTTTCTAGTCTTTAACCGTTTCCACTAAACTGTCATGATTCTGGAGTGAAAATTAAAAAATATTCTTCCTATTTACTGGGTGAGACATTTTTGAAAGAAAACTAACGTCGCCAAAATACAAAATAATTAGTAATAATTATAAAAAAAATACTTTGTTACGTAATATTGGGAACAATATAGAGGTTATGCATTAATATTTATTTTATGAATTAAATAAATGCAAAATTATCAGGTTACTAAACAATTTGTAAAAACTTAAGGGTTTAAGGAACTTAAGGATAGCTGTGCGAAATAAAAGCAGAAAAAAGTATTTCCAAAATCTTCCGTGTTTTGATAGAAAACGTATTCGTTGTATTGCTTGAAGCCACTGTAACAAACCAATTAATTTATGTAAATTAAATTTCTCTTTTGCTTTTCAATCCTCATTCCGTTTATAACAAAATCAGTTGATCACAGGCTAATAATAACGGTATGGATAATTAGACAGTAAATGATCGGCTTTGGCTAAAAGACATTAAACGGCATCGCTCAATTGACTAACGTCGTAGCCGAGTTGTAGCGTGTCGGCCTCAAGAACTATAGGCCGCGAGTTCCATTCCCACCAGGGGCGATACTTTTTCTTCAGTGCTATATTAATTATGGTGTATTAAATCGGTTTTATTTCAACCACTTAAATGTTCATTGGGCAGTAAATTTGTTTTAATTTTGCTAATTAACTTGTAAAAACATGTCTTATTCTATCCGAGCAAAGCTCGGTCACCAGGTACTAATATATAAAACACAGACAAAACCTTTTTAATAAAATGAGATATTTATATCAATGTCCTTGTTGCTGTTAACCAAATTATCTCCTGACACATTTCATTCATACCTGTGGTGTTTTTATTCATACTTGTACTTTCTCCCCTTCAATATTACAAAAAACCATTTGATTTTTCTCTTTATGGTTGCGCAACCGAGTAATAAAATCATGTTTTATAGAGTTAAAAAGTTTAGCTTTTTATAATTTCAAAAGCAAATCATTGAATATTTTTCCCTATGGAAAAATCTTGTTGAATCTCAAATGTCTAACATAATGATGCATTAATTAATCTAAATGAAATCTTTAAAGATACACCTGCTTAATAAAATAGAGAGTTTTTTTTATCAAAGTCTTGTTGAGTTCCACATATAAATGGTTTTTTTTTTGTTGTTTGATCTTTCTTTATGTTTTTAGAGTTAGTTTTTTTTTTTTCAAAAGTTTGTTTTTTTATAATAACAGAATCATGTCGGAATCCAATTTCTTCATCGATTTGTAATTTATAAATATGTAATTCTAAATGTATAAATATAAAGGATGAATAAATAGTATTTTTTTATTATTTTATCAAATTTTTTTAATTAAGGAATTAAATTTAAAAATTTTAAATTTTTTAATTTTTTATTAAATGTTTGTCCGGACTATCAATACCAGACGGCAGTTTGACGACTCCGCCACCAGACGGCGCTTTGAATCTTTATAACTTTCTAAAGTTAACAACCATAACAACCTGATATCTTTCAAATAGTTCTTGGCTGTTTTATGTCCTCTATTTAAAAAAAAAAAGTTTTTTTTTTTACTTAAACAAGTAAATTCATGAAACGACACGGTAACGTATAATAATTATTTCAGTTGATAATTGAGTAGTAATTTTTATTACTATCAATTATGTAATACATTATAAATACGGTATGATACATTTTCCTCGGTATGTTGTCGTGGATCTTGCACAAAACGAGCATAATATGATTATAAAAATAAAAACGATAAAGTGAAAAGAAACAGTTGACGAGTAAAAAAAAACATCAAATAAAACCTTTTTTTTAAAGTAAAAAAAAAAAAAAAAAAAAAAAATAAAAAAAAAAAATATTTCAAAAGACTGGTGAGAAAGTAATTAGTAAGTACGTTTATCAAAAAATGATCTTAAAAGAAAATTAAACAGCTTGTCGTTTTTATTTTATAAAATTTATTAAAGGTTATACATCAATCTTTTATTAATCCATAAATACGAAGATATGGCATTGGAAGAGAAAAGAAAGAAAGAAAATACAAAAAAAAAAACTTTTTCTTAAAAAAAAATACAATGAAAAAAAAAATAAATTTTTATAAATTTTTAAAATCTTTTTTTTAATAAAAAATTAATTAAAACTAGAGAAACTTTTTTAGCTTTATTAATAATCTTTTTAAGTAATTTTTTTGTTTGAAAACTTTTTATTATAGCTTTAAAAAATATCACAGACAACTTTTATTATAAGAACTTTTCAATAAATTAAGAGATTGATAACAATCCGTTTTTTTCCTTTAAAAGATATTCTCAAAAAGATCTCACTATGAACCTTTAAAGGAAATACTATAGCCATCAGTGTGTGTCGGTGTCTAGTGTATGAGATGTCCAAGGATGTATGGAGTTACGTTACATTGTTTATGAACGATGTAGATGCTGAAAACATTCTAACTACAACCAAGAGACATTAATTGACTGTCTAATGTAAGATTAATTGTTTTTTCATAGGTGTTAGTTAGAGATTATCGTTAGTTAACTATAGTTATCTTTCATAAAGGATCCTTCACTCTCCAAATTTAGGTTTGTTAGCGAATCAGTGCCCCGTGGACGCTCAAAGAGATCAATTGCCAAATTGCCTTTGAGCATTTCGAAGATGATCAGAGTCTTGCATCAGCTCGCTTTGGTTCATCATCGACTCTCCTCCTCTGCGTAAATGTTTGTGATCGGAAATACTTTAATCATGTTTCCATGTTTGGAGGTGCAAAACTAGTGCTGGAAAATTCCACAATACCTGAGAAATATTACCTTAAGAAAGAAAGACATATTTCTATAAATTCATTTAGTTTTTTTTTGTTTTTGATTAAGTACCAATAAAAGTGGGTGATTTTGGACAGTGTATCTTTAAGTGTGTTGTTGATAAGGACAATGAATTCCTCTAATATGCATTAAAATTCGTGTTGGTTTCTATATTCTATTCCTATTCTTATTTTTTTATTTCCGTCCAAAGACACCCTCATCCTGCGGGTGACTTTGGACAGACATACATTTCTTACATAAACTCAAAGTACACATTGATAAGGATGACTTTGGACACCCTGATTGCTTAGCTAAGGGTGGTATTCTTAATGAAAACAAAATTTATTTCACACTAAAAACCACACATATAATAATTATTACAAAACTTGTAACTTACAACAAATTTACAATTTGTGTGGGAAAGAATTAATAGCTTCCTTGTTAAGGAAATCTTATGTTATTTTCTGCACACGAGAATATTGCTTTCACCGAGAGATGGTTTGATAAATCATCCCCAATCAGAACTTTGGGAGAGTCAGCTGGTATTGTTTTAAAATAATGTAGATCAGTGGAAGTATCAATATTGAAATATCTGTTGTAAACCAGCCATTTTTTACCTTTTTGACATGGATATGTCTTAGCTCTGAGGGGTGTTGGTGAGTTTTAAGATATTTAAGGAAAATATGTAACAGGTTTCCATAGAAACTACCAGATCTATTGTATTAAATATTTAATACAAAAGAATAAGAACAGCTGTTTAGATGAACTGAATGCGTTCCCTGAAGGCATAGCCATGATCTAACCTATTTCCCACAGAGAAGTAAATACAAACATTTTACCGTGCAAATTTAGGACCTAACCTTCATAATGGTGCTCTGCCGTGTAGAGCTAACCCGTGACCAGTAGCAGATCCTTACAACATCACCAAGTATGATAGTTTAGAATCAAGAATTAGAGTCAAGAATTCTTGTTCGATGTTTTCTCCCTCTCCTGCAAATTACCTTCTTATTTTTCGGATGATCCGTTAGGTTGGTTTCGCCATAGTAACAACGGCTTTAGGATATACATCTTTTACAGTATCTTTTAACTCTTGAAAGTATTCTGTAATAGTTAATCATGCACGTACAAGCTTTACATTTTGTTTGAGCCCATCTTTCAGAGTGCATCTCACTATGTCGCTTAAGACATCTTGTAAACAATCTTTTCAAGGAAGGTTATTTTGGTTTCAAAGTAACTCCCCGTTCAATTAAATACGATTGAACGATTATTTTAGCATAAAATGATGATCTAGGAAACCCTCATGTACTGGCAAGAACAATGTTATCCCGTATTTCTTTGTTCTTCTTCGGCTGACAGCGCACATTGACAAACAGTGGATGTGTGTTACCTTTGTTTCTAGTAGCTGGATTAAAGGACGCCACCGCCCCAGTCTCTTGCAGGATTGGTTCCGGAGACCATCATGTTTGAAGGCGGCGCTTTAACTACTCAGCCAGTTAATAATACGTATTCAAGCTTACACCTACACTAAAACCTCATTTAACCGGTACTCGCTTATCCGAAGTTCCGGTTTATTCAAAATAATTCCAAGAGATAAATAAAATATGTTGCTGGAAAAGTACAGAGCGATTTGCGACAACCTAAACGGCGCGGACGGTATTCGGCCGGCACTGCGCGGCAAATTCAGCCGGCACTGTGCCGCGTTTTCGGCCGTCACCGTGCGGCGTTTTCGGCCGACCGTTCACAATAAAAAAGGTCAAAATACTCAACTGTGTATAAACACTGTAATCAAAGAAACGCAACTTTAATGCGCTCTCGTATTACGAGTACGGTATGGAAAAAACTGAAGGCGTGTATTATGCTTTTTCTCCCAAAAATCGATAAAATGTTTTATCCGAAAGTTCGCTTATCCGAAATGTCCCTGGTCCCATCAAAACCGGATAAACGAGTTTTTTTTTGTATTTCAAATTTAATCATAAATTTCAATTTAATTTTCATCATAGACTATTTCTATTATTTAATTTTTTTATTAAACTGTGTTTTTTGTTAAAAGTTTAAATGAATATTTTAAGAAAAAATTATAATTTTATAAATTAAAATTTTTATATTAAGAAAAAATTATTGTGTTATTTAAAGAATAAGAAATTATATTCTTATAATTTTTCTTAAATTATTTTTATTTAATATGATTGTATTTATTATATTTTGTTATTTATTTATAATAAAAGTATTATATAATTAAATATTTTATATATTTTTTATTAAATGTTTAATAATTTATTTATTCTATTTATTTAAAATTTTTAATATGAGAAAATTAAGTAATTTATTTAAATTTAAAGATTTTTTTAAATGTATATTATATATATTTTTTTATAAATAATTTAATTCATATGTTTATTAATATAGAATTTTTGGTTTATTGATTTTAAATAAAAATATTATATTATAAAAAAATATAATATGATTTTAATATTATAATATATTTAATATAATCAAAAAATAATTTTATTTATTATTTATTTTTTAAATATAATTTATATTTTTTAATAATTAAAGTAAATAATCAAATAAAAAATTTATTTTTACAATCTCGTTTTTTTGTATCGAGTATGTGAAGATGAGTTATGGAGTTGAGTGTATTTGAATTTAAGTTACCGACAATTTCAAATGATTTCATCATACATCCAGTTATTTAAGGTTATTTGTTAATTTTTTCGAAACTACTTCTATTTCAGTTAACAAAAACTGTTTCCATTATTGTAACGGTTCAAACAAATACTCACTTTAATTTAAATGAATATTTCTTCGAAGAGAAAAAGGATTAGAATTGTCTTCAATCAAAGAAGAGCTTAACGAACTGAATATTTCGCTTACTCCAACTTCTCTCCTAGTTTCTACTTACACCAGTGATAGGTATTACTATTATTTATATCTATTGTTACGTCTAATATCTATAAATTAGTTTATAGAGTAAAATTTAATTAGTTTTGTAACTAATTTCCAATGGATTTGTTAAATTATGTTTTCTCTATCACAAGCAAAGATGCAATAAATTATATTTTCGAGAACCTAAAGAATTTTTAGAATGGGTGAAATATTAATACTTAATTTTTTATTTATTAATATATTTCTATTCTATTATTATATTATATTTTATTCTAAGAATTAATTAATGCTTAATATTGTATACATTAATACAAAATATTAATGCTAACCCATTAATATGAAAATATGTATTTTTAAATACTTGTATGGTTAATATAATCAAAAAGAAAGTTAATCCTCATAAGCCCTGTTTTGACTGGCTTCGTCACTACTTTTAATTGTACTAGATTATAAAGCGTGGCACAGTTTACGGAAATTAACAAAGTAAAATATTCATATTACAAATCGTAGCAATTCGCTAACATTTACAATCTCGTATAATTTTGATAGGTAGCTGTAACGTACAGGCCCAGAAGATGTTAGGTTGCCGGATCGAAACCAGTGACCGCGACTTCTGTTAGAAAATAAAAATAAATAAAAAATAACACAATTTTCAGTAATATCAATATACATATTTAAATATTATCGTTCTTAAAATAAACTTTATCTTCTTATTAGATATTAAACATTACACTTGAGAATATAAACATCTTACGAAACATGATTTGTTTTCCATAGCCCATCACTTGTGATCCTCGTAAATTTTTTTCCTTCCAGCAACACGGACGATTAAGATGTAAAGGATTATCCCGTAATTGTAAAACTGTGGAAATCAATGCTAATATTTAAAAGTTATGATATATTTTACAGTTTACATAAAATAAAATAAATCAAGAATTCGCTTAACTTTTTGGTATCAGTAGTTTAAGTATCATATAGTTTAACCCATTTAGCAAATTTTTATTGTTTAAAAATTAGTGTCATGACATTGGTATTTCGTTACTTCTTAAAAAGGTTCGAAATTGGGATTTCAGGTTTTTTTGGAATAGTACTATAGTGTATATTGATCCAAAATTTCTTAAATTTCATTCAGAACTATATTTTTTTACATGTTAAGCTTAGCTTTGAAGGTTCCTAAACAAAAATCACAATTTTATCACATGAAAAAATAGGACCCTATCTGGGTTGATATTTTCATAAGAATGCCAATAAAATCAGTACCAACCTTATTAAACCCAACGTGATTTTTCAATCTTACTATTTTACTTTTTATGGTTGGCAGTAGTGTCATACCTTGAGAATATTTTTACAGGAAGACGTTCTAATTGTTTTTATCAACTGGAATTGAAACTCCAGCAATTCAATAGACTTTTTTTATAAAATACGCAACGAGCATTGCATTACAAATTGAAAAACGTGTCCTAACTGAATCAGTCCTGTAATTTAGACACAATTCTTTGTCTTCAAAGTTAAAGGGGGATTTCTAAATGGATTAAATTGCCTTCAATCAAAGTAGAACTTAACGAACTGAAGATTTCGCTTGTTACAACTTGTAGAAAGTTTTGTGTTTCTCAGTTTTATCATTTAACGAAAGCTCATGAGAAAAACATTAGCCATGTCTCCAGCTAAGTAATCCGTTTATTTTTTAAATTCATCGAATTACAATTTTTACTACAAAATTTAAATGTTGTGAATGAAATATAGAACATTTTGGCCTGGATTTTACATGAAGTATTAAAAAAATCTTCATTACTACTCCGAAAAAATGTATTAATTAATATAAAAATTTTCTTCTAATACACGGACATAAAGGTTTTTTATGTACAAATTTGCGTTATTATAAACTAATATTTTTTTCCTTACGTTTCAAATCACGTTACATGTAGAAGAAATTTTATTTGCATCAGCACATAACACCCTTTGCAGTGTAATGTGTTAGCTATATTTATTTAAGGAAGTAATTTAATGTTTGATTTATATGAAAATGCAAGCTCCATTAAGGAGAACATTTCACAAATGCAAGTATTTCATTTATTGTTATAACAAATATTTTTTCCATCTTAAGCGTGGCTTATAAGTTTTAATTTCAGCTAATACAAAAACTGAAAAACATAATCCATTCTTAACTCCTATTAACAGTAATATTTTCAAAGTACTTTTTAAGTGCTAAAAAGGTATGTCGATTTAATTTACTGTACACTTCATGGAGAAAAATTTTATTTTAGAGCTACAGTACATAAAAAATGACCAACCCACCCCCTGAATGATATTTATAATACTGCTAACTAAAAACTCAGTTTTTACAAACCCTACGTTTTTGCTATGGTAATATCTAAAAAACATATATTGATGTCACATAAAATAAAATAAATGTCACATAAAATTGGACAAGATTGAGAAAAATGTACCTTACTTATATCTAAAAAAAAAACAGAAAAATAAAACGTGTGTTAATAATTATTTCAGAGTAATGGTAAACAATTTTAAATAAAATAACCGAACGTTTCGTAGCAGAAATAATTTTCTTTGAAGGTTGATTGGTGGCTTCCCTCGTCAGCCATTTCGGTTCGTTAGGTCGCCGCACTGAATAGGCGTAGCATCTCTTTGTTCTGCATAATGGTGAACTCTGCGGATTGCATTGGGTCAAATGGTCAACTAGTATCAAAGTCAACACCGAGAACGTTGCAAAATGATATGCTGTTAAATGATCATGAATAATTTGATAATATAGAATAAACTAAATATTTGTAATCTGTTGTGCTATTGCTTGGTTGCTAAAATTTAAGGATAAGTTACGTAGATTTTAGGTTCTAAAGGATTACCTCATTAGATTTCTATAATGGCTACCTACCCTGGTAGATATTTTAAGCCATGTATGAACTGATTACCCCCGTCGCAGCAGATCTGCGTACTCAGCGAATTTCCAAATCAATAATATAATAATAATAATAAAATATGACAAGTTTTATAAAAATCTGTCCATAAACATGAGAATTATTTGCATATTCTCCATAAGATTACCATGGGAAAGAGTGTGCAGGTTAGCTGCTGTGAGGATCACTGAAAGTAGTCATTTCTACCATAAATAATTTTTATTTCAACCAATTATACCAAGTTTCATCAACATCTGTCCATAAATAAAGGAGTTTGCCTATTCCCTATATGATTAACATGGGAAAAGAGTATGCAGGTTAGCTGCCATGATAAACACATAAACTATGATTTTTAAGCATAAATGTATGGATCTCAACCACATGAAGCTAAACATCAAGTTTCATCCAAAAATATTAGATAATAAGTGAAACATTAATTTTTCCTTATCCTCCATAAGATTAACATGGAGCCCCAAAATAAAACATACTGTGTTTAGATTTCTTATTATCTCGGTAACCGTTGGAGATAGAGAAAAACTTTAAGGAACTAAATTGGGTAGTTTTTTAAGGTTATTCTAATAGTGAAAGATAAAATTTGAAATTTTTAAAAATTACATGAGAGAAACGCAAAAAACCCATTTTTGGGGTACAAACCCTCCCCAAAACTACCCGTTACGATTGACCGATATGTTTGGTTTACGAACTCGTCCGAGCAAATGTAAGAATTCACGACTCTGCCAAATTCGGTCCAGATCTGGGCATCATCATCAATCATTTATATCTAATATATCTTAACTTAATATTTTAATAGATCTAGATAATATTTTAATACGTACTTGAACTAAGAAAACTATATATTTAATGTGAAATTTATTTATGAAGTCTATATTGGTGATAAACCCGACCGGTGTTGTAGCAAGCTGGCAAGTTGGCTAAGGCCCACTTGACGACCGGTCAAGTTTGCCACAGACTGTTCCTCACAGGGGTTGCCATTAGCCAAAGCATCTCCGTAACGTGACCCGGATATCGGCGGTGTGCATTATAACTAGAGCACTGAGTAATGGACAGAGTCAGAATAAAGTTTCACTCTAGCAGTAAGCCCGTCCTTGAGTTGTGATATTCAGTGTAAAGAGCTGGTCACATTACTATGACGAAATGTTATCTTGAAATCATAAAAAATTATTGACAGTCATTTTATATTAATAGCAATGAATAGAAAAATTAGAAAGTTTTATGAATAGTAAAATTATATGTACAGTTCATTAAAATAAAATTTTAACATATAAAAATCAATAATCAAAGTAATAATATTATAACAAAAAACACCATAGTTCCAAGCAATATACATCCAAAGTTTAATTTTATAAGATATTTTTTGACAAAAGAAATCGGAAAGAAAATAAAACAACTGAAAGTATTTTTCATTCACTTAGCAAAAACTATAACAGTATTGATGTGAAAATACAATATGAAACAGATATCGTACCTAGTGTAGAGGCGAGGGCAGGGTAGGTCTACATTCTACAATATCCGCCTGCCCTCAGGGCCACCTGTGAAGTTCATCAGAGTTGATGGATTTGTTCTTTGTTGACACCAGTAGCACATGCATCACCGCCCAGCACAAGTAACACATGGACAGTGCAGGGGGAGCCGGCCCCTTGTAAACTACCGCGGAGCGGAGTATAAAGTTTATCGATTCACTACCTATATATTTTATGCTTTAATAATAACCTTTTTGTTTGTTCTTATCGAAATTCTTTGTTGATGATAGTTGTATTGTGATTTACATTTACATTACGGATATTTTTCTTCACAATACAACGTTTCGCGACGTTTCGAAATCTGGAAGTCCGTTTTCAGGTGAAATGGAACCTAGAATATGAAAATACATAATCAAGTCGGTGTAAAACTGAAAATGTTATCAAATACTTAAAAAAATCTTAAATAATTTCCTATAAGGAGTTTGACCAATCCAAAATTTTTACTTTTGAACTAACAGGTTTATGATATTTTCTTACGCATACATTTTGTTACCGTAGCTTCCAATTTTTTGAAAACGCTTCTCCGTAAAAACAAGATTATCCACAATGATGGAACTTAATTTCATTTTTGGAGAAAGTTGTTATCCTTTTAACTGGCCCACTTCCTTGTACAATAATATAAAGAGCTCTCAAACCCCATTTTTGAAATACATTAGATTCATTTGTCTACGTTTTACAAAACGTGTGAACTATTAAATTACTTTAACAGAAATAAATAACGACCTTTCAAATTGAAAATGATGTTTACGTTGTACATTCATTTTATATCCATTTAAAACTAAATAATATTGAAATGTAAATAACAAAAAGCTATCAGTGAAATTGACATATTTCATGGGGTAAGCAGAAGCGAACAATTGCATACGTAAATCTTGCAAGCGTCAGTTAAAAAGGAACCTGTCAATTAATTACTGTCGTTACCAATATATTAATAATTGATCAGATTATCAATAATGTTCAGATCATTCGTGATAACCATTAACAATAAAATTATCTACATGAGCGAATTCAGAAAAAATTGTAAAATTTAGGGGCTGGTAGATTTTTATTTTTGATATTTTAAGATTATACAAGTTGATACCTGAATCAGGGAAAAGATTTTTTTATGTCTGCAGTCTATTTTTTCTGTGAACATCCGTTATACAATGGGAAGAATCCTAGCCTATCTTTCAATACAATCAGACACTGAAAATTGTACAGCATTTACTCACAACTATTAAAATAAAGTTTGACGACGTTTAGGGATCTGAAAACTCATCCTCAGTTGAGTTGGAACCAAGGACATGACAAGATTAGAACATAATCAGGACTAAGCTGTTGTAAAGCTAAAAAACAAAAATGTATAAAACAGCAAAAACATACAAAGATTACCAAACAACAACAAATAAATTACGACGTCTTTGGCTTAAGAAGAGATTCGTCTTTCAGACAATAAGTTAATACTAGAACGATGTCAGTTTATTGAATTACTAACTACTAACAACTAAACAGAGCAAGTTCTGACAATCAATGACCATTTACCATATGACAATGTTTGTGGGTTTGTTTATGTACACGGTTACCAACATTAATTGCAGCCCTTTGAACATCTGCCACACTATCAGAGGCAGTTCACTGTCGTCAGCGAATCTCGGTTCGTTAGGTTTCGCGCATTGCACACTGTAGACTGCACAGAACTCCCATTGTTGTTTACAATGGCGACACTTCTTATGATTGCGAGTGAAAGCCGAGCCCGTTATTTTTCAAAGTAAGGAAAGATTTTGTGAAAGGATTTCTCTCTGCTAATGAAGATTTTTAATGAGGAAACTCGCGTCTGATTTTGTTTGTTTAAAAATGATGTTTTAAACACCAGATTGTAGTTTAACCCTTATCTCAGTGGATGTGTTAAGGTGAAAGTCTCCCAAATAATTTGTCATATGCTTCAATACGCTTTCATACGAACAAGTCTATTTATATGCACTGATTAATATTTGATTTTGTGTTGTGTGAGAGTGCGTATTTACCATGCTGTAAAATTATCAAAGGTAACCTTACCTAAGATGTAAGATGATATAGTCTATCTCAATTTTTCGTATATGTTTAAATCATTTATCCATCAATCTGATTCAAATGGGATAAAGAGTTGATCTGTAAAACATCTAATCCTCAACATATATAATTGAAAGACTTATTAACATTTTAAACACTGAAATTGATAAATATAACTTACAATTTAGGAATAATGTAATACATTATGAAATATATTTGATATAGCTCTCCTTGGTTTAACTCAACCCAATTAAAAAAAATTATTTATACCTTGCACCTAAATGTTCTAACTGTTTGTCACTAAATTTAAAAAAAGTGTGATCGTAGGTAGCGGTTTTTCAAACAGCTATGGGAATTTTTGAATAGAAAAAGATAATGTCGATTAATTATTTAGTTTTACTTTTTGTTTTTTAGTTTTTTGTATTTTAGTATGTTTTACATAGATAAGGTAGCTTTTTCTAAGATACACAATAATTGATCCTAATACTTTTCACTGTTTTAATATGTAAATATATTAAAGTGATTCGCTGCCCACCATTTCTCCTTGAGTGTTGTGATCTGTGATTGTGTTAAGTTCACAGTTAATAAATTGTAATGAAATGTTTATTTTTTGAAATGTATTATTGAAACAATAAAGTTAAAAAAATCTAAACTGATTCCGAATACAACTTAGAAAGTATTTTTTGCTACACAGGTTTCAACAAATTGGCTATCCACGTGCGGCTGGATATTCATAATATGAATAATTTGCCATGATGACAAGATATTATTAAGTAGAATGTTCTAACGTAACAAAGTGGTTTTGGAGACTCATTCCCCTTCCTCATGTTTACTGTTAATAACATTTTTTAAGTCAAGGGTTTTACATAAAATTGTAGCAGGATGGGATAACGCCCATATTTTACTAAACACAAAATGCGTAAATACGTTTCGTGCGTTAGAGAATCCGAAACAAGTCTTATCTCAATTTGTGTTTGTTTGTGACGCTCCAGGAGTCATTTTACGACGTGTTCTCCGAAAAAAACGGGAGAGCTGATATCAATTAAACTAATTCATGCATTATCTATATATATATTAGAATAGGTTTACAATGGTCGAAATTTTAAAACCTTGAAAAGTAAATAACGAGCATAAAAACCCCACCTTTTACGCGATATTAGTCGCATTTTTCTTTCAGTTTTCAAATAATCAAATACTGGTAATAATCAGCTGTCTTTTTAGTTTAATAGAAAGAAAACTAAACAGCTGTCGAAGTAAGTAAATATTAGTTTATAAAGGTCATTGATTTTAACCCCATTTCGAAATCATAATATATTACAAAGTTATTTTAACGTATAACTAACTTTAATAATACTATAAAAATGTTCTAATCTATTTAGTTTTAGTAATACTGAATAATAAATTAGGGAATTTATTTATTTTCTTTATGCTGACTTCATTAGGATTTCAGGTTTACATTTTGGTATGATAATCTTTCTACGATGAGTTCAGCTTCACAAATATACAATATGAACTACGAGGTGTAAATATAACGGAAAACTATTGAACCATGCAAAACTGGTAGTCAATTCTTTTTTTAACTGATTAATTCTAGCACAAAACGTTCAAACCTCAACGTTATACAAATCCACTGTCGACTGTCTCCTCCTTAGTGTGGCAAATGTATACGTAATGATCTCACTATCTTCCGGAGTGTCAGCTAGTTAAACTTCCTAAATTCAAACAGATGTTCTTTGTACATTCCCATTTCTTAACATTCGCGTGTTGCCGGGTTATCCTATCCGACTGTGTATGATGTAGCATCGAGTCCGCCATAGAGTTCTCTAGCAAGTGCGGCTTATCTAGGATCTGTGGAGGTTCTGGACCAATAGGAACCCTGGAGCGAGGGCTGCGGTGACGACCCGCAAGGTGAGATAACATCCGCTCCTGTCACCTTCGCTGCCCCTGTGACGTCACGGTCAGGCTCATTATTGTCAGTATCCGCGTCTTTTGTTTAAGGAAACTCGGGTTACAGTAAATTATTTCAAATAAAACGTTTCAAATCAATAAGTCCCAAAAGTAAGTCACGCTAAATTCTTCTATCTATTTGCCTTGAAAGGAGATTCGCTGGCATATAACATCCAGGTGTATGGCAATTCCTTTGTGGGTGATTCCATGATCCATTTGGCAATTATGAACTAGAAACTATGGATCTACCACTTAATCCTACCACCGATTACGATGTACGTTTTTCCACTTCGCATGAAGTGGATGGGTGGCCACTTTGCTCCTCGTTTTGTATCATTTTTTATTAAAAATTGACTGGTGCCAAGGATAATCCACACAACTACCTCGACACAACACCGTCACACAATTCTTGAATGAAATGTCTTCTTCCGCACTTTTATTTGAATTAAACGAAAAGTCGTTCATTTATCCAGGCAAAGTTAGGGCCACATTTTCTGTCGTAAAAACGAATAAAAGAAATAAAGATAAAAGAAAATAGTGTAACAAAGTTTCTCAGATGACCAGCGTACAATAAGAGATTTTGTCGTACATAACCTTCCAATCGAGATTAGTCAAAGGCGACCGTAATAACAATTCACGAGTGAAACGAATAATCTAAATCCTGTTAAATAGAAAACTTAAAGCACAAGTTAATCACAGTTCGTTTAAACTCTTATTAGCGAATTTCCCATAGGGAAGAAGCTATTACCGTAGGTCTCATGGTAAGACTTAAGCCCGGGACCATGTTATTTTTTCTTCTTTAGGTGCCCAGAGACCAAAAACAATAGTCGTTAAAATTTATATATATATATATATATATATGTGTGTGTGTGTGTGTGTGTGTGTGTGTGTGTGTGTGTCTGTGAACACGATAACTCTCGTAGAAATGGTCCGATCGAGACCAAATTTGGTAGTAACATGTATTCCTACAATTGCTCGGACGAGTTCGTAATCCAGACATATCGGTCAATTGGAAGGGGTAGTTTGGGGGGGTTTTGTACCCCAAAAATGGGTTTTTTGCATTTTTCCCATGTAATTTTTAAAAATTTCAAATTTTATCTTTCACCATTAGAATCACCTTAAAAAACTACACAATTTAGTTCCTTAAAGTTTTTCTCTATCTCCAACGGTTACCGAGATATAAAAAAATATAAACACAGTACGTTGTATTTTGAGGCTCCAATGTTAATCTTATGGAGGATAAGGAAAAATTAATTTTTCACTTATTAACCAATATTTTTGGATAAAACTTTATATTTAGCTTTACGTGGTTGGGACCCATACGTTTATGCCAAAAAATCACAGTTTATGTTTTTATCATGGCAGCAAACCTGCATACTCTTTTCCCATGTTAATCATTTGGAGAATAGGCAAACTCCTTTATTTATGGACAGATGTTGATGAAAGTTGGTATAAATGTTAAAAATAAAATTTTTTGATGGTATAAATTGCCTACTCTCAGTGTTCCTCATAGCAGCAAACCTGCTCACTCTTTCCCATGTTAATCTTATAGAGAATAGGCAAACGATTCTCATGTTTATCGACAGATTTTGACCAAACTTGTCATATATTATTGATTTGGAAATTCGCTGAGTACGCAGGTCTAATGCGACGGGGGTATTTTTTTGTTGCTCCCGTATCCATAAGTTTTATGCTCATCTACATGACATTCACAAACGAAACTTCCTCCATGAGCTGTAGTCTCCACATATTCAGGTAGTGGAATTTTCTTTGTTTGACAATATTCATTGATTGCTGAGATTGGATTTTTTGAGGCAGAAGATATTGTATGTTTCTCCTCAGCCTTAATTGCATTGCTATAGACACATACTGAGGAAACCCATAGCCATGCTTTTGGCAGATTTCTTGCAGAAATCCAATAGGATTTGTATCTGGGTTGGTCATCCTGAAACAATAAGAAACATAAAATACCCAGTGTACAACCAACCCTCTTGGTAAAAAAATACAAATGATCAAACCTGTTCCACATCTAAATATTTGTATATCAATATCAGACAATAGTATGACAATACATTTCAATTCCAGTGTTCCAATCCATTTACTAATAAAAGTGATGTCAATTCCTTTTGTGTAGAGTGTAGAGCCATGACACTGTTTATAACCAAAAAACCTTTTGATCTGTATATATTACTTTCTCCCCTTATACATAGTATATGGAGAAAGTATTGTTTTCGTCAAAATTTTAGAATTTGAGTTGAAAGTGGATATATCCATTTTGGGGTCCCCTGAATCCAAAAAAGTGGCTTTCAACGTGTTGTCTGTCCGTCTGTGTGTGTGTGTCTGTGTCTTTGCCTGTGTCTGTAGATGAAATTTGGCATGTATGTATATATTCACCGTATCTCCGGGTGTTTTTTAATTTTTTTATTTTTAAGTTCACACCTAAAAAACCCTTTAAAAATCCAAATTTCTCAAAAATGGCTCTAAAGATTTTGATTACAATTTGAGAGTTTTTAGTGCACAGTGTACTACATAATATGACATCACATGCATGTCTGTAAAATGATGGTTCAAAAGTTATGGGCTTTTAAATGTTAAAACATCATTTTTTTATTTTCAGTGAAAACAATTAAGGTAAAGAATAATTTGACTATCACCCTTGAAACTAACTTAAAAACTAAACAAATTAGTATTTTGCATTATTTGTGTACGACTAACAGGTCCAGGGAAAAGTTAATTTTAGTCTCCATGATAAACGCAGTACGTTGTCTGAGAGTGTCCAATGTTATTCTTATGGAGAATATTAAAAAATCAATTTCATCCTTATACAAATCCTTATACAAAAACTTATTCCTTATATAAATGTTTCAAAATGTTTTCCACAAAACTTGATATGAAGTGTAAGCTGAAATTACCCAACAAAACCCAATCAAAATTGGATTAAATGATAAATTTTTAAGTGATACTTCGATAAACTTGAAAGAATATGATAGTTTTATTGCAGATTGTCGTTTTTAAATTTACTTAAGAGAGAAAGTATGTGTCAGCCCACTGATACAATTTTTTTGCTTTCAAATTGAGCTTTTAAACCATATGGTTTTAAATCATTACTCTAGTTGTATTATTTTCAGAGATGAGTACGGTACTCATTGCATTGTCCTATTAACTGTAGGGCGTTCCTTCACCCTATGAGAGGAACGAAATTCCATAATCCATGAGAAATGCATTGAGTCAGTGAAGATATTATGTTAATTTACCACGAGTCCAATAAACAAAGAGTAGCTGACTTATAACAAGATATTCCGTTAATCGCTAAG
Source organism: Nephotettix cincticeps (assembly GCA_023375725.1). NCBI lineage: Eukaryota > Metazoa > Arthropoda > Insecta > Hemiptera > Cicadellidae > Nephotettix > Nephotettix cincticeps. Next base: position 19,950,737 of record CM041789.1, on the reverse strand, counting down.
AGGAATTTAATGACCTATTAAACTTTTTTTATCTTTAACAATAAAAAAAGTAACAATAAATAATTCTGATTTTTCTAAAAAGTCTTGCCCTTGCTTTGAATTTCTCCTGTTATGGAAAACAAACTCAAAAATCAACATCTCAAGAACTCTTTGATTAACAATTGCTAAAACTCTAGGAAAGTACCTGGTAAAATGTTACACCTAGTATTACTTAAATTTTATTAAATCAATCTTAACCCTCCCAGGATTGTAAAAATACTTTAAGATTTTAAATTAAATTTTATGAAATGTTTTTAGCGAATTTCCCATAGGGAAGAAGCTATTATCGTAGGTCTCATGGCGAGACTTAAGCCCGGGACCATGTTATTTTTTCTTCTTTAGGTGCCCAGAGTCCAAAAACAATAGTCGTTAAAATTTAATGTTATTCTTATGGAGAATATTAAAAAATCAATTTCATCCTTATACAAATCCTTATACAAAAATTTATTCCTTATATAAATTTGATATTATGTTTCAACCTGTTTTCCACAAAACTTGATATGAAGTGTAAGCTGAAATTACCCAACAAAACCCAATCAAAATTGGATTAAATGATAAATTTTTAAGTGATACTTCGATAAACTTGAAAGAATATGATAGTTTTATTGCAGATTGTCGTTTTTAAATTTACTTAAGAGAGAAAGTATGTGTCAGCCCACTGATACAATTTTTTTGCTTTCAAATTGAGCTTTTAAACCATATGGTTTTAAATCATTACTCTAGTTGTATTATTTTCAGAGATGAGTACGGTACTCATTGCATTGTCCTATTAACTGTAGGGCGTTCCTTCACCCTATGAGAGGAACGAAATTCCATAATCCATGAGAAATGCATTGAGTCAGTGAAGATATTATGTTAATTTACCACGAGTCCAATAAACAAAGAGTAGCTGACTTATAACAAGATATTCCGTTAATCGCTAAGAGGAATTTAATGACCTATTAAACTTTTTTTATCTTTAACAATAAAAAAAGTAACAATAAATAATTCTGATTTTTCTAAAAAGTCTTGCCCTTGCTTTGATTTCTCCTGTTATGGAAAACAAACTCAAAAATCAACATCTCAAGAACTCTTTGATTAACAATTGCTAAAACTCTAGGAAAGTACCTGGTAAAATGTTACACCTAGTATTACTTAAATTTTATTAAATCAATCTTAACCCTCCCAGGATTGTAAAAATACTTTAAGATTTTAAATTAAATTTTATGAAATGTTTTTAGCGAATTTCCCATAGGGAAGAAGCTATTATCGTAGGTCTCATGGCGAGACTTAAGCCCGGGACCATGTTATTTTTTCTTCTTTAGGTGCCCAGAGTCCAAAAACAATAGTCGTTAAAATTTATATATATATATATATATATTTATTTATTTATCTTCTTGTTTAAGGTAAGGAGGGCTACTATTATAATTAATTGTTACTAATGTAAAAAACATTTAAAAAACACAGTACCCTTTTTTTATTGAAATTTATTACACTGACATGTTTCGTACCCTAAGGACCTTAGTCCTTTTCCCATGTTAATCATATAGGGAATAGACAAACTCCTTTATTTATGGACAGATGTTGATGAAACTTGGTATAATTGGTTGAAATAAAAATTATTTATGGTAGAAATGACTACTTTCAGCGTTCCTCACAGCAGCAAACCTGCATACTCTTTCCCATGTTAATCTATGGAGAGTAGGCAAATAATACTCATATTTATTGACAGATAATGATCAAACTAGTCATATATTATTATTATTATTATTATGTTATTGATTTGGAAATTCGCTGAGTACGCAGGTCTGCTGCGACGGGGGTATTTACATTTTGAATTACATCTCTTTTCTCTTATCAAATGCGTTGATTAATTACTTTTTTATTTTATATCAAGTCGAATGACTTGTAAAATAAACTGAAGAAAACTGGTGTTTTGAAATGTAAACAATGATTTGCCAACGGAACGATTGATTTGAACGAGAGAAACGCTTGAGATATTTAGAAGGATTTGAGTAATGAATCGGGAAAGGATCAAAGGTCAAGAACAAGTAATTTCTCAAAGGAAAGCATTGAAATTCACCGAACTTTACAGGTATTATCCTCAACTTTTGTAAAGTTAGCTAAGCCTCTTTAGCTAAATTCCGTTCCTTAATCGGAAGATCACTTTATCTTGTAAAAAATATTGTAACATCTTATCTGGTACCTATGTTTCATTTGAAGTATTTAATAACTGTTGTATGACCAGAATAGATCGAAGGTTATCGAAATATGACTGGATTTATGAGTTATTTAGGTGCATGCATTTATATAGCTGAGAATATATAAGCACGCACACTAATAAAATGCTCTTAAATACTACTTTTGTTGTCAAAAAACTGTATTTAATTAAATCCTAAACCAAATGTACAAGTAAATCTAAAAAAAGAAGAAGAATTGACATTGAAAATTAATTTTTTACACAAAGAATATTTTTAATACATTTTGAACTTTAAACTTAATAATACAGAAACTAATGGACTATGAGTAGCTTCACACACTAAACCAAACCTCATTTCTTAAGCTATTTCACTTTTTCAATTTTAAAGTGAAAGTACATAAAGAAAGAAGATTAAAATTCACAGGAACACGTGGCACAGGTCGAAGAGTCGAGAGGGTCCAATGCGCTCTGCAGTGTGCATGTGTGTTGCTAATTAATGGATGTTTTTGTAGCGGCATAACAAGGAAAGTCGATTAGTCGATTCAATGGATCAGGGGGATGACTGTCGCTCAAGGTGGTAACACTGAGCCTAACAACATAATTAACAGTGCTGCCAACCCCTTTCACATAGTATTGCTCGAAAACGAACGAATTTTAATCCGGTTTCAGTTAAGCTTCACATTTGGTTGTGAGTAAATCGAGACTAACTGGGTCTTTTTATGGTTTTCAAAATAATTGAGTCACAACTCCGAAATAGACCTTACGCATTTTAAAACTAGTTCTAAATACATATGAGGTTAAATATTTCGTTTGGTTAAAACGTAAATTAATGTAACGTTTAAATATTTTTGTCAACTTATTACGTGTTTTTAACTTTAACGGCTTATCTCTTACTTATATGAAGTATAAACTATTTCAACTTCCTTCTGCATTCGATGTATATTTATTAAGTGTATTTATAACTTTAGTACGATACGATATGTCACATTCCTCCTCCATACTATCAAGATTTATCGACATAACTCTCAACTACGTTATATAAAGTTACCTTGAGAAAAAACTAGGTTTGTGGTTGTTTTGCTTTCCCAATCAAAACTTTAAAAATATCACTTGAATTTAAAATACTAAGAATTATGTAAATCTTTACCTGGGGTCTAACAACGTTGTATCGGGTTTGAACTGTTTATATCATAGTAGACTGAAAACTACTGTTATTCTTATATAAGACACCGAGCCAGACCAGTTGTTCTTTAAAGGTAAATATATGAAAAGGGTAATTATGACTAGAGTAACGTTTGTAATGACTTTTGTAGCATTATTACTGACAAAGACCAGCTGATTGACTCGACAGCTAAGTCCAATATCGAACCATTACAGCATTTTGTTAGGATTTCGAACCAGGATCGAACCAGCTACCTTCAGACTATGCAGTAGGAACCAAACTGAACTACGCAGTAAGACTACTAATATCCAAACTTAGTATCTACTAATATTTACACGTACTTTGGAACACTTCGAGCACTAAAATGAATAAATGTTTTTGGATTTCATTTAACTTAATACAATTGATTATGTAAAAAAGTTAATATTTGTTCAATTTTGCATTATCTGACTCGACTTAATCTCTCCACGTATTTGGTTAATTACCTAAAGACCGAGCTTTTCTTTGATAGAACAAGACAATTTAAAGGAAATAAATATAATACTAATAATACAAATAGTTTAATGTATTGATTTAATTTTGTCGGCAACAGAATGTTATGAAAATAAAAACAAAAACTTTATTGAACAAATAACGCAAACAATTTTTTTACTAACTTGCATAGACTTTGTGAAAATATTTGGGCCCACAAAGGAAGGGGACACTTGGACGATTAAACATAATCGTGAATTAAGGGTCCTTTACTAGGTACCTGACATAGTAGCTGAGGTTAAGAGTAGGAGACCACGAGGCAGGCCAAAGAAACGCTGGAAGGATGAAGTAAAAAAGGACATGGCCAGGATGGAAGTGGATGAAGACACCGCAAGAGACGGAACAAGATGGAGGCAGTGCGTTGGTGAGGCCAAGTACCACTTGGGGTACAAATGGCCATGGGAGTAAGTAAGTAAGTAACCTGCATAGACTCTCATCGTCGTCGAACGGGGATCGATCTCATTATCTTCAACGCATGAGTCCGCCGTGTTAGCAATGAGCTAAGACTCAGTTAACCTGCGATGTGATTCAGCATTTTTTCCCCAGGCGTTATTGTTGGAGCTAACATAATTAATCGCACGACTATCAATAAACTATGGTCAACTGATTGTGTTAGATACGGGATGAGGATTAAAAGCAAAAAGGACAGTAATTTACATCAATTAGTTTGTTAAAGTGGTTTCAAGCAATACAATGAATAAGTTTTCTATCAAATTTTGGGAATACTTTTATCTGCTTTTAATTCGCACAGTTATTTTACTCTGTAGTTTTTACAAATTGTTTGCAAAATTATTATTTCCAATAATATTTCCAAAATTTAAAGAAATTCCTTAGAACCGTTTTCGAGATCCGTGTGCAAATATATACATACAATATACAAACCTTGCTCGTATTATAGTATTGGATACAATAAATATTGAAAAAAACTAAATTTAATTTCTTTTTTTAACTTTAATGAAAACGAATTTCAAATACACCGGTTTCAATACTATCAAATTAAGATCGTATTTGGGCAAAAATTGAGATACAGCGGTAAAATAGCAGCGATAGCCGAGCAGGCGTAAATCAGGAGTCTGTGTTTGTATTCCCATAAAATAGCGACTCAATTTTGAATATTGTTCCAGAGAGCCTGGTCGTAAACAGCCCCCCGCCCCCACAACCCCCTTCAACCCTTCACCGCTCACAACACACGTCGTAACTCGGGCGCTATCGTGACATCAGCTTGTGTTCAACATTAGTCTAAACAGATCTGCATGGAGGTGGAGGTGACCTTCAACCTGCCTCCAGAGATCTCTTCTGGTGTTTATTTGTGGCAAGTTGACGAATTATGATGAGTTTTATGATAGTGCAGGACTTCTTCAAATGAAGCGACCCAAATAACTAATTGTTCTTCAGTATATTTTTTCACGTTCTGTGCATAATGTAAATATCATTGAACAAAAGCTTGAATAAAAACTTTAGAAAAACTTACCTTGCCATATGATCTTTAATTGCGTGTTGATTATAAGTGGTAAGTAGTGAATTCGTGATACAAGATATCAACTTGAAACTGAGTTAATTTTGCTTCGAAGGTTTCAATTGATTTATTCCACAAAATTCAAAAATTCAAGAAACGTAACTGAATTACTTACGTTTACAAAATATAACTTTTCATTTCCAAAGTAGTTTAACTTTAGCACAAATATATTTACGTAAAAATATCTCAACTAAATATTTTATTACTCAGGTTTTTTTCATTTAATTTATTAAATAGAGCGTTGTCACTTTGGCCCTATATATGTGTTTGTTTTAATAGGAGTAAACTGTAATATTATAAAGAAGAAGTGGTTTCTGTATGCTTGTGGGTTTTTTGTTGTGGCAAGTAAACGCGAAAAATACTAAACCGACCGGTTTAGGTAGATCTTAGACTCATGCAACACATATTCATTTCCTTAAAATACCTTCAGGATACGCCCTGTGAACGTGCTAAGCTTCGATGTTTACATTTTCAAAGAATGAAAACATAAAATCACTTGAATGTCAACAGCTGTGAACACTAAAATATGTCACTTCGGGAAGCAGAAGACACAGTTGTTGTTATTGTCCTAGGTGGTAATGTTTACAGTTTCTACTGTAATTTCACTATCTGTTTACACTACTTTTTATATTCCAGGAAGAATAAGAAAGATAGTTCATTTTAACAGATAAACTGCTGGATTAAAAGTAATATTACCAAAAATGACAGATTTTAAGTTTTCTCCAGATGCCTGTCTCTTCTGCGCCATTCCTTATCCTTTCCCAATATTACTTAACAGGTGGTACTTTATATACTACAGTATATACTTTATACTTTATATGCTGTATACACTCGTTTTTATACATTTTTGAGATTGTGTTTAGTATAAAATACTATTGCAAATACCTCTTTTAATGTGAACAGTATTTACCTAAACTAAAGCATTTTTCTTAATCAAATTTTAATGTTTTAGAATATTTATTTCATGCTAAAAAGAAAAGGTAACCTCTCTCAAACCTCTTTTATCCGTGCGAAGGTCAGGTACCTTAACTAGTAATATATAAAACATCCAAACCATTATCTGAAAAATAAAAACACTGTGAGGAATATTGAGAAAAGTATATTTTATTTTGCCAGCTTCTCTTACAATTTCTTTATTTTAACGTCTTCAACCAAGTACTAAATTATGAGAGAAATTTTCTAAAATTTAGTGTTTGTATAAAGAAATTCGTTATCTCAACTTAATTTTAAGGAAAAATAAAGATGAACTTAGGTAATGATGTATTTAATATTTCATTTCATATACATTTTCAAATAATTGTTCTAAGTACCAGTAAAAACCAATACGAGAGGGTTCAGTTATAACTTAGTTCAATATATTACTCATAGATAGCGCTACCCAGAAGAGGTCGATAGTCAGATGGTTGCTGTCATATTACAGTTTGAGTTCGGCTGGTTAAATTGTAACAAGTCCATGGACAGTGATTTTGTTCACACGCCTTGTACATTTATTCCACATAGTGATCTCCAGCTCCACTTAGAGAAGTCAAGTGCTCAAAAGTCAGCTCTTTCAACTTGGACATGGTGTAGCAGATGTAATATGACTCTGCAGTTAAAGGATATTTTCATTATTAGCATTTTCACGAATCAATCATATTCAATTTTGAGTTCGTTATTTTGCCGCTAGAGTATACTTTTATAGCCGAATAAGTGCTTTCTCAGACGGTGGTCCTTAATGTAGCGGTTAGACCGTTGTGCTGACGAGTACAACAGTTGAAGCCATTCGGAGGGACGAGGGTTCGAATCTCGACCATGAGCAATCCCAATTTGGCTTGCAAATGTGTGGTATATCGGAGTGGAGGGCCCACCTTATAGAAACGGTGGCCGGCTTGGGTGGACGTTGACGGCATTTGTTGGCTTAATTGGGATTGCAGTGAACACATATTTTGCTTTAATGATTAGTGATTTTAAGGGGGGCATGTTTTGTGTTTTTTATGTGTATGCTTGGTATTTTATGAAGAGTTGCATAAAAATAACAAAATTTAAATAGTCATAGCACTTGGAGGGTTAAAGGATATTTTATTATTAGCATTTTCACTTTATTTACTTGAATCAATCATACTCAATTTTCTTTATATTATTTTTTTGACCATACAAAATCAGAAAATTTACATTTTTAGTTTTAATTTTTTAGTGTAATTTATAACACTCTTTTAGGCAGAATTTTTATTTTCCTACGTAATGTGATGGAAATTGAAAGGAGTAACAAAGTTGCAACAAGTCCTCTCATTGTGGCGATATTGGTTACCGGAACAATAATCTGCGAGGTTCGATACCCGGCTTTGTTCTCCTTGCATTGTCTGCCACAATTTATCTGCTGCTTTCAATGACAACCAGTTATTGCTTTCATAATTTATGAGACTAAAACCTCTAAGCTAAATGAAAACTGCAGTTGCAAAAATAAGTACTTTCTTCTTGTTACACGAATTATTGCTTATTGTTACCAATATTTTTTTACAATAGTTGCGTTTATTTTGCTAAAATTAATCTCATCTTTTGTAAAATTTGTATGTTCTTAAATGAGAATTATTAAAGTAACTCTTAAGATTTAAAATAACAAATATAACCCCCATTTATAACGGTAAAGTATTCCACAAGATAAGAATCTAAGCATAATATTTTAACTGTTTAGCGTGATTAAACGTCATATTCTAAATAAAGATAAGGAAGGATTTTATTCAAAGTAAAATGGATTATTAAATTAACTGAAATGCTCCGCACTCCCAAAAATTAAATAATTACCGTTGCTGACTATTGTTGGTTTTTCTTTCATTTTTAGCAATTTATATATAAAACTCTTTTTATTTATTGGATTCCCTATACATTGGATATTTGAATGAAGTATATTATTGGTGTTGAACTGCACAACATAGTTGAAAAAATATCCAATATTTTTTGTGGAATTGATTTTTATTGATATTAATGGATATTTAATCCCTGTTATTGAAAACCCCCCGAAAAATGAAGCATAAATGTCCTGCAACTTTTAAGAACTGACTGAAAGATATGTAATATTATTTTCTTTTATTGAAGAACTAGCAACTACCCCGTCTTTTGTACGAGTTGTTTAACACGGTATGTGGCTTTTTTGTAACTATTACGAGCTATAATAGCACAGATTTATAATAAAGGGAAAGGAATTATCAGCTGAAATGTTAAGTATGAATTTTAAATTGGATAAATTAGAATATTAATATAGTAAAATTTGGATACGCTTACATAGCATTTTTATATAAATTTTAAATAAGTTTAAACTCAACGATCAGTGTAACAAACTAAAATTGATTTAAAATTCCAGCTCGTTATTTCTTATAAATCACTTTAATTGATCATGTTTAGTAAAATCTGTCGCTAATCTCGCTCGTAACTGAGTTTTTGATAACTCATTATGTTATTTCAATTTATTGGTCAGTTTAAAGTAAACAAAGAAAGAATGAGGATAAGTCTCATCACAGTGTAATATACTAGATGCGTTATCGTTATAGAAAGACTGACACACAGCGACAATTTGAGGCTAATTTAGGCTTTTCCGGGAAATAAAACGTAAAAAGAACCAACAATTTCACGATTCCAAGGAATGTACCCGTACAAAAATAATTTGATTTATTTAAAAATGGAGATTTTGGAAAAATAAAGTGTAAAATTGCATTGATTTACTGCATGAAATCGCACTGACCCGACAAGTTGCGCACAGTTTTGTAAAGCTAAGTAAACGTGATGGATGGCTAATCAGAGTGATGTGGATTTAACAAATGTTCCTGAGCTTGAGAACTGAGCGGGAAGCCATAATCCATTACACTGTAGCAGATTGATACATGGCCGAGATCAAGGCCCTAGAGTGTGGTGCTTGTACATCGGCCATTACCATATAATGACAGACACTGACAAACAGGCCTCCATCCGATACCGCAAGACAAAGCCCGGCCCAATCACTTTACCCGTACATACTGTACGTACATGGAGAGAAATATGTCCAGTTTAATACATATCATCGATGATTTTTTCACTTACTATCATGTAACTTTGGTGTAAATTCCTTTTAATGATTAGTACACTTTGTCCTGTAATTGTCGATTCGATGCCTGTATTCCTGAGACCTTTTAAGTCACAAGTGGCAACTTAGTTTCATTTTTCCAGCAGCCATCTACAGATCCAATATTGCACATAAATGCAAGGTTTTTTATCAATACACCTTGGTACTCTTAATTTTAATTTTATACTCTTTACGAATATTTTAAGTTTTGGGTATTGTCTTCACATTTGTAAATATTTATGTATAATGTATACATTGTATTTATATTTGTAAAATAACTATTTTTAAAAGGAAGTAACATTTGTTCAATAATAAAACCCGTAACATTCTTTTGCTTGAATTTTTTCTTGAACAATTTTCAATTCCCTACATATAAAATTTTATTTTAACAGAATATCTATTTTAGTTTTTTTTAATATATGCAATTTTGTAAATCGATACAAATTTGTGAATATCAATTATAATTATGTTAGCATGAATAATATGATAAAAATGTACTATGCTTCCAAAACACTATAAAAACTCAGTTAATGAGATTTTGTAAAATAAACGGTAAGGCAGAGTGGACTGACACATACTTTCTCCCTTAAGTAAATTTAAAAAAGACAATCTGTAATAAAACTATCATGTTCTACAAAGTTATTCTAAATATCATTTAATAATTTATTGTTCAAATTGTATGGGGGAAACCCCCCCCCCCCGGTAATACCAAGCTTTTTTGAGCTGGTTTTGTTCGGTGATTTGACCTTACGCTTCATACCAAGTTTCATGGAAAACGGTTGGAAAGTAAGGAAGAAATTGATTTTTTTATATTCTCCATAAGAATAACATTGGGCGCTTTCAGACAACGTACTGCGTTTATCGTGGACAGTAAATTTAACTTTTCTCTGGAACCGTTAGTCGTAGACAAATAATTCAAAATACTAATTTGTTTAGTTTTTTAAGCTGGTTTCAATGGTACCAGTCAAGTTATACTTTACTTTTATTGTTTTCGCTGAAAATTTAAAAATTTGATTTTTTTGACATTTAAAAGCCCATAACTTTTGAACCGTCATTTTTACAGATATGCGGGTGGTGTCAAATTATTTAGTACTCTGTACACTATAAACTGTCAAATTTTAATCAAAATCGTTAGAGCCGTTTTTGAGAAATTGGATTTTTCACGTTTTTTAAGGGTTTTTAGGGGTGAACTACCCTTAAAAATCAAAAATTCAAAAAAATGAAAAAAAACGCCTGGAGATACCGTGAATATATACATACATGCCAAATTTCATCTAAATCGGACATACGGGGTAGGCTGTGGCACTGTACACATCGATACGTTAGTCGGCTGAATTAATATGATAAAAACTATATGCTGTCCAAACACTATAAAAACTCAGTTAAATAAAAAGTTTTAAGTAAAACAAACACAAGACGTAAATACATAATCTGCACTATTTTGTGTGGCAGCAGACAGCTAACCATGTGAAAGCTAGGTTATCAGCGGTGACTTAGGGATAGCTGTAGACAAAGTAATCACTGTTTTGCAATGGCTATTTTAATTACAGTGCAGATAAACAATCATAATCCTTCAAAGATGTTTTTATATTTCATAAGATAAAATTAGTTATGATGTATGCATCAGCTGTGCTCATTGTCAGTAATATCTACTGTACATTTCATGAAATAAAGTACTCCCATCACACTCAATAATTAATCTGATATTCAGGGTCTGAAACATGAAATATTCGCGTTGGAAATATGAGACGATAAGCACCAATGACAAAGGTAATTATGTTTACATTTAGTTTTAGAATTAAACTTTCTATATGAAACCCTAATTTAGGTTTATAATGTAAAACATTAGATTGGCATTTGCAAACCGCGGTACTTCCAGAACAGTCTTTCCAAGATTAAACGAGTGTCCAATATAACATGTGTTTAAATAACATTTATTGCAGCAATTTTCTGCACTTGATAAATAATGGGAATACTCCTTTTTGTTTTGGGCACATAAATTTCTGTACCTGTATATTTATGTAATTTCCCATTTGAAAGATTACAAAAAGGATAACAGATTATTTCATATTCAAGTAGTGAAACGTAAACTTGCTCAGCTTGATGTACACCACATTACTATGTTACACTTTAATCTAGGTTAATTTGCTCACATATAGTTATAGTTGTTAAAAAACGAATTATTTTCAAATATCATAGTTAATAAATATGATTTGACATAACCTATCTATATGGAACTTTTAATTTTGAAATAAAATATTTAATATAGTACTTTCATTAGTTGTATGTTTATATCCAATCTTATGAATCTTCTTTGAATGCTTACCATTTTTAAATTCGAGAGGAAGTTTACAGGTAACTTCTGAAGTACCGTATAGGAGTGTGAAATTGTAGTCACCTGTAGGCTGGCTATGTGTGTAAAGCATTTCCTGTTCTCTCAAAAATGTAAATTAATAACGTTATTTTATCTATGAAGTTTGTGCAACTGACGTAACTTCCCTTCCAAATTTGATCCATCTATATAAATATAATTAGTTTTGACTGAATAGGACTTGGAGTTAAGATACGTTTGATTATTTTTACGTGTACCGCCCCAGAAAATCCGAAAAGGGTCTTATCTTAGTTTCTGTCCGTCCGTAAAGTAAATCTTTTTGTAAGGCTTCTCCGTAAAGGCGTCTCCGTAAAATCGTCCAAAATGATTCAAAATATTCTCTACGCTGTAAACTGCTCCACGTTTTTAAAATAAAATGACGTGCTCTTAAAAACCCAGATTGAGCGATATTAGTCCAAAACTTTCCATGTGTGTCAATATACATGTGTTTTATAAAGGAAAAAAGAAATAAATACTCAGCTGTAAGTTTAAATTCAATATTAAATTTGAAATGGATATCTTAGCTCTGAGGGGCATGTCATCTGATTGTGAGAACAGCTGTTTAGAGTAACTGAAAACAGTGAAATCATTCTCTTCAGACGTATCCATGGTCTAACTCATTTCCCACAAGTAACTAAAAATTCTGTAATTTTTTCATTGTTTGATTTCAAATATATTTCTAAATTATGCTATATTAAAGTGATATGTGCATGATTGGTAAAATTTAGTAATAATACACTTTTCCAAGTGTAAAATAATTATTTTCAATTATTAATTCAATTATTAAGATTTTGCCATACTAATTAGTATCTTGTTACTCGTTACTGATATATACAATCTGTACACAATACGGGCTTAGCCAGCTATAAATATTACCAGTTGGACTAAGTATTTGTTTAATATTTTCGTATAAGTCACCAGTTATCGGCCAGTTACCTTCCTCATCCCGTTTCCAGCCACGTTGCCAGCCCCTCCAACCCTCCCCACACCCAGAGTAAACACACCGTCTGAAGGGTTTTCAACGCCGAGTTTCAGCTGCACCCTCTGCACTCACTGACATATTTATTGGCTCGATGAAAAACACTCCAAAGCCTTATCCGAAAATGCGGACTCCGCACTTAAAATTCCACGAAAAATGATACCTTCCTCCATAACTTACTTGTTAAGCTTCGCGTCCTATAAAACTGTGTTGACTTTTATTCTACACGCTTTTACCTTCTGTGAAATATTCTCCTCATTTTTCAGTTATAATGACTTCTTTTAGTCTCGAGTTTTATTTTAGAATAATTTATGGATTGTTGTGTTTTTAAGTGAATGATTAGAGTAAATATTAACGTAAAAACATATAAACATTTTTTAAAGACCCGCTTAGGGATTTAAAAATACCTAAAATATCATTCAACCTAAAATAATTCTTTTGTAATATATTTTTAGTCCAATACAATAATCCCAACAGAACTATTAGTCATGATACGAAATCAACACTCACAATAGTTTTACTCCTTAACACAGCACGATCACTGATTCGTATGCGGGGGCGGAGTGACGTGAGCCGCTTCTACATTTGGGAGAGTCGAGGCTTGGAAACGCGTTTGACTCCTTGCTATTTACACGCTGAACATGGCACCAAATGCGCTCAGGATGCTGTCTAGATAGATACCATCAACCATTTCGGCAAACAATGAACCTGTATACTAGTTTTTTTATGAAATATTGACGTCTTTTGGCACGAACGTTTGTGATAAAGGCTAACGTTGACGTGCAGGTAGCCTCTGCCAAAATGTACAATCAGTCAATGTCTTTGTCAATTCAGTATGTTTATAGCTTTAACATACATTAAAAAATATTATGTCAAAATAAAACCTTCTCTAACTACGATTAAATACATTAGGAAAAGTTTCGTACGGTAATAGGAAATGTTTAGTTTTACAGGATCGATACGTATTTTCGTCAGTTGTTTCCGTGCGTTAACCATACCGAGAACAATGACGTATCTGATACGTCATCGTTAACACTTCAAAGGTTAAGTTCCAAGAACTGCGGCAATGCCAGCTGATTAGCGAATGAGAGCACGTTCCAAAGAAATATCGCGCGTTCCCATCGCTGAGATATGACCCTGGTCGGGATTTATTGGGCAATTACTTACGTTAAAAACTTTTATTTATTGAACCCATTAAATCAGACCTGAGCGTTCGCTAACTATTGCGGTTCGTAAAAATTCTAATGGTATTGTTACATTTGTTTGGTTCGTTACAAATTTGCTATAAGACAGGATGGAGGATTTTGAAGAATTTGTTTTAATCGCATTAAATCTTTACTAATATAACCAATAGTATGCAATAACTTTTTAAAATATTGAGCCGGACAAAAACTCTGTATTTGGTGTTAAACCTTTGTTACCTCATAGATTTAATTCATAATGTTTTTGCTGTATAACCTATGTACCATGTGATGGAAAAATAGAGATTTGCTATACTTTTTCTCGAATTTAAGAAGATATGGATTCTATCGCAATGAAGTTAAACACAAAAGAGTATATAGTCGTAGTGTGTTTGCTTCATAGTTAGTATACTCGTAATTTAGGATGACGTAATTAGTATTAAACATGGTAACAAGTGAATATAACCAAAGTTCTTATTACGGATATCTTAGATTAATATTATAGATTTTCTTATAACGAGAACTATATACCGATACAATCTATTTATACTGGCAATATGGATATTTAATTATTTGACTGTACTGTTATACAGCTACTTGGAAGACACCCATTGTGGATAGTTATCAGCAATCGTCGGTGCGTCCGCAATATTGAATACTACGTTCATCCGCAGATAACCTGTTCATAATTCAGTGGCTAAATTGTAGTTCAGATTCCACGTTGAACTGTAAACCCCTTTGATGCCTTTAGCTATTAATCTACAATTTATTAATCAACAGTCTAGACTAAGGAACATGTCAGCCTTAGTCGGTAACAATACGATAAGATCGTACCACAATCATATTACACTCATTTATCATTCATAGTTGGCTAAAAATACCTGCATGGGTAGGTTGACATTTTCAAAAGGTAATAAATATTGTATAATTTAGTTTAAAAAATATCAAAACACTTACCAGCTAGGTGACTGTCTAATATCTCTCTTTTCTCTCTTGCCAATTGTTTTACTGTAGACTATGACAAGAGTTTCCGTTCCAATACTGCATGTAGTCAATCATGAAGTCACTTCAACCGGAAGTAACATTACAAGAAGTGCAATACAGACAAGTGCTGGAAGGATGGCTCTCTGCCAATAATTGATGCAACACGGACATTTTGGCTTGTCAGAGTTGGCATTATGTTGAGATTCTTTTAAGTTTTTAAAGACAGGGAAGAAATAAAGAGGTAGATGCCAATTTTGAATCCACTCTAAGCCACATGTTTTATGTGTATATATATATACCTAATTCCTATTCCTTACCTCATTACCTTAATTCCTATTAACCTATAACAAATCAGTAAGAGAACTATCTAGATGCAAACTTATATTATTGTGTTTTTGTCCACTTAGATCACAAGCATCAATAACCTTGGCTATAGTGTTTCTCTGCTGTGTGCTAAACTTCTAATGAATTTTTATTTAATTCATGTTCTCATGAACAACTTTTAGCACTGAACAATCTTTAGTTCATTATACTTAAATCTTATCTACCGCTGAATTAATTTAGTTCGTAGTGTTTTTTTACTGTTCCACCTATCTTAGAACTGTTTAGGTAAAGAGTGAAAGTTGTCCGTTAGAGTAATCTTCACAAAGTTTGATTTTACTGAGGAAATGTTTCACGTAATCTTTGTGAAGAATCTATACTGTAAACGAATAAAGTGAGCTATACTGAAATATATTGTGTCTATGATCGTGGTTATTTTTCCATATTAACAATAAGTTATAAAGGATTTATAAATGGGTACAGTTACGCTTATTATATACAATAAAATATACAGGTTTCACTCGATAAAGTGATGTGTGAAACAAAGGTGACAACCAGAGCCTGTTGTATAACCACACTGTAAAATGTGGCCATTAATAATGAAATGTAGAGAAATGTGTTAAATCGTTTAGTTGTTGCGTATCTCTGGACGTGGCATTAATTAAAGTTTCACATTATTATCACATTGTTTCTAGCCAGAGTTTTTTGAATTATGAAGAAGACATTAATGGAGTAGCATATTATTGTAGATTATAAATTCTGACGTATGGACATTCTGTTTAAATATTTTGATTTTGAGATTTGTTAATGAAATAGAAATCCTTTCTCGTCTTTAATGAATATCCTATAATTTACAAATTATAAATAAAAACGTTTAAAAGGATTCCTTTATACTTTTTAACGTACGTAAAACATAAATGATTTGAAGTTAACACAAATTACATAGATTACACAGAATCATTGGTGAGTGGATAGTGTAGTAGACTTTCCACTCTGACGTCTGTCGAATAAAGAAAAACATTTAATTTTAAAATATTAACAGTTGCTGAGTTCTATTTAAAATACTGTTTGTAAAGAAATATACTGAATACTTTCCAGTTGTCGTCCAGTAAACGTCTGTTTCTATTTCTTGAACATCGTTAAATCTCCAGCTCGTCATTGGACGTCCAAGTGGTGATATTCTGCGGAGACGGAAGTGGGTGTTGTTTCAGGCCGGTCAACAGCTGTTCTGTGTCTGTCGCGTGACCGCTTCCGGCTGTCCAGCGATATCTGGCTACGTTCCGGGATAAGCTGAAACACCCTGTGAAGAGATTAGGACCCAGGACCCACCGAATATTCACCATATCACGTGACACCAACACAGACAGAGGGTTGTCCAATGAAGTGCAATAATATTGAAACTTGCACATGAGAAGAAGTCAAAATACTGTCAGGCTACCGTCAGATTAGATATAGATTGAACGAAACGGCTGTACCTAATAGTTTACGTATTCACATTACAATGTTTAAAAAATATATTGATTTATAAGTTGATACAATTGATCTACATTGAATTTTATTGCTACATACTTACTATAACTTTCTAAAAATGGTGATTTACCCAGTTAGGTATTATAAGCTAAGTATTAATGAAATGAAAATTAGTGTGATAAGATCTTGCAATCTTGTTACTGACTAAAACTGACATGTTCCTTACACAGGACTATTAAGCAATAGCCCAAAAGCCTATGACATCTAAAGGACCTAGAGTTTAACGTGGGATCCGAACCAATTTTGTACCAACGAAATTACCTTACATTAATTTCGTCTAATAATAAATTTAATATTTATATAGTTTAAAGGAATCGTTCAAGAGAGAATTGTGCGAACAGCTCAATTAAGTAGTATGGCTTGCTCTTATAATCGCCGGGTAATTTAGCGATCCATCGGGACTGACAGTTTATAGAAATTTTATAGAAAACTGTGGCTTTATTCTTTCCTTGAGCAAACCTTTTCAGCCATTGGTAGGACATACACAGTAAATAGCTCTGAATCTATTGTGTGCTGGCAATCACCTCCATATCATTATAAACCAACATTTGGAAACTGGTCTTACAGTTTGGAATTAATTAGCAATTAACTTCCTCGTTCATACACGTTCCAGTATTGCTATTCAGATAATATATAACGGCTTGTTATGAGAGTCAGTCAGTTAATATTGTACTGTCCCATATTGCGGGTTGCCAACAGAAGCCGGAAATCTATTGTCAAAACTTGATATACTGTCCAGTGTGACCCATATAATTGGCATTACAGTACAATTTAGCTTAGTTTTGATGTGGAACATGTCAATTGTTTAGTAAGCCTTCACACTATCGCAGGTAGATGTGAAGTTGTTTTCGGTTTGTAAAAAGCTCAATACAACTACCGGTAATGCACTTTAAAAAATTAGGATATTTACGCGGACACAAAAATTGATAAAACCGAAATTCGGTAAGTTCTGAGTAACGTGTTGGATGTTCGATTGTACAGGGTTAGGCGGCCAGAAGAGCCAACTAGACTCGCCTGCCTGCAGAATATTGTACATAACCTGGAAAGAAGGGGTTTATGAGATGGAAAAAGAAGGATATAGTCAGTCTACCTAACTCTAAGAGAACCAAGAAAATCACTAAAAAAAGCTGGATCCGGGATCGGCCCAAGGAATATGTCCTAAGAGGACTCTTACTACAACTCTCAAGCTCCCCATTCAAGGAAACAGTCTTCTCCGGGGAACCCTCAACACTTAATTTAAGGGTACACACGCCCTAGGGACGGTATATCTTCGGTTCTGGGAAACCAAGACTAAACTACATTACCTCGTGGTACCCCTCTAAGGTGTACTCCCAGAGAATTCTTGTTAGACTGGGTGTTCAAGCTCAGTCGGGTGTCGATCAAGTCCTCATGAGAGACAAAGGAACCATGATGAAGGTACACACTGGGTGTACCATGATAAACCTCGTCACACTGGGTAGCCACTTTCCATAATTGGACAGCTATTTTTAATATACCTAATTCCCGATTACTGAAGTCTGACGACGACTGAGTTCCTATTATATTTCATCCTAAACCTAAAACGTATTGCAAATTATTATCAAACTTTAGTTATTTCAATCTTCAATAAAATATAAACAGTAATACTAATTCTATCTTTATCAAAAATAATTTTCATCATACTATCACAATACGGTCGCAAAAATATTACACGCCCCCCCCACTACACACGCATAGTTCTTGAATTGTATCGTACGCCGATAACATGCACTTCCAACTATATAGTGATAATGTTGTGTTTAGATCCTTTCGTCGAAGAGAACGTACACAATTTACTGTATGTATTACTTTCTTGCTGTGGACTCGGTGAATACATGCACCAGTGTTTACCCTGACAGAGCTGCGGTAGTGACACAAAGCTCCGGCCTCGTTGATGGCTGCGCTGCGGTCAAGCCGCCGCCTGAACCGCAGCTGAACAGTGAACACTGTACAAGCAGACCTGCTCAATAACAATGTTCCACGTCGGCCTACCTGTACTTGTAATATACTGTACGTGTGTATACATTACCCATCACTCGCCCTTCCGTTAGGACTAAAAGGTTAAAATAACATCAACATAACGAACTATTGCACGAAATATTATACCATGAATGTGGTGGTCAGGGGTTGTTTGAGTGTTTTAAAAATGTCTTAACCTCATACGTCTCCTACAAAGATATCCTGCTGACGGGCAGTGATCATTATAAACATTTTCTTAATTTTTTATAGATTCTTGAAAATGTTTTAATTTAGTTTTTTGTTTTTTGCACTTCTTAAATAATTGTTATTATTTGAGCTGAAAATTACTCGACACGATATTTTTAAACTGTGTTGTCAAATACTTGATGCCACCTCTACACACATCCATAAAAAACAAGAAATCCATATAAAAATGCAATAAGTGTTTTTTATGTTACACTAACATTTTTACGTTTTGGAAAATAAATAATTTAACTATTTATTTAATATAGTTTTCATCATGATCCGTAACTAAGTAAACTATTACTCTTAGTTTATTAATTTATCATCACTATTAATTATTATTACTATCGTTATCATTATTTTCTAATACACCCATGCATGTAATGTACTGTACTTAACGTTATATGAAAAATATTTAAGACACCATAAGTATTTAGTTTTGTTAACATTTTTAAAGATAGTATGGGCGTAAACCTGAATTTCTTTGACTCAAACCAAAGTTACTAGAGTAATATGTTTGCGCCGTGTCTAAGACAAGGTGGCAGGCCAAGGGCAAGTTCTACCATTGTTGAATTTCCCCAGAGTGGAGCGTCGCCCGGCAGGATCATTGCTTGCATTGTATCTTAGCTTCCTCAACCTTGATGTGGATATGGATGAATAATTATAATCAATCTTAATGAGACATATGTGCGTTTTTTCAACATATGTAGATTACCTTATTTGAAATTCGACTCAGAAAAATTCCTAGTTCTGACTCTGAAAGTCGGTTTATGAATAGCATAAACTAATGTAAGCACTTTCTTGTATAGATGGTCTGGAATTGAAAGATAATGATAAAGTTGAAGTAAATCTCAGATATAGTATCTTTTAGGTCATGTAAGAAAGAAAGAAGCAACTTTATGAGAAAAAGGTGAAGCTTTAGATCAAAAATCAAAACCTCCAAAATATCATTACCACAATTAGAGTCATTATAGGTTAACACCATCTATGGAAAAATCATATCAAGTTCAAGATTAATATTACCTTGAGATTTTAAAAGTCATTTTTCACTTGTTTACCTCTTGTAAAAGGTTCAACAGTTCAACTTATCTACAACATAATTTTATCTTTGTCAGGTCCTACCGTACACAACAATTTTTTTTCATAATTCACCTCTGCAATTTGGCTACCTTTTGTTCTGGTGACATATTTACGCAGTTTGTTTCTAACCTTTAAAATTTCCTTTAATATTTCCTCTAACCACTAAAATATGCTAGATAAATGTTGTTTATTTTCATTAAACATGTACTGAGAGATTGTTCGGCCAATCCTCACACTCAGACGCATAGTCTTGTGAGGATTTTCCATTTTAATATTAATGTGTTTGTTATGACAAAATTGTACCACTTCATTATAGAAATAAACATCTTGAATCTTGAACTATAGTTTTATCATCCATTTTAGAAGATATTTTTATTATTATTTAACGATAAGATTGATTTGTAAACCATCTATTTGGTAGCGAAGGAAGGAGAGCAAAGTTAACCAACATGTTTTCACCTTTGACGCCCGATGACAGTGTCAAGACGGCCTTACAGAATCACAATGGAGACGACTAACTCCACACAATAGACTTCCGGCTTCAATCTGGGGCAGTTCACTACAAGAAATGTAACTGTTGCAACTGTCACGTCCTGGCCCTGGAATAGTTTCATCCCCAGAACTGTTATCTGAACCAATAACTGCATCGTTGCCCTAGTTATTCTTTCATAACTGCTATTTTCACATCAACGATTATATGTAGTATGTAATATTCAAAACGTTACTTAAACTTCTATTTGATCCAGTTCCGATTCGCTTTTACGTGTATAAATGAAGAAAATATGTAAATATTTACGAAATTCCCTACATTAGTTTAATTTTAATTTTATTAATCAAGTCTAAGAACAATATTTATAGCAATAAAATACGGAGAAAACAGGAGAATAAGGAACAATTAAGAAAACTGATCTAATATAGTATAATGGGAGAAATAAAGTCAAGAAGGCTGAGATGACCAGGGTATGGGAATAGGAGAGAGGAGTCACTGTTAAAAATGGTAGGGCGAGACTCAGATGTAGAGGAACATAAGGAAGCATTACACTAGCCAGAGGTGACCACTCATGATCTGACAGGAGTCGCCGGCCACTGGTTTGATGATCTGACAGGAGTCGCCGGCCACTGGTTTCGATCCAGAGGCCTTTGACGTACTGGTCCAGAGGTGGCCGCTCATGATCTGACAGGAGTCGCCGGCCACTGGTTTCGATCCAGAGGCCTTTGACGTACTGGTCCAGAGGTGGCCGCTCATGATCTGACAGGAGTCGCCGGCCACTGGTTTCGATCCAGAGGCCTTTGACGTACTGGGCCAGAGGTGGCCGCTCATGATCTGACAGGAGTCGCCGGCCACTGGTTTCGATCCAGAGGCCTTTGACGTACTGGGTCAGAGGTGGCCGCTCATGATCTGACAGGAGTCGCCGGCCACTGGTTTCGATCCAGAGGCCTTTGACGTACTGGGTCAGAGGTGGCCGCTCATGATCTGACAGGAGTCGCCGGCCACTGGTTTCGATCCAGAGGCCTTTGACTTACTGGGCCAGAGCGATCGTTACGTCTAGGTTAAGGTGCCGTGCCGATAAGTTATCAACTTATTTTGAATATATTGGAAAATAAAACCATCAAAATTACTCTATATATTATTTCAATAATGACAACCCTATTAATTATTGATGCTTTCTAACAATAAGTCAACGTTAACAACAACGTTAGGTAGTAACAACACCGGGGTTTGGACCGCTCCCCATCAAAACGTTAAAAAATTACGAGAGTAGTAGAAAGACACAAAACCACCCAAAAAGATTAAAGGAAAATTTCAAAATTAAATAGAAATCATTCTTATGCCAAATTTCGCCACCCAAGTTCATATAAGTTAGAATAAAACCAAGGATCAGATAAAATTATTGCAGTGAATTTAAATATATTTAATAGCCTTATATTTAATATCCATGTGAAAACGTCACTTGTTTATGCTTTTTAAAAGTTGAGTATATCCGATTGTCTGTTGCTCTTTTACTTTATTATTAAATATATCTTTGATTTAACAAATCATATGGTTATTTGTATTTTTATCATGTGTTTGTTTACAATGTGAAAATCAGTTCATAAAATGGTTAATTACAAGAACTTGTGTATTAAAATAGCTTATCTTTATTTGTTATTTAAGTATTAAACACAGTATAATACATTTGGAATGGCACAAATCGATTTTTATACAAAAGTTCATTTATAAACAATAATTATTAATTGAAATTTACTAGTACGTCTAGTAAAACTTTTTTAATATTGTAAATTTTAAAACTATATAATCAAAATCAAGAGTTGAAATAAAATAAATGGTTGAATTTTTAATAAGGGATGGAACTAAGGCCTACTGGAGAGGGTGATATTTGAAAGAATGGACCAAACCTCAATTTAATACCACCGGAGAAAAATTAAGCTAAAAGCTTCGGCTCCTCTTATTATTAAATCACCCTCTAAAGCCACCAGGAATAATGTTGGTTTTTGAATATTACTACTTTATTTTGACCCTTGTCGTATCCTGTTAAAATTGCAGATTATTGGTATAAAGTTTACCATTTAAAAAATTTATCATTATATGATTTGTAAAGCTTTGATTAGAGTTTAATTGGGAAAGAGTGTATTGTATAATAATGAGATCAGGATTACTTTATAACAAAAAATGATAAAAACATTTTTTTAATATATTTTCAGAAAAATAAGTATGTTTCACTGGCTAACTAAAAAATATAAAATAACAACTTCTTTTCGATTTATATTCACTTCGAAACGTTATTGTTTAAGGTGATCTTTGTATCTTTGTGAACTTGGTGATCTTTGGTGACCTATTACCCTTTTAAACACGAAATCGCATTTTTTATGTTTCCTGTATATTCTGTTTTTTGTAAATACCTTAGTCTCGTTAAAAAAACTACGAACAGTGTTTAAAAACTTTCTTCAAACTTCAAAACTAGAATACCAACCACCCTACTTAAAAAGTAAATAATTGGTAGAAAATTCAAGGATATTAATACTGTATAAGAAAATTAAGTGTTATTAATGTTCCAGTGAAAAATATAATGCAATTATCTGGCTGAACTTCCATGACAATGAACAAAGGATTAAATTTGTAACTAATATTTGACGATACAAAAATTTGCTTGTTTTGTAAATATTGTAAAGCAATAAACCATTTCCGTAGGGTTGTAAATGTCAGAATGTGATTTTGATGTGAAGTATACGGAGTTTAGTGTTTTCATGTATTGAAATATAACGCTTCTCTCACAAATTGTTGCTGAACAGGTGTGGCGTCTGTTCTCTGGTGATGAACATGTTGCTAGCTGTAAACACAACCTTGGAACAATTTACGACTTATTTTCTTTTATTTTTACCGTCAGTAAAAATTGTCTTAATATTTATTCTTAATACTTTTAACTAAAATGACACCCAAGTAGGTATTATAAGCAAAGTATGGATGAGAAATGAGTGTAAGATGATTGTGACGCGACTTGTAATTTTGTTACTGACTAAGGCTGGCATGTTTCTTAGACAGATCTGTTAAGTAATAGCCCAACAGTCAATGGCATGTCAATGAGACCTAAAGTTTAACGTAAAGTCCGAACCACTGCCTCTGAATTATGAACTGGTTTAATAATGAGGATGGTCTTTGCTGATTAACGTATTATTCAATATTTGAGCCTAATAAAAGCCTTTATGGGTACGGTATTGAATTCTTAATATACTGATTAGATTAATGTTAACAAATGTCTTATATTTTGCCGCAAAGTCTTCAATTTAAATTAAATTTTTGGGGGATTCGGTTTATATAAAAATCAAATTTATATTTTGCAAGAAATGTTTTGTTCATTGTTTTTAACATCAGCAGAAATTAAAAGTTTTTTTTATAATATGTGTTGAAAATAACAAGTAAAACAACATTTTTATTTTCACATTCTGCCTTGTGTTCTGGAACCGTATACAGGTTTCTAACCTGCTGTTTGGTCCAGAGTCTCAGTACGCCTGTAACAAACTCTCCCTTCGTTGAGACTTGTCAGTGTACTCGGCAGGACAGACGCCTCCATTTTAGGAAGGTCAGTCAAGAAGTTAAAAGGAAGGTAATCTCGTATTTTTGCCTCATAGAAAGGACTGTTAATAGCCCAACAGCCAATGGGAGCTACAGTTTAACTAGGAATGATTATGACTCTGTGTTTTGTTTTTGTGAAACACCAGCTTATTTGCCGGTATCAATAATTCATAGCTGAAGGAATCCATCAAAATGCTATAAAACTTCAGTATTACCTTGAGATTCGGTAATCTAATATTGGTTCCTGGAGCTACCGGATTAAGAACAGCCGTGTCGCTGTCGAGGAACATATCGAGGGCCGTAAAACACAAGCGCTGAAAGTAAAGTCTTGTTCACATCCACCTCTATTGATGCTTGTTTCCCTCATACAGCTGGTACACTACTTAAATGTGATTTGTTTACGGTTATATATTAAACCCTAACAGTTCAAATACCCCCGTCGCAGCAGACCTGCGTACTCAGCGAATTTCCAAATCAATAACATAATAATAATAATATATGTCAAGTTTTATCATTATCTGTCAATAAATATGAGTATTATTTGCCAACTCTCCTTAAGATTAACATGGGAAAGGGTATGCAGGTTTGCTGCAGTGAGGAACGCTGAAAGTAGGTGTTTCTAGCGTAAACAATTTATATTTTGACCATTTATATCAAGTTTCATCAATAACATATAGTGTCCACAAATAAAGGAGTTTACCCAAACTCTATATGATTAACATGGGAAAAGAGTATGCAGGTTAGCTGCCATGATAAACACATAAACTATGATTTTTAAACATAAAAACATTTTAAACTATACGGAACTAAATTGTGTAGTTTTTTAAGGTAATTCTAATAGTGAAAGATAATATTTGACATTTTTTAAATTTACATAGGAAAAATGCAAAAAACCTATTTTTGGGGTACAAAACCCCCCAAACTACCCGTTCCAATTGTCCGATATGTCTGGTTTACGAACTCGTCCGAGCAAATGCAGGAATACACGTCTCTACCAAATTTGGTCTCGATCGGACCATTTTTACGAGAGTTATCGTGTTCACAGACACACACACATATATACAGTAAACATTTTTAACGACTATTGTTTTGGTCTCTAGGCACCTAAAGAAGAAAAAATAACATGGTCCCGGGCTTAAGTCTTACCGTGAGACCTACGGTAATAGCTTCTTCCCTATGGGAAATTCGCTAAAATGAAGCGAGTAGTCAGCGTTTTACACTATTTAATAATAGTAACCTTTCTTGATTAAACAAATTGCTGGATAGATCATATGCGAAATGTATATTCAATTTTGTGATGTTTTATATCCAGTCCTTGTTAAGCTATCTTTCTACTTAAGCTCAGGTGATTTTGTTATTGGGGGCTATTAATCAATGATTGTAAATAAATAGCCAGTTAATCTATGACTGTAACTAAGCTATTTAATCAAAATCCATTACACTCACATTCGCGATAATACACCTTGTTGAGTCGATACGTCTTGAATAAGAAAGAAAATGATTAGTTACCATTGTTCCATCGTTTAGAATGAAAGCAACAATTTTGTAAGGTTACTTATTCTTGTTTGAGTAGACATTAGACATTCGCCAGTTATTAACAACCGAAGCTATAAAAATGTACAAAAAATTACTACATCAGTTTCGTAGCACCAGTTCCTGTACGTCATGATTTTTAGTTATGAGTGAAAATTTGAATGCGTCTAAACTTTTTACTTTTAAAAGATTCCTTTTATTACATATTATTTAAACATCTTCTTAAAATGAAAGGTTGTCATTGAAAAGTTTTTTCTATGGTGTACGTTGAATTTTTTCTTCAATAATATTTTAAAGCCAGATAAATTATTGACAAATTAATCAGGTACTTTCAAATGATTGACGTTTAGTAATCATGACATTACATTACGTTTAATCTATATTTACGTGTTAAACACTATTTTTACTACATAATTATGAAATGAAGAAAAATATGTTAAATCTAGTTAAGCAAACCTCCGCAATCTGAGAGTTTCAGTCCCAAAAGATAAATATTAAAAACCATGAAATATTTTTGTCTGCTAACACGGATTTCAAAATGTAAACAGATTAATATCTGTATATCTCCATAATGTATCTATAATTTATTAGCAATATAAGTGAATAAAGCCTTTTTGGATTGTGTCAATAGTGTTTTTGTATAGCTTATTTTCAACTAATACCATGTGATACGTGGTAAAAAATAAAAAAAATATTTATTTTAATCAGATAGCTACACATTATTATGGTTTGCAAATGACACCAAGTACTAGGTTTTCTGATAAAAAACATCACAGTGATTATTTGAATTTAACATTGTTAATTATTTATTTTTGGACACTAACAAACACCTTCATGAGTACTGCGCAGTTTTACAACATTCAATGTAACCTATTCGTATTACTAATATAGTATGAACCAATATAAACAGAAAACCGAATCAACTGCAATTAATTACCCTCTCGATCAGCTGTGTCAACTTTTAATTAACTCGTATTACCACTCTCTTCATGTTTATTATAAACGGCCTTACTCGAGGTTATTTTTGAAATCTTAGTTCTAAGTACTGCGCAGTTTTACCATAGAGCATTATTCCCGTTCATACGTCATTGGACGTGCAGCTTGCTATTTTGTCACACTCTGTATATGTTTGAGGAACACTTTAACAAGATCCCGTGCTAGTAATGTTAAGGCTATTGGTATGTTGAAGATTTAAAAAATCAAGTAGTGTTTTGACACACAGTTTGACTTTTCAAACTCAAGGAAAGAATAAACAAGTTTAAAAAGAACCTGGAACGACCCGTCTTCACCAAAATGACACAAACACTTCAAGAACACGATTACGAGTGTTGTCTCAAACTGGTTGGAGGTTACATCGAATATATTATTAATTGAGTTTGGCCCAAGTTTCTTTTTACTTATGTTGGTAAAACTAAGAAATAAAATCTCATTTCAGTACTGTTTATTTTGGGCATAATCTTTATATAAACACAGAGAAATAAAACATCCTCAGTTATCCTAAGATGTTTGGTCGAAAGGAAAGGAGGATTATGGACACAGAACAACCACAAAGCTTGTGTCCAGGCCACCACCCACCAGGGCTTTGGAGAGGAGAAGCTATAGACACTCCACTTTTCTATTTGTGGCAAGGAAAATATTAGCTTTACTATTTTTCCTCACATTCGCCGTGCTATACTTTAGTATAAAATAATAGTAATTTCTTTTTAACTTATTCTTCTTCTTTTATAAAGAAAAATCGTTTCAAAAAAATAATGAAAATATAAGATAATGTAAAAGGGTTGAAAACTTTTCCATTAAAAAAGCTATTTACAATAAATAAATTCATCTACGTTCTAGATGTAAAATAATTAATAAGGTAGATATTAATAACTAAACAATTTGTTAAATAGTGTTGGGTTGTTTTATGAAAAAATAAGGGTCAAGTGTACCTTTAATAAACATGTATTAGAAAATTTAAAAGAAATCTAATACTGTCACAAACATCTTATATTTTGCTATGAACTGCTATATGATAGCAACGAGGCAGTAGACGCATCTACTTAGGGCTTTGGTGAAAATAAATTCAAAAATAATTTTCCACTAATAAATTCATCACGGTTTTTAAGCCATCAAGCCACAATACTTTATTTTTAACGAGTGTACAAGGTAAGATAATATTAATGATAAAAGTAAATATTCCATTTTAGCATTGTGTAACATTCTCTGTATGGTGTCCCAAGAGAATGTGTGGGACGTGTAATACGATGGTATTCATATCATTGCGGTGTTTGACTTTGAAAATACATTTCGTACTCTAATCTTTAGTGATCAAAGAGACAAACTCATCATAACAATGTGTTAACGCAGCTATATATTAAGAGTAAAGAGTATGAAAAGACTAATTTTGGACTTGCAACTGCCTGATATATACATAGAGAGTGTTACAGAACTCTTTAAAAATCCTTCACGATTTTTTAAACTAAAAAGTTTCGATTTCTTAAGTATAATCCATAAAAAATGTTTATACAGGTTTTTATATAATGCTGCTAACTAAGCAATTTAATTTAATTTGGTATTTTAATTTTAGTTATTTTTCATAATATGAATATTCTAAAGACTTTCATTCAGTTTTTCACTAGTTGAAAATCTTGTGCCCAGTAACAAGGAAGTACAATAATACTTTAAGATGGATGTGAAAAATACGTACAAACTTATAGATGAAAACGTGGCAAAATAAAATGTAGAGTGAATTGAACTTTTTGTTGGTTTCGACTTTACGAACAGTATCCTGAAGTTTTGTTTGTGGAAATTGATTTGTAAACTAAACTATGCATATCCAAGTATTATGTATAATCAAGTATATTATGTATTATAATTCTCACATATTGTAAAATATCAACTAATAGAAATAACAATAAAATTACCGTAGAAGTTATGTTGGTAACCCTGCACTTTTGTGATTTTTGGTGGATTACATAGAGTATTTAGTGAGCGACACACGAGGTGTACACAGAGGTTCATGTCTGTTGCTTATCTTTGGCCCGGGTAACAGAAAGCCTCTTCAGATTGTATCTGTGATTTACTGCAAATGTATCTTCTTGTTGTCCCTTAACTTTGTTTTTATCAAATCTACATTGAGAAGAGTCACATTACAGAAATGTATTTTGTGGCTACATATATCATACCCGATTTTTCTCAATTTAAAACTTAAATGCGAATATTTAATCGTTATAAATAGTTGATAGTTATTACTGGTTGGCCGAATATTACATTTTATTAGATTAGGTTAGGTTATATTTTTCGTTTATTATATTTCCCCATCTATACAAGTATAAAATACAACAAACTAATTTTGGAACAATTTTATAATTTTACAAACAGATTAAGTTAAATTCTTAAGAAAACAGTATATTCGCCGTTCTTTTCTTTTCGCAAAAGTACCAGAGTGAATAAGAAAGTTTTAATAGTTATCCTTTGATGACATGTATGCATTTTTACAGTAATTTTTGACATGGAAATGTCAAAACTCTGGGTGGGGGTATTTATCAATTTGAAAGAAGCAAAAGGTATAACGAAGGTGACGTCATATGGTTAGGAGAGCAACTGTTTGGAGGAATTTTAAACATTCCCATCAGACCTATCCATGATCTAAGCTAATTTCCTGCAGGGAAACAAATACTATTTTTATGTCATACTAGGAAAACGATTATGTTATCCTTGGCCTATCAATATATGAATTACTGTAGTCTTATAAAATTGTTATTTGCATAGCTATAAATATTTTGTGCACTTAAATACACGTTTTTGTATTTTGTATTTGACCTATGAACCACCATACTTTCTGAACTAATATTAGACAAACAAAAATTATGTTTAAACTTGCATACTGTAGCGGAGACGTTATCTTTTTTCACTTAAGTTATACGCCATTATGAAAAAAAACAGTCATGTTTAGATACTTAAAAAATCTGGTAATCGCCTCAATAAATGTTTAGTTTACCGTAAACATTCTTGCTCAAAGTTAATCTAGTCGATAATTATCGACTAGACTCGTTTCAGAACAAATAATTATTTGTTTAGAGCTGAAAGTAATACTGTATTTCCACTTTTAACTGACCGATATGTATTCGGTGTGCAAAGATTGTTTCGTGAACACACCGACAGGGGCGCTGTTGTATCTGGATTACAATAGTGACGTTCGTCAGTTAGCAATAACTGCAACAGCTCCGCACGCCACCTCCATAGACCGGATATTGTCCGGATATTGTTATCTGTCCAGATTCACATCGATTGAATGTCTGTTTTACCATTGATATATTGGCCGAAAGGAAAATACCAGTAAATAATTTTGTAAAGTTTGACATGCATAAAATTGTGAAAAATTAAAATCCATAATGGGCTGTTTAGTTTTAGCGTGTTAAATTATTTAGGCGAAGAAAATATTTAATGTTAGGGCAATCTAGTATGAGAATAGTTTTCTGAGCACTAAAATATTCTAATTTATAGTTTAATACAAATTCCACATAGTTTTTGTTATATTTTATGTAAGGCCCAATTGTAACTTAGATTAGAAAATGTATGTTAAAAAACTATTAAGTTGTCAACCAAATAATTAATTAATTGCAATCGGTTACTGTTTGACATATGAAGAAATTTTGCTCTTAGTTCATACAATCTTAAACCATTTATTTTTAAAATTAGCTATTAATTGTTCAGCCTTTTTTATAATTTTTGAAATATGTTTATGGATATTATTTTAGCACCGTATAATGTAAGGTGAATAAACAAACACATTCAAAATCAAACGACATTCTGATATTAGGTTATTAATTAACAAGGCTTTCTAGCAACAAGTTTACTTTATCAAGTACTTGACCGGGGTTTGGACCATTCTCCATCAAAACCTTAAAATGTCGAGTACTTCAGGGTAACTAACAGTTGTCTAATTTACTTTCACCACAAATGTTTTGCTCTGTTGCATAATATAGCCTTGAACGATTTGGTAAACATCTGCGGCCAGATAAATACTAATGGTTTATTAAATCATTTTAACCCGTTTTTAAAAATCTACCTTAACAAATTTGCAGTGTCTAATAATATTCTTGTAGAAGTGACGATGACAATTTAGTCCCAGTTTCCATTCGGCACCTTATGTATTAGTAATGTTAACATAATGTACCTTTTCTCAAGATCTGTAGTACAGAAGGCAATGCTATTTTTGGGTGTTTATGGTACCCTCAATCAACTCTTCAATAGAGCAATTTTGAAATATATAGTTTTACGATCCGATAGGGAATCATTTATAAAATTAGTTTTAACCTAACTAGATCAAAATTCTCATGTAAAAGTATACAGCTATATCTAATGAATAACTGTTTAACATTTCAGAGCTCTAGCATGATCAGCTCCTGCGAAATGAATCATTTAATGCATGAAAATAAAACTTTCGAGATAATTATATAAAACAAATGATAATTAGTACATTCCTATCACATTATTTCCAAAAAATTTCTTCTCTGCTTAGTAATGATGAAAGACCATACATCTTGATGTTTAAAAAAATGCAACATTCCATTTTTTATTTTTGAGTTACCGAATCCCAAACTCACTCATTTATTGTATTCCAGAAAAAAACATTTTCTTTTATCAGTGTTATTTAATAAGTATTGTATGACGTTTTGTGCAATCGAGAAATTAAATGAAATTATAAATTGAACTATAGTCGAAAGAGGTGGTGTGGTATTCCAGTTCAACTATGACGTCATGCTGGATGCAAACTTAATCCAGCTGCCCATCTTGTGCTTGATTACGTTATACGTTTTGTATGAACAAAATACCGTTTCACGAAAACTAAAAAGTATCGTATTTAGTGTCATGGACTAATAACCATGAATGGTTTTATTAAACGTGGCAAGTAAATATTTCAATCAATACGTTTATGTTATTTTATAAAGCTTTCGGCGAAACATTAGTTAATGACCTATGAACAATTTGGCGTTGTTTCGCCCCAGATTCAATCACCAAATCACCCCTTCAGTTCTTCTTTTCAGTACATATAATCTCTTTCCCATATTTGGAAGATTTAATTTGGAACTGTAACATATTTCACATATCGAAAGTTTACAGGAAGTTAATTTGGTGTTTAGGAGTGTAAAACCTCTTTAGTATTTTATTTAATTTTTTAAATCTATAGCTTATAATTGATCATTCAGGCTATTGAGATAAATCCTAAATCCGGAATTGACCAAATCGCAAACCTCAAAAACTAGGAAACTCCATTCAGTGATTAAGATTTATCCAGCAGTTTCTCGTAGTTCCGCTGCCCAAACCGAGATGTTCCTCGAACACCAGAAGGGTTGCTTCCCGAGAGACAAGATTTCCCCAGTGTCTTGTAAACTACCCCTCAGCTCTGCTTGGAGCTACCTTCACATACCACCGAAACACTGAATTTTCAAGTTTGATTTAATACTCCTTTTAGTTGCTATTTTGGGTTCACCCACCTTCTCTGGAATACAATTTCTAAAAACTTTTAATGATTTGAAGCAAATAAAATGAAACAAAACTGTATCTCAGATGACCAATTTGACAAAATTAAAAAAAAATTAAAAATTAGCGCTGCATATTAAAATTTAAAGTTTATTTCCTTATTTATATTTGTAGTTTAAATTACTTCACAGTCTCAGAGATATTGTGTTGTTTTGTCTTATACTATTTAAACTTAGTTATTTATTTGATTTTCACTTCAGACTTAAGTAACGGATCTTATTCATATGTAAAAAATAATATAAATTATGTAACGAGCTAATGTATATACAAGTATGATGATGTAAAGTAGATAGATAGTTTAAAAAACTGTTTTAAGCATGAAATTAAACAATTAAGAAGTTATATTTAAAGGAGCAACATTTATTATTTGTTTTATAAACTTGAAAAGTATAAGATTTTAATGGAGCCTAAAAATCAAGTACAGTGTAAAGGATAATGATGATAAATTAAATATTATAAATAATTTAGAGCTGTTTTGTAAATGAACCATTACTTTGAGTATAGGGCAGTTGAATTTGAATTTTTAATTTAGATCTAGAAACAACTTAATATGAATAATATAAATAATATTTACTTACTTAAGATACCATAAAACATTTAATTTTTTCAATTTTGAATTAATATGCAACGTAAATTTATTGAAATGGTAGGGCCCATCAAACTGTCCTTCATCATTGACAAAAAACAATTTGCCGCTTTTGAGAAGTTAAAATTAGAAAAATTATAATGTAAACTGTAAATATTAAGTAATCTATTGTATTATTAGTATATATTATATCGTATATTTCTTGTAAACCTAAACATTCGAGTGTCAGTGTGCTGGTAACAGAAAGCAATTGAAAGGCACGTTACAAGACCCTGGAGAAATCTGAGCGCACTGACCCGATCACGGCGTTTGATTTACCTTCATTTCACGCGGCGAGAATTGTAAACTCTGCTAACAAATGCTCACGGTCAATTTTAATCATTATAGAACTGTAACTCAAAATGACACATTCATAGATTACTACAGAAGATTTAGATGAGCTATGTTTCACTTCTCTAAATTGGAGGCCTGAATCACCCAGTACAATAAAGTTCTTGAAGAAAATATACCCAAAATTGATACCATCAACAAAATTTCTATGATCGAACGAACGATAAAATGTAGGAAAAGCTTTAAGCAAAATCGACTTGGAAAATTTAAATCTCAACGTAATTTCTAATACTTTTTTACACAGCCAAATTAATATGTGATTCACGTGAGTAAAATGTTTTTTGTGTTTGATCTGCTGGTATATATCAGACTTTAAAATTTGCTTAAAGTACATACAGTTTTAGAAATTTAGATGTAAAAGTGAATCTAAAGAGAATTAACGTGATGCCCTCGACTAATAGGCCTTGATAAGTAACACATGTATTATTCTGACAGAATCCATCTGAATTAATTTGTATTTACAGGGTTTTCATAAAATAGTGGTGGGATATTTTATTGTCTGTAAAATTATTTTAAGATTAAATAAATATTTTATATTGATACCTCTGCATCTGTTAGCTCAAGCAGTTTTTTAAATAATTGAATCAGCTGGGTTGATTTTTGTGGTAATAGATAACATTATTAATCTTTAAATAAACGACATGTTGTGTTTTCTTTACACAAACATTTACGTGTATTCAAACGAAATGAAACATTTTTTCATAATCAAGAGATGACAAAGTGTGGTTTTTTCTTTTTCTCTTTAAATATTAAAAATTTTTAACAAATCCGCAAGCTTAGAAGATACGTCTGTTAATATACTACAATTTGTTTCGTTAGTAAATTTTAAATATTATAATAAACCGTAAAAATTTAGTTTAGTGACACTAATCCAATTGGTTCTGTTTAGCATGGACACGTGTATTGCTAGGCCTAATGGTTAGGATCTTGGCTCAAATTCCGGCTCATATGGTTTTGGATCGGGTTCCCAAATAATTTTTACCTCTATAAAGGCGCAGGAACAGCTTCACGTAACAGTGAAACGTAATAAGAATACACGACAAGAAGCTTATGGTATTTACCTAAGAAATTAATTGAACAATGTTGCAAGTGATTAAAGGAGACGCTTGGAGCGCTAGTGTCGGCGAGGTTGTTGCGACTCACCACCAGATTGCGAGACGGACGTCTGAACGTCTGAACACCGCTGTCTGATTAGATTTCCCCCAGGCCCTGTTAACCTCCCCTGGATTCCAGTTGTTAAGGGATCGGACATTACACCCGCTGATTGGGCATCTGGGACATTCTGGGACTGGGACAGTCTTGGATTACTACTACTTCACACAACTTGGTTCTTAATACGCGATTCCATAACGTGTATATACATTTAAGTACTAAAATAATCAAAAGAAGCTGTAATGTCCATGAATATAGGTTTTCCAAAATTAAAGGACAAAAGTATATAAATATGTTTTGGATAACTACCCGAATTAATTTTTATAACAATTCTACTACAGTCGAACCTATAATTCGTAGAATTTTACTATTCACTTGAGAAATCTCAAATATTATAAAAAAATATCCCGAAGATTTTAAGTATTTTTGTCGAATAGTTTAGCCTCTAAAATTTGAGTTTGATTACATTTGAAGATCTATAATTCAAATTATGTTCCATTCACTCGAAACCATACCTCTAAAATTCCAAACTAAACCTTTGTCAATAGAAATTTTAATAACGCTGAAGGGTATAATTCAAAATATTTTGCAGTTTTTAAAACATAAAACATTTTAAACTCAGTATCCTTTTTTATATTTAATTTAAGAACAACATGTTTAGAGATTAAAAGTATTATCATTCCTTAACTCCTCTCAGAACATAAGTACATTATTCTAATAACACACACGTTAAACTTAAGGCACGTGATATTAGTAATGATAAATACCCCCGTCGCAGCAGACCTGCGTACTCAGCGAATTTCCAAATAAAAAAATATAATAATAATAATATATGACAAGTTTGGTCAAAATCTGTCGATAAACATGAGAATTATTTGCCTATTCTCCATGAGATTAAAATGGGAAAGAGTGAGTAGGTTTGCTGCTGTGAGGAACACTGAAAGTAACCATTTATACCATCAAAAATTTTATTTTTAACATTTATACCAACTTTCATCAACATCTGTCCATAAATAAAGGAGTTTGCCTAATCTCCATATGATTAACATGGGAAAAGAGTATGCAGGTTTGCTGCCATGATAAACACATAAGCTATGATTTTTTAGCACAAATGTATGGATCTCAACCACATGAAGCTAAATATCAAGTTTCATCCAAAAATATTAGATAATAAGTGAAAAATTAATTTTTCCTAATCCTCCATAAGATTAACATTGGAGCATCAAAATACAACGTACTGTGTTTAGATTTTTTTATATCTCGGTAACCGTTGAAGATAGAGAAAAACTTTAAGGAACTTAATTGTGTAGTTTTTTAAGCTGATTCCAATGGTGAAATATAAATGTGAAAAACTAAAAAAACCCCATTTTGGGGTACAAAACCCCCCCAAACTACCGGTTCCCATTGACCGATATATCTGGTTTACGAACTCGTCCGAGCATTTGTAGGAATACACGTCTCTACCAAATTTGGTCTCGATCGGACCATTTTTACGAGAGTTATCGTGTTCACACACACACACACACACACACACACACACACACACACACACACACACACACACACACACACACACACACATATATATATATATATATATATATATAAATTTTAACGACTATTGTTTTTGGTCTCTGGGCACCTAAAGAATAAAAAATAACATGGTCTCGGGCTTAACTCTTGCCATGAGACCTACGGTAATAGCTTCTTCCCTATGGGAAATTCGCTAAAATGTACTACCACATATAGCACAGTAACATATGATTGTGAAATTCTAACGTGTCAAAATATTTTGTGTTTAATTTTTAGATGGCAATTTTTAGGCATTTTTTTAGGTAGCAGCGGCTCGCCGCTACTACCGCGCATGCCCGGCCTCTCCGGTGCATGCCCTTGTAATGTGTAAAAATTAAACACAAAATATTTTGACACGTTACAAAATGAACATTGGAAGACTATTGTCCTGATCAATACATTGAATGTGTTTAGATTTGAATAACGCAATTTATGAAATGAGAATTTATGTTCGAATGGGTTCAAAGCGATCCTTTCCTATTCAACTATAAAGCTTTTGAAATTCCTCATTTAATTGATATCTGAATAACCTTTTACAATGTACATGGTGAATTATTTTTGAGATAAGTTGTAAATTAGGCCAGAAATGATAACTTATTAAGCTAATATTTTAGGGTAATTGACATAGTGTAGATAATTATCTTCCAATTGATAAAACTAAATTGATAAAGGTTTGATAAAACTATGCAAGTAGATATTTGTTTGAGGCTAGTAAACTAAATTCTGTATTAAATTCGTTTTTAAAGAATCTATATGAAAATAAATATAGTTACATTCGCAGTTTGGTTAAACAACACGAGCCCATTCAAAAACTTAAGAAATTACAGGAATCCTTGAAAAATATTCACGAAAGAAAATAACTAATAAAGGAAGATATTCAAAGGAAAAAAATTACTAATCGTCGAAAACGGGTTATGAAAGAAGTGTTTTGCGTTTTTCTACGTCTTTCGGCATTTTTATAACGTTTTGATAGGGAAAGGTTCAAACCCCGGTCTTGCTACAGCCTAACGTCAACCTGCTGATAGGAAGTATCATTAACTTTTAGTCCAATGACGAAATGGCAACTGGGTCGATATTTGTGGGATTCGATCCGGTGACCTATTAAAGGTGAGCATAACCACTCAGTCAAATATCACGTAAAATATTACTTTACACTTATTGTGAACCGACTTCGCAATAACAAAATGTAAGCGAGCGATGTTTCCTGTACTGGCAGAATAGGCAGAATGCAACCCCAAGTATTAAGTCATGTTTAATTGGAACATATATTAGGGTGGTCTAATCCGATACCGGGCCGTGGTCAAGGCGGGACTCCTCCTGGGACGACGTCGTTAAAGGCTCATATTGCCGTGTGAGCCCATTATACTCCATCTTTAAAGTTTATAATCTCATTTTGCAAACTAAATTTAATAAACTACATGATTTATTAACTTAATTATATAGTTTGTATGACGTTGTCTGTTGAGATTTAGTGATGATTAAACAACACGTAACAGACGATTGTTCTTTGAAGCAAATTTATTGATAATTACTACATTAGTAATAAGGGATTAAATAATGGATATTTTTGGCCGATGCGACTGTGAGATGGTTTACGGCGATCATGAGCCTCTCTAACAGCGAGGGCAGATGAGACTGTGAGATGGTTTACGGCGATCATGAGCCTCTCTAACAGTGAGGGCCGATGATACTGTGAGATGGTTTACAGCGATCATGAGCCTCTCTAACAGCGAGGGCCGATGAAACTGTGAGATGGTTTACGGCGATCATGAGCCTCTCTATCAGTGAGGGCCAATGAGACTGTGAGATGGTTTACAGCGATCATGAGCCACTCTAACAGTGAGGGCCAATGAGACTGTGAGATGGTTTACGGCGATCATGAGCCTCTCTAACAGCGAGGGCTGATGAAACTGTGAGATGGTTTACGGCGATCATAAGCCTCTCTAACAGTGAGGGCCGATGATACTGTGAGATGGTTTACAGCGATCATAAGCCTCTCTAACAGCGAGGGCCGATGCAACTGCAAGATGGTTTATAGCGATCATAAGCCTCTCTAACAGCGAGGGCCGATGATACTGGAGATGGTTTACAGCATTCATGAGCCTCTCTGAGACTGTGAGATGGTTTAAAGCGATCATGAGCCTCTCTAACAGCGAGGGCTGATGATACTGTGAGATGGTTTACGGCGATCATGAACCTCCCTAACAGCGAGGGCCAATGAGACTGTGAGATGGTTTACAACGATCATGAGCCTCTCTAACAGCGAGGGCCGATGAAACTGTGAGATGGTTTACGGCGATCATGAGCCTCTCTATCAGTGAGGGCCAATGAGACTGTGAGATGGTTTACAGCGATCATGAGCCTCTCTAACAGCGAGGGCCGATGATACTGTGAGATGGTTTACGGCGATCATGAGCCTCTCTAACAGCGAGGGCCGATGAAACTGTGAGATGGTTTACGGCGATCATGAGCCTCTCTAACAGTGAGATGGTTTACGGCGATCATGAGCCACTCTAACAGTGAGGGCCGATGAGACTGTGAGATGGTTTACGGCGATCATGAGCCTCTCTAACAGCGAGGGCTGATGAAACTGTGAGATGGTTTACGGCGATTATAAGCCTCTCTAACAGTGAGGGCCGATGAAACTGTGAGATGGTTTACAGCGATCATAAGCCTCTCTAACAGCGAGGGCTGATGAAACTGTGAGATGGTTTACGGCGATTATAAGCCTCTCTAACAGCGAGGGCCGATGAAACTGTGAGATGGTTTACGGCGATCATGAGCCTCTCTAACAGCGAGGGCCGATGAAACTGTGAGATGGTTTACAGCGATCATGAGCCTCTCTAACAGTGAGGGCCGATGATACTGTGAGATGGTTTACAGCGATCATGAGCCTCTCTAACAGCGAGGGCCAATGAGACTGTGAGATGGTTTACAACGATCATAAGCCTCTCTAACAGCGAGGGCTGATGATACTGTGAGATGGTTTACGGCGATCATGAACCTCCCTAACAGCGAGGGCCAATGAGACTGTGAGATGGTTTACAACGATCATGAGCCTCTCTAACAGCGAGGACCGATGATACTGTGAGATGGTTTACAGCGATCATAAGCTTCTCTAACAGCGAGGGCCAATGAGACTGTGAGATGGTTTACAGCGATCATGAGCCTCTCTAACAGTGAGGGCCGATGATACTGTGAGATGGTTTACAGCGATCATGAGCCTCTCTAACAGCGAGGGCCAATGAGACTGTGAGATGGTTTACAACGATCATGAGCCTCTCTAACAGCGAGGGCTGATGATACTGTGAGATGGTTTACGGCGATCATGAACCTCTCTAACAGCGAGGGCCAATGAGACTGTGAGATGGTTTACAACGATCATGAGCCTCTCTAACAGTGAGGGCCGATGATACTGTGAGATGGTTTACAGCGATCATAAGCCTCTCTAACAGCGAGGGCCAATGAGACTGTGAGATGGTTTACAGCGATCATGAGCCTCTCTAACAGCGAGGGCCGATGCGACTGCGAGATGGTTTACAGCCCCTTTGGGAAATCTTATCTTCAAGCAAACCAACCCTTCCGGCCTCCAAGGGGTCACTCAGCCACAGATGAAAGTAAATAAACGCGTGGAAGCCGTTCATTTGATAAAATGCCTTGTGAAGGATTAAAATTATGTTTTCCATACAGACCCTTATGAAATTTGATGCAGGGTACAAGGTATTATTTTTCTCAAAATAGTTTTTGTAATGACTATATTAGGTAATCAATTAAATTTTTTTAAATCAGTTTATGAAGTTTAATTAAATTTTACACTGAAGAAGATAAAATTAAAAAATATATATACATCCTGATAGAACTCTATTTAAGCTATTTTTAGATTTAATAAAAGAAGCCAGCCATCATGGTGTACCGGATATTGGCCCTACTCCAGGATATTGTTTCCCACGTTATACTGTATATTTTACGCGTTCTATATTTGCACCGAAACAACAAATTAAAAATTCTCTATGAATAGTTTTGCTTTGTCTACCTATTAAATATCAGAAAAAATTAAAACTTTTGGATTTCAAAAGTTTCCATTTAATTTGAAAACATTCTTGATAAAAAAAACAGTGTTTCCGGGTTTAAATACAATTTGAGTTAGTAAGGGCTGATTGGAGTTAAATAGCTGAATATCTGTTATTAAGAGTTCAAGAAACGTGCTACAGTTGTTGTAACAAATGTGCCAATTAGAAGTGATTGCTCTAGTTTGTGTGCCATTTTAAAATCAATATTATCAATATTGTTGCATCAATCGAAAATGTTTGTATTTACTTCCCTGTGGGAAATAGATTAGATCATGGATATGTCTAAAGGTAATGTTTTCACTTCATCTAAACAGCTGTTCTTATTCATTTATTTTATAAATTCAATACAATATAGCTCTGGTAGTTTCTATGGAAACCTGTTACATATTTTCCATCTTAAAAATCACCAATGCCCTCCCAGAGCTAAGACATATCCATGTCAAAAAAATGGAAACGATTTTTATACATCCAAATACACACAACTCCTATAATAGATAGACAGCTGTAGTTTAGGCCTGATAAGTATTAGATTTAAGAAAAAATTATTACTTTTATTGCTAAACTGAAAGTGAACTCGCCCGTTGTACGAGCTGTACGACTCAGAGCGAAGAAGCCACATACTTATTAACATGAATAAATATTAACGTAAAATAAAATAGGTAAAAACCAAATTCTCAATTCAATTATTTGTACTAATATTTAACTAGATAAATTAAATTAAATTAGTGTACGTAAAACTAAAGAAACTTTACATTTACATTTGATAGCTGTATATTTCTTTCTATTATCACTAACGTTTACAGTAAACAAAAATCTTATACAAGAGAAATGGAATAGTAATGAAAACAGTATTTCAAAGTGGGTGCTCCCGTTTTGAAAGGTAACCTCTACGAAATGTTCGTATTTACTTCCCTGTGGAAAATAAGTTAGATCATGGTTACGCCTAAAGGGAATTTTTTCAGTTCATTGAAACAGCTGTTCTTATAACCATATGACGGCACTTCCGTTAAACACTTCTGCTGCACTTATGTCAAAGTACAATTTTTAGCGTTACCAGAAGACATGCACAGACAGACAGGCAGAGATAAGAGATGGAAATAACCCCATTTTGCATTTCTATAGTAAAAACTCCGAAAATATAGTTCTAAGCAATGTACTCGTACAGATATAGCTCTTAAGTTTATTTACAAAGCTTAAGATGTGGAGGGAGGTGTAATAGATGAAACCTTTGAGATATTGTATTCAATATTCTAAGAAGTTATTTTAGTGTTAATCATACTCATTCTAATATGATTTTTTGCCGTTCCAACACGTCCTTGGGACACTCCTCTCGATTTCAATTGATTACCTAAGAATTAACACTAAATAACAAAATACGTTCAAGCATAAGTGAATGAAATACATGCAGTTAATCAAATTCACCTATCCATCATGTACCCATTTGGATTTATTTTGTAATTAAATTTAAATTTTTGAGTAATTTAAAAAACGGTGTTTCACTACCTCCAGAATTGTTGTGTAGTTAAAAACACAGACGCCTTTGAAAAGTCCAACGAAATAATATTAGAATGATTAATATTATATTTGGCAAGCTCATATTCAAAGATTACTCATGTCAAAAGATAAACAACCAGTTAGCTCACTAGCGTTATTTAGAGCAAACCCGACTTAAGAGTGCATCTGAATGCAACCCAATAACCCCATATCTCCTGATGGATTATTGCGGATACGTTTTTCAAGATATTGGTACTGAGTTACCGATCGTTTATTCAGCTTCTCTTTTGTCTGATTCGCACTGCAGTCACTGTAGATACTCCGTCATCTAGACTCATCACTTCTCTTCCTGTGATATCAGTTTTGTTCGGCTTTTAAAGAAATTGTTACAAATTTGCCTTGCGCATTTAAAATGGTAGTACCTGGTGACCGAGCTTTGCTCGTATAGAATAAGACATGTATTATAAAAATTAATTAGAAAAATTAAAACACATTTATTACTCAATGAAAACATTTATGTGGTTGAAATAAAACCGATTTAATACACCATAATTAATTTAGCACTGAACAAAAAGTATCGCCCCTGGTGGGGATGGAACTCGCGGCCTATAGTTCTTGAGGCCTACACGCTACAACTCGGCTACGACGTTAGTCAATTGAGCGATGCCGTTTAACGTCTTTTAGCCAACCTCAATTAATGTTTAAGCCGATAATCTGATTATCCATACAGTTATTATGAGCCTGTGATCAACTGTTTTTGTTAGAAACGGAATGAGGATTAATATTAAAAATTAAATTAAAACAAATTTACTGCTCAATGAAAACATTTATGTGGTTTAAATAAAACCGA
This sequence comes from Nephotettix cincticeps, assembly GCA_023375725.1. Lineage (NCBI taxonomy): Eukaryota > Metazoa > Arthropoda > Insecta > Hemiptera > Cicadellidae > Nephotettix > Nephotettix cincticeps. The sequence goes on along the minus strand of CM041789.1, from coordinate 19,908,328 downwards.
TTTAATACACCATAATTAATATAGCACTGGTTTGAGTCCAGGGGATCCGATCTTTTTCTGTTTAATTATCCATACCGATATTATTAGGCTGTGATCAACCCCCTTAATTAGTATGGCATAAATACTGAACAAATATATAGCCCTCGGGTGGGGATCGATCACGCGACCTTGCATACGTGAGATCTAAGCGCTTAAGCTACGGCGTCAGCCGATTTCGCGTCGTCGTTTAAGAGTTTTTGGCCAACCTCAATTAATTGTTTTAGCTAACCTTATACTGAATTTAAATGTCCATACTGTTTGTTATTATTATCCTGTGATCAACTGATTTTGTTAGAAACGGAATGAGGATTGAAAAGCAAAAGATAAATTTAATTTACACCAATTATTTGGTTTGTTACAGTAGCTTCAAGCAATACAACGAATACGTTTTCTATCAAAACACGGAAGATTTTGGAAATACTCTTTCCTGCTTTTATTTCGCACAGTTATGTTACCCTAAAGTTTTTACAAATTGTTTAGTAACCTGATAATTTTACATTTATTACATACATAAAATAAATATTTATGAAAAACCTCTATTCACATATTGTTCTTTGCCGTCTTCAATCAAGAACTGTCAAACGTTTATAAACAGCTGTTTTGGTTTGCATTGTTTACATTTGATTCTCCATAAGCGTAATGTTAAATTTTTAGATTTTAAACTTAATATTACAAGAAAACACGAATTTTCCTGGACATTAGACCTATCTAGAACTTATTTTCTACTCGGAAATTAGTTATTTCCAAAATTTAAAGAAATTCCTCGGTGCCGTTTTCGAGATCCGTGTGCAAATATAAATATATATATATATACATATACAAACCTTGCTCGTATTATAGTATTGATTTTACAAATACTGCAATTAAATAATTTAACAACTACAAACAGTATAAATGTATTATAAAAATTAATATGTGATTTAAAAATCGATTCAATTGCAAATATAATTAAATATAAAGTACACTGAACAAATAATCTCATTTATAAAGTGAGTTATAAATTTATTAAATATATTAATTAAATGTTAAAATGACAGCAATAAATACATGAATACATTTATTTGTTACAAAAATGAATTAAATTAAAAAAAAAAATAAACAAACTCTCAAAAAAAATCACTTATTTTAATTCGCCATCAAGGAAGAAATGGAAAAATACTAAAATGTTAAAAACAATGGTTAAAAATAAGACAACATATGGTTGGATAAAATATCGTTAAATAAAAAATCCTTAAAAAGTTTTCATTTAATTAAAAAAGAATAATGATATTAACAAAAAAAAATAATATAAAAAAGATCTTTTAAACATTCTAATTAATACATAAAAATACCACAATTAAATTTTTAAGTGAGTATTGAAATTGGTAAAACTGAAAATTAAAAAAATCTCAAATGAAAGATTACATTATTAATAAATATGATTATTTACATATTAAAAAATAAATAGTAATTGATTCTACAAATTGATGATAACATTATTAATCAAAAAACAAAAAAACAATGAACAAATAATGTTCAAATAAAATAATAGTCGAGATTGTGTTGAACATGTCACAAATATAGATAAATAAAATTGATAGAAATTATATACGAATCATGAAAGTATTTATAGCGAATACAATAACAATTTATATATATTAATAATATACAAACGCATAATAATACACTCAAACAGTTAAGAAAAATTAAATTTGATCTTTCTCACCAGTTCATTTCCCTTATCTTCGTAGATTAAATACTTTTAGTTCGTTGTACGTTTAATTCGTAACAAGTTTAGTTCATAGTTTATAGTCCAAGGCTACAAACAGTATAAGTATTATAAAGAACCTCCGATTGTTAGCCTTTTTATGGAAATATTTCCATTTGCTTCCCCAATAATTTCGTCTACTGATATAATACTCATACTGATATCGTAATTGTCTCCTTTTTCGAATTCAATGGTGAAAAGATTCTAAAATTTAGGAAATTATAGGCTAACAATACGGTAAAATGACACAAAATGCTATGTTTTTTATTTATATGCACCGGCCTTGAACAGCTTTCATAGTCACAGTTTTAAATTTACTGAACAACTAATCGATTAAAATATAATGGTTTAAATTAAATAATGGATGAGAATAAATCCACTAAAATAGTTGTACGATGATAATTATGCTCGTAACATATGTTTCCAAGTTTTAAATTCGCCAATAATGAAGAGTCGGGATTCTGGAATAAAGTCAGCGTTTTACAAGACTCGAGGGAAATCTGACGTAGAAGCAAATAAGTCGGCTTCTGATAAAGATCTGATTTGAGAGAATCCTTCTGTGGAAAATTGGTGCTCGTATCATTTATATTGGTCAGTCGATGTTCCAAGTGAAATATTCCCTAATTGTCTACGTGACTGGATCTCATACAACAAGATATTGTGGCTTTAAACATTCATCACTCGCCGTTAATCTCTCCATTCATTGACTAATGGAACTGGTACAACACAAATTGTATTTACGGTTATTAAATTATAGATTATTAGTTAGTTTGATCTGTAGTTAATCGCTAACAGGGTTGAGAGTAAACTCTCACTCGTCACATGTGAACACGGACGCCATTATCTAAAACTTTGATTATAAGAGATATAAAACACTATTAACAAACTCATTCCTATTTTATTAACTAGGTTATATGTCTGATAAAATACCAAGCATACACAAAAAATCACAAAACATGCCCCCTCCCTTATAACCACTAACCATAAAAACAAAATAGGTGTCCACTGCAATCCCAATTAAGCCTACAAATGCCGTCAACCTCCACCCAAGCCGGTCACCGTTTATTTAAGGTGGGCCCTCCACTCCACTATACCACACATTTCCAAGCCAAATTGGGATTGCTCATGGTCGGGATTCGAACCCTCGTCCCTCCGAATGTTGTACTCGTCAGCACAACGATCTAACCACTACACTACAACCACTGTCTGAGAAAGCACTTATTTGGCTATAAAAGCATACTCTAGCGGCAAAATAACGAACTCAAGCGTCAGAATAGGGAACTACACGAGTAGTTGTATGTATTAGCTCGGAGATGGGAGCACCGTGACGGTAATTGTTGACGTCAATAGCGCTATACAATTGCAACTCGCTGACATCTCACAGTGAGATGTTAGCACCTGGAGGGTTAAAAGAATAATAAATTTGAAGTTAGATAAATCTGCTTTACCAATGTACATAAATGAAATTTCACATTCTGAAAGAATGAGTGATATGTAAAGTATGTAATAGTGTAGAGCTAAATATGTGTGCTAAAATATAATTGTACTATTCCACGTAAAATATAGGTATCTTGTTAAAAACCTTTTTTTAATGCAAATATTAAATTTTGAATAGATAAAATTAGATAATTTGCTTTCAATTATTTAAGGAAATATTATTTTTAATTTCTTATTATATGGTAATCCAAACTCTTTCGTTAGGGGTGTGCCGTGAATAAATACTTAAAGTCTATACTAAAAACTTTACTACAGACCACTAGACATGTCCTAGGTCCATCCTTCACTCATTTACCAGTATATATCAACCCTCATGGTGTTGGGCCAGTGTCTCACGAGTAAGGAAAAGAATTATTTGATACCCTTTCTATTACACAGGTTTTTAATAACTATCATTTTAATTACTCTAACTTGAGTTAGAGTCTAAATTATTTTCCTCCATAATTTTCGAAAGCTATTTATACTCTAAACGTGTTGATTAATACATAACTTAAAACCACCAATCGTTTGGGGATAGTTCAAAATATATAGCTCAAATTAAAAACAAATCATAGATAGTTAAGTCGCTTTTTCACTTCTAAGTAAATTGGTAAAAACAACTGTGGCAGCGAACACCGAGAGATGGCTGGCTGACATGCAATCCGCTCGAGCGTATTTGGAGTTGGAGATCCGCCCACTGTGCCTCGGATCTTTCCTAACTGCATGTCATATTAATGGCCTTGATACGGTGCACTGGGCAACAGACGAGCAGAACTATCTCGTCTCATATCTAGAGCAATGGAATTGGATAGATGCCTTGCTCCGTTGTATCGTGGACCGAGCTAAACTATAAGTAATTAAACTATTCAGTAATTTAGTCATTTTTACAACCATGATTTTTATTAGTAATATATATGAATGTTACAGTCAAATCATGCATAGTGTATTTTACCATCAATCAGTTTATTTGGACCAATCCTGCTTGTTAAAATAATTAAGTAAGTAATTAACGAGACTTAAATTATGAGTATCTCAACATGACTTTTTAACCGAATGTCTTTTGAATGGTAATGATATCTCACATCCCCTTTTTTTAGCAACATAGACATTAGATTACCTTTTGAATTGGTGATCCACCCAGGTAGGTATTTTAAGCAAAGTATGAATGAGAACTGAGTAAGATTGTGGCACGACCTTGTAGTCTTGTTACTGACTAAAGCTGACATGTACCTTAGACAGGACTGTTAATAATAGCCCAAAAGTTAATGGCATCTAAGGGAAACGTGGAATTCGAACCACTTTTGCCTCTAAAACTATGAACTAGTCTAATTATGAGCATGGTCTTTGCGAATTAATGCATCATTCCATTGTGCGGACGTTAATCCACACCAGAGAACACAACATCCACCGACCATCGCGCATAACTATCCAAAATTCGTGACCTCCAAGTAGAAGGATTACAGGACTTACCATCGTCCCAGTCAAAGTAGTGAATATCAATTTAATGATTTGAGTTATTATAAAATTGAATTGCTGGTTTGGTGAGTTGGTGAAGTATATTGCCGCCAGTTCGAACCCCAGGTTTTCTAATTAGTTTTCTTCACCACTCTTCTCCCTGAACTGTGTTGGCTCACCCATATCCTTGACACGTCACACACAGGTCCTTAGTATATGTGGGCGGGCAAGGTATAAGTAAAAGAGGATATTTAAACCTCGACTGCTCATCGCCATGGGCCTAGGGACTGTGGTGAATTAAAGGTAAATAAATAAATTAAAAAACCTTTACCTTTTTTTTAAAGGTAAAGGCAAGAGGTGACCGCTGACAGGAGCCTCCGGTTTCAATCCAGCAACCATTGATTTAGTGGATTTGGCCTAATTTTTAAGAGCTATCAGCTTGAAAATATCTGAAGGGAATACTTTAAATTTCTCTAAAAAGCTGGTTTCATTTACATATGACATCACTTCCGTTTAACTATACCTCCCGCAAATTGCTGACTGTTATACTAAATGCTAGGTTACTTTCAGAATAATATTTTTTTCAGCGTTGCACTGTAGTCAACACTAAAGGTCGTTCTGTAAATCCAACAAGATGGCTTGCTCATTCATCATGATAAGTCTTAAGTTAAAACCTTAAAATACTAAATATATCATGGTTTATTCCTATCAACCCCTCACCCATAGCTTGGTCATATCCATGTAAACATTATTTCTTCCAATCTGATGTTAATAATTACTTTCGCTATCTGAAATATTCAAACGAAACCATCTATTAATTGTACTGGTGTTTTTTTATATATATCAAGTTAGTAACTAAATGAATCTTCATATTTCATGTCTAGAGCATATTTTTTTAGTCAGCTGATCGATTGTCATTGTTTCCTACCGAACTAACCTCTGCCGTCACCAGAGCCATGAACGTCCACCACATCTCAGCCACGATAATTCTGTGTGTCCGTCTGCAGCAGTGCGCGAGTGCCCCGACCCCACTCCCGGAGCCCCACCCTCTCGTGGTGGGCGACGCCCCGTACGCCGTGGTGGTGCTGGTGGGAGAGGCCGTGTGTTCGGGGGCTCTCGTCCAAGCCCGCTGGGTGCTCACTGCGGCACACTGCGTCCACAAGGCCAACCTGTCGCACATTTGGGTGAGGTACAAGTAGATAAGACCACAGAAAAGTTGCTAATCCATATTTGAATAGTGTTCAGCAAAAGAAGGGATTCATTCAATTAAACTGAGGTATTTAACGACTCTAACTAATCCGGATCTGAGCTCGTCGCTGAATATCCTAATAATATTTAACCCTCTTGCCGAACAAACCCTTTAAGTTCACTTTGAAAGGTAGTACACCATCACGCACAACAACAACAAACCTATAGGGCCAAGCAAGAAATAACCCTTCTGTACAGCCCTCCCAGGTGGACAAAACAAGTAGCGATGAGAGTGAAGGAGACGGTGGAACTCTTCAGGAATTCAGATAGGGTATTCGGAATGGGGTAAGAATCAGTTCCCTAGATGTGGACAGAAGGGGCTCACAATGTGATTGAAAACAAATAACAGTTACTTATAGCTTTGTTTTTAATACACGATTTCAACCATCCCCCAATCATATATGCTTACCGAAATGCGAAAAAGCGGTCAGAGCCGTTTTGTTTATCAGCTTTAGGCTTGTAATAACAAACACCCAGCTCATTTTGATTACTGCTGTCAATCATAAATAACCAAAAAATATACCAACACGCTATTAAATGTGTCCTTTTTTCTTTAAGTATGCAGTTAAATGAAAATGAAGCTCGCTGTTGTGTTTTTGAATCCTTATTGCTGATACCATTGGGAATTCCAAACATCTTTTATCCTAACTCATTATTTCATTTTATATCTTTCTTAGATTCATTTTACTTAAACAGCACTACAAAACTTTTGTGTCAATAATGGTTTATTCTAAGGAGTTCAAATCTAAAACTGTTAAATAGCAAAATTCAAAAATCTTCACCAATCAACGAGGAAATTATCGGAACACCTCAGTAACAAGACTACAAGATCGCGCAACAATCATCCGACACTCGTTTCTCATTCATACTTGGCTTAAAATACCTACCTTGTGATAAGGTCACCATTTCAATAATCTAATCTACATTGACACAAATGACAATGGCATGGACGGAACGTTTATAAGTTAAGCATATTACGGTGTTTGTGTTAAAGTGTGGGCTCAAAAATGCTTCGTATCTAAGTGTATATTTCAATAATTTAACTCCATCGACGATTTAGCGCTTAGAGCAACCCACATATGTAATGAGGAGATCAGGATACAATTATCAGGATAATAGGATTGAACGAATAACAGTTAAAAACAGTTGGATAGCTCTCAGAGGACGTCATGTCCTGTCCAACAACAGTTTGACGTTAGGTAACCTACCTGTTAACAATACCCGAGGACCCAACCAAGATTGTTAGCTATCAAAACGTTCAAAATATTACTGTCAATTATAGACACTAAGTACACTACTCGGAGCAAACTGATAAATAAAGTATTTAGAAGAGATTCAACTGTTTAATTAGACACATACGATAATTCTGTTTATTCTAGATAATTTCTGGCAGCCCGAATGCGTCCTTGCACCTAGAAGTGGAAGGTGTCCAGGAGAGGAGAGCTGCCTTGGTCCTGGTTCATCCGTCGTTCAACGGCTCCTGGGCGAGACACGACGTCGCTCTGGTCAAGGTACGTCCTCTGCTAGATATATTAGAAATTAGTAGCATATCAGTCAAACATATAATTAATGTTATCATTCATACAAAGCAGGAAAACGTAATTTTATTTATGTTTTAAATTTGTTTGAGAATTCGCCTTTGCAGAGCCCCCACCTTTCACCACATCTCAGAGCATTTTATAGTTTGTTATAACATATTATCAGTTTTATTTATTCGATCTATAATCTTGAAACTTTATCCTCTACTACCTACACATGCTGGCCGTTATTTCTGACACAACCCTAATACAAAAAGGAGGAACAAGAAGTCCACTGTAAATAATTTCACATGTCTAGACAGTTGAATTGTTACCAATTTTGGGAATTTCTCACTTGTTTTAGAGTCACGTTTGTACAAAATATTTCTTTATGTTTTTCCTGGTACATTCTGAACCTTTCTGCTTCATATTTTTGTCTGACTTGTGACCCCTCGTACAGCGTTTTAAGCCCCATGCATTCGAAACCAGAGCCATCACGATGTTCAACTCTATTTTATATCAGGGCAGACCAGCCCTAGGCTACCCCTGACCCCGTAGTTGGACCTAACTCATCTTTCTTTCTTGTAATTTGTACATTCCAAATTAAAAAAATACTTTTCTAAATCTCTATTAAGACTTATAGACTTGTTCATCTCTTACAGATTGTAAAACGTTATAGGAAAACTTTGTAATCACTGCTCCGCTGGTCTTGATACCTCCTGCTGGTAAGGCTTCAGTTGTAAATAATACGGAATGTGATACGCCAGGTGGCGGAGCCCCTACTGCTGACCGCCTCCTCCAGCACCATCCAGGTGTCGCAGGCGCCGTGGCGGAGGCCGAGTCGCTGCCAGGTCCCCGGGTACGGGCTGCTACGCAAGGGCTCCAGCAGCGTCCTGGATCACCGCCTCAAGGCGCACCTGCTGAACGTGTCACGACCTTGTCCGTGCGCGGCTCAGCTGGCCAAGGAGAAGGGCGAAGACACGTGAGTGTAACTCTAAAAATACTTCTTTATTGAGGCGAAATTGTAGGACCATTTGGTCCTTTCTTACATATAACCTCCAACAAATTAAGATACTACATATCAATTAATTATTTTATTAATTGAATTAAAACTATATATAATGATAATTATTTGGTTAAAATAAAAATTATTAAAGAAATAATTATTTAATACATTAACAGTCCTTTCTGAGGAACAAGCCAGATTTAGTCAGTGCCAAAATCTTCTTACTGATTTCTCATTCATAATTGGCTGAAAATACCTGACTAGGCATATCATATCAGAAATGTAATAGTAAAGGTGAAGGTAATTCTCATCCCAAGACTGTCTAGCGTGTAGGTTTTCGTGGTTAGCGTGGAGCTGTTTTACACACTATTCAGGCTATACCTAGTAATTATTGGCATTTTCACATTGAAAAAACAACTCGGCAGGAGATTAACCCGTGATTTCTAAGACTAAAACTGCAACTCGCGAAAAGAAATATTAAGAAAAAGAAATACAACCCACTCTGAATTTTATCTTGTTCTTTTTCACATTCCAAATTCCATCTCACGATGTGTTCAGTTTCACAGAGCCAGCTGCCAACAGCTGACGAACATCTTCAGCTCAGACGAATTTTACGACCGGACAACATACACAAGTAGTAAACTGTTTTTTGCAAACACCGACAAACAAGGGCGCCGCGGAGACTAGGGTACGTCAAAGTCAAATTCTTCTTGGGTAGAACTAACTTCAAGGGGCCGCTGAAATTTACTAGTACAGTAGTAAATATTTAATATTTTTTGATGCCTTTTTGTTTTGTGTACTTTTTACCAGTCTCCAAAGTGGCGTGTTCCCAGGCTGTGGGGCGGATCATCCACCACCTTCTACGTCGACGACCTTGGTGTTTCAGGGTGGACCAGTGGCTGTATGGAGAGATGACGTCACACTCGGGGCCCTGCAAGGGAGACTCCGGAGCCCCCCTAGTGTGTGACGAAGGGCGTGTTCCCAGGCTGTGGGGCGGCTCATCCACCACCTTCTACGTCGATGACCTTAATGTTTCAGGGTGGACCAGTGGTTATGCGCAGAGCTGACGTCACACTCGGGGCCCTGCAAGGGAGACTCCGGAGCCCCCCTAGTGTGTGACGAAGGGCGTGTTCCCAGGCTGTGGGGCGGCTCATCCACCACCTTCTACGCCGATGACCTTGGTGTTTCAGGGTGGACCAGTGGTTATGCGCAGAGCTGACGTCACACTCGGGGCCCTGCAAGGGAGACTCCGGAGCCCCCCTAGTGTGTGACGAAGGGCGTGTACCCAGGCTGTGGGGCGTCACATCTGCCACCTTCTACATCGGCGACCCCTCGACATGCGACATCGGTGATGACCCCCACGGTGACCAGGACCAGTGCGGAGACTCACGCCTTCTCAACATCTTCATCGACACCTACCCGTACTCCTCTTGGATACGGAACATGATCTCACACGCGCTTTCACTTTCGTCCAGTTTTATTGTTCTAGAGTTAAGTTGCAGTTTCTACATTTTAATACATTAAATTTAAGAAAAAAATAAAAATACATTTAAAACACTATAACACAATTAATAGGTTTGATTGCGGTTTTAGAAGGTGTTGACTATGACCAATAGAGTAGTGACAAAGGAGGTTGCTTTTCTACCATGTCTGTACCTTTGTGAACCATGCTGCGTCCAAATGTCAAACATATTCATCGAAGATGACATGATTAAATGCCAGGTTTGTTGTCTTGCTATCGCATTGGTTGACATCCAGGCATCCAGGACTTTGGTACAACTTCCCGAATTGCCAATTTGAATTTGGGCTGCTTTTCCAATGAGCGTGAGTGTTTGTGTGTGTCACTATGAATCACTCTCCGTATCTGTTAAAATATCTCTGCCAAAGAAATAAACGAAAAGGATCTAGAAATATTCCAGATTGATTATTTTCACAAAACTGAAAATCAGGAAATATTTAAAATATCACTAATTTAGACTTTGAGGTTTCGTGAGAAAAAATACGGTTGGTGAAAAATATATTTCTGTTATAGTGACGACGAATCCTCCAACCAACTTCTAAGACAGTTTCAATGATGAAAGCTTAGACAATAATTCTTTGCATTATACTTCTATTGACATTACAAAGTATATTAGTCATTGTACTGGATAGATACGTCTTCAATATTGCAGATAGGGTAAAATATTATGGGGTATTTACACGTCTTTATTCTTTCCCTTAGGAAAATGGTATTAGTATTACTTTATTCATTTCCTTATATAAAATGTTTTGTTATTTCCTTAATATTTTTCTAATAGAAATTTAGTTTTTGTATTTCTTTATTTCTTGTATTTTTAATTCTTTATCCCAACTAAAACATCTGCTTCTTTTAAGCGAATAGATTTGTTTATTATATCATTCATAAGCACGGAACGTTTCAGGTAGATGGTAACTGTTTTGAAATTACATTTCCCTTTAATAATTCGTTTTCTAGGATATTATATACTCAAGCCGAAGAATAATCTTATACTGTTGTATGCTAACGAATTCCCACCAAAGAATAAAACAGCAATAAATATACTTGGACAAAAGAGTGTCCAAAAAAGTGGATGATATCAATAAAATCAAAGGTGAGGCCGGCCAACAATAGCGGCGCAAAAAACGTCCCGATCGGTCAGCCGCAACAATCATCATCTGGGTGGAATGTTGAATGAAGAAAAGGGTTAATAAATCTACGGATGGGTCCGGTGTCGGGCGCGCCATCTGGTAGGCGTGGCGGGCACTACGTCCGCGTCGCTCGTCATCAGCGCGCCCTACCGACGATTTGTAGACCTAACAACTGGAAGTCGAGGAAGCCAACGTTTACAGGGTGCGATATAAATCACCAGCTCCCTCGTAAATGTTCCGGCGTTATAGTTTTCCTAGAATAGAAATAGTCGTTATCAAATATTTTATGGGCCGGTCACGATTTAATGTCGCCATCGCCGCCATTATTTCATTCAAAGATTAAACGTTTCGTTTCCGGACGGGATGAAATTTCCTTATTTTATTTTTGATTGTTATTAGTGTGTTCATAAATATGCAATAGTTGCACCAGCGCCGAGTATACTAGTAATTTCAAAAGTAAACACGTTTTGTAAAAAACTATTAGATTTTTCATTAGTATACAAATTACGTCAGTTGATCAAAAGTACGACTTATGGGAGACTATACACCAAAATTTAAAAAAGTTCTTGTTTTTTATGGATTAGAATCGTCCCTGTAAAATAATATAACACATTTGAAACACACATATAAACTTAATCAACTGAAAGTATAACAGCCAGAGCCTCAGACTTAATTTAAAAATAAATAAATTTATTTCTAATATAAATTATCTCCTCGATACATATACAATATTTAAACTAACATCCAGAAACACTGTTTATTTAAAAGAAATATTCAAACAAGGTAATGCTTCAATTTGGCATTTCCTTATTTAAACGAGGAAATGTGAGACTTAAAAACAGCTAACACAATAAACTAAATTGACAGCAATTAAACAATTACTGAAGATTGATAATATTAATCATTTATGTCATTTGATTTGAAGTTTAATTACATCGCTAAAACGAACAGATAATTACGTTGACATCAGCTGATTCTCTTTCTTCCCTAGGGAGAAAACGCGCCACTTTCGTCCGACAACACAAACATTAAACACAGCCGTTTTGAAGCAGTGTGAAAAAATAAGGTTTGCATTATTAAATTTACATAATATTACTCGTAAATAATAAACATTTGAAAATCTTGAGCTTAAACTGTGACAGATTATTTTGGAACAATCTTTAGTTCTTTAAAGTTTGTTCCAAAATAATCTGTCACAGTTTAAGCTCAATACTTCAATTTTCCTACGTTTCAAAATCATCTCCGTATCTCATGAAGGTGAGACCCATTGGGTAAACCCACTGAAGGGCGAGTTGATAGCGCGACTGCTCCATTTCCTTTCCGGTGACCAGTGGTAGCCCTTGTTGAAGGACACTCATAGGATTTTATTCCGTTGGTTGGGATAAGGTTTCAGCCTCTAAACCCCCATAAACTACTACAAAAAACCCTAGTGTGAGGTTACTAGTCTGAGTTTTATAGTTTATTGGAGTAAAGATTGGAAGATATCTCTGCCGAATTTAGTCTTCAGTTTCAGTCCCTAGGGACATTAAAACGAAAAATTGTCTTAGTATTCAACTTAAGCCCGACCATGTCATGGTAATGCCTTTTCCACTGTAACGAATTATGACTGTTTTTATACGTTTAAGATACCAGGTAATGACAAAAATGTGTTTGCAGAAAATGTAATCCAGAAATAACATGAAATTCACAATTAAATACCGTATTAATTAGTTTAATGGCTGCTATCATTGGGTTGAATTAGCATATAGTATTAATTACAGCGTATATAATGGATAGCCGCTGAAGGAGATGTGACGCGCCTGCGGTAGTAGACAATCAGCTGAATGGACGTGTAGTGTCGGGAGTCGATGGTCTGTAGGGTATAACATGATCGGGTCGATGTCTTGAGGAGGTAATGCCTCCCTTGATATCCTTGACGTCGCTGACAATCCCCACGTAAGGGTGAGCCCAGCTGACTTGACTTGGCAAAGGTATCGGGAACAATAAGTAGACATATTAGGGTTAAAATAAAATGTAATAAACAAAAACCAATGTGCGATGGTAATGTAATATTTATAAAAACCAGCATAGGATGAAGTAAAAACTCACGTCTTCCAACACTACTTAATATATTTACACTTATATTGTAATTTTATACAAGACGGTAAAAATATACAAAATGTGTTGAATTAGCGATCGATTTCGTCCAGTCACACTGGACATGATCAGGCCCAAACGGAGACTGAGATAAACAAAATGGTGTTCCTGCTTAAATACCGAGATCCGAAAAGAGGTTTCTATATGTTAATGATGAATCAAAGTGTATTTGTTCACTTATTAATTGTTCTTTATATATTGATGATGCATGGGAGGAGCCCCATGCATTCATCCATTCATGCATTTCCTTTCTTACAAGTCTTGATGATCTTGAGGTATTCATCGATTGTTGATCCTATCAAAAATCGAGTACTATTTAGCGATGAGGGTCTTTTGTTAACGAATCGAGGCCATGTTTATAGGTAAATATTTTTTTTATTTCTCATCTCTGGGTTCAGCTTTCCATACGGCTTGCCGCCTAGGCGACCTTTGTGTGTAATATAGTACTTTCGAAATTCGCAGCATCCGTAAAACCATAAATTGTTTGTTTTAGCAATGTAGAAAACTGTAATAATGTGAGAAAAATATGAGTAAAAGTTGAAAATGGTCGTTTATTGCTTAGGGGGGGATGCTCGTCAGAAAAAGATGTAATAAACATTTGGTTTTATTAGATGATGATGAATCATAAACTGCTCAACTATCATGCAAAACTGTTAAGAAACTAGTAAGAAAATGATTTTTGTACTTTCCGTAAGAATTACGTTTTGTATACAACATAATTCAAAACTGTAATATTAAAAATGATCATTTAATATTCCTGTAACTGGTGTTATTGATGTCAGCCAAATTATTTCACAAATTTAACGGTTTTTTTTCTAAATATAAAAAATGTTTTACTGAAGTAAATAATTTTTGAACCATAACTTACAGACATACTGTTGGTGCTACATCATTAAGACCATAATAATTATAAATCATTTAATCCCGCACTGTAGTTCAGGGGTAACGCTCGGGTCCAGTAAGTCAAAGGTTGATGGATCGTAACCAGTGGCCGGCGACTCCTGTCAGATCATGAGAGGTAACCTCTGGCTAGCCCATGTGACCAATACCGCTAAGGTACCCCGCTGTTTTTAATTAACTACACAGGTCTATTGTGATGGATAGTTTTTGAATATTAAAAAATCAATATATTTTGAGAAATTTTCATTCACATATTTTTCTGGGATTTAGTGGTGAACTGAACTTAAAAATAAAATAGTAAAAATTGTTTTCGGTCTAGAGGTATTGTATTAGGGATTTTCCCTGGGAAACTGTTTTGAGCACTTTGACGTGCCCAGACCGCCCCGGCACCGCTGGCACCGGACAGAGGTTGATGTTTTATTAACGGACCGCCGCGCAAGGCCTCGAGGCTGCCATTGTCCGCCACCGGGAGCGCTAGTCTCGCCAAGTTATGCCACCAAGGTGCATTAACAAATCAAGCCTCGTCCGATGAAGATGTGTTCTTTTTGCAAACCATTGTCATCCGCGGGCTTTGTGTGTATGTCCGGGACAAAGAGGACCCGCTGGGCTGGGTACGTCGTGGAACACGGTTATTGATTCCCAAAAAAATCCTAAAATGTTTTCTACTATTCAACTTAAATTTGATTTAATTCATTTCAAATCAAAATAACTTTACAATTCAGTGAAAATATAGTTTCTTTTACTGTCTTAACAATTTAACTATGTATATGTGTATTAACTTTACTTTCATGTATTTCATCTCGTATATCAAGGAAATTAGTTTTAACAGCCAGTCAGCTTGTATTTGTCGGACCATAAATCACTGATCGGTCAGTCAAAAACACCTGGGATTTTTGGAAATCCCTAATAACAGCTATCGTATTCAACTAAATATAAACACTACTTCCCTGTGGGAAAGAAATAGTTTACACGTAGTGGGGTGATGTGGTTTCTCTCATCTCGTCGAAGTTTACCGAAGTGTTTTACACGTTCATTGGACGAAATCCGGTTAGATGCACAGACTAGTTTCTTAAAAATCGCTTGAAGTGTATAAAATTAAAACAAAAATAGCATTTTAGTTTCTCTAGGAGCTTAATTACCTTTGTAAATTACGTCATATTTTGGTATTTCAATGATTTTATTATTAAATATTAAACATATGAATGCCATAAACTAAATAACTGGTCGACACTTTTTGCGTCTCGCAAAAAGTGTCAGGGAAGTTACCCCCCCCCACTCCTCTCCCTATAGCTTAGACATACCGATGTCAAAGTAGATATACCATTTATGTTAGTATTTAATTTTTGATAGAGTGAAAGTGAAAGCTGATCTGAGGAGAAACAAATAGACCACAAACTTTTTTTACCATTGACAATTTGAGCAAAGTATTGATAGTACAAGAGATAGATTAATAAATTGCAAAATTTCACTAACTCCCTTTTGGCTACTAACTAGAAATAAAATTCACTTTAAAATTATGAAGAATTCAAAATTAAAGTGCTAGAAATTTATTTTCTTAAACAGGACTCCAACCTACTCTGGTGGGTATTAGCGAAGGGTGCGAATGATTGATGTAATTGATCTGATGATACGTAGCCTTGTTACTTACAAAGCTCAGCTGATTAATTAGCAAGGATCATTAATTATCATCCCAAATTATCTCAAATTCGTGTAAGATTTTCCTCAGAATCGAACTGGTTAGGTACTCTAATATTGTAACTCCATAATCGCTGAGCCACTCTGCCTGTCTGGACATATTAGATTGTATTTAGTCATAGTTAATTATTAAACTAAATTTAATTTGAATGTTTTAACATATTGGTTCTAAGTATACCAAAATTAATGTTATTCCCATTAATTCAGACAAATCCCTCAGTTTTAATTGCAAAAATAAAGTCCATAATAATTAACAATTTGCACCAGTAAGTAAATTATTAATTATTAACTCGCGGTCTATATAGTTTGAGAGAGAGTTCTTTACGTTTAAGATAGTAATATATCCGTGGTGAATAATACAGGAGAGGTTTTATATTCGTCTTGAGAAATCATTTTAGTGTGCACAATAACACGGTAAATGTATTCTGCCTGCAAGAAGTTCGACGCAATATGACTGCAGTATCTTAATTGCTCACCTATAATTTGAAGGCGTCAACTAAACCAATGTCTTACTCGCAGTAATTGGACGAGTTGTTCCTCTGATATTGTTAAAGCTGAAAATGTTGTAAGGTATTATTGTTTGAAGGAGATTAAACGTGATTAATTAGTTTGGATTGAACATTGCAACCAAATTTAATTCTCAGTTATTGACAGCTGGTTTAAATAAAACTATAAAATAATTGTCTGAAAATATATAACACCTGAATTCAATATTTAGTCTTTGGTTGATCAAAATTAACTTATTCCCCTAAAGGAAATCCAACAAAACTATATAAAAATTACTGGTTAGTGGAAAAACTACAAAATTTTTCCCTGCGGTTCTGAGCCAAATGTATGGACATTTCGAGCTTGCTTCCTAAGTATATAAAATTCATCTTAAACGTTCAAATTTGTAGTTAATAATGTACGTGTTAATTTAAATCTATGTAAATCAGTAAATAATGTGGATTATTTGGCGACAGAAATTTTACACGTGTTCCATGAATATTTGCATCAATCTATGAATGTGGGGTTGTCAACCATACCTCTAATTGAAATTTTATGAATTATGGTTTGAATGTGTTCAGCGTTGGGTAGGTTGGGATGGCTTTGCGTTTGCCTTACCATTCCTTACCGCTAAATTCAGCTATTTTTGGCGTTTCTATTGTTGTTTGCCGGTTTTTGTCAACCCAATAGCTATATTTGAGGTTTATAATAAGGTTAATGTCGGGCTTGTATTTTGTAATTTTGCCTTGTGTTTATTTGAATCTGAGAAATAGCTAGACTGTGTACTTGCAGAGTTTTGCCACGGTCAATATACATTTTTTTATTACTAGGCTTCATATTTTTTAGATTAAGGTAGACATGCCTAAAATAATTTTGCAAAGAGAGTTTTACGACACCACGAACAGAATACACAGATACCAGCGGAGCGGACTATGACACCTGTCAGGTCACAAGGAGTTACCCCTAGCAAGCCTGTGTAGCTCACCCCACTACAGTACCTCGCTTTCACTAATTCACACACGACCTAGGCCTATAGTGATGGGGGTTGTTGAGGTTAAATAAATCTATGACATGAATACTAAACAATGAGCGAACGTTTTTACAACAACTTCTTAGACACCAGTACCTTTACGATACCTAAGAAAATAGTCTGGGGAGCCAAGTGCGTGAACCATAGAGAAAATCCAATGAAGCAGTCGTCCTCGCCTTGGCCGAAGGACATTCCGCGACATTTCGTATTCCCGCCACCTCCAGCCAGCATCCGCCAGGGAGCAGCGGAGAATGTTAAGCACGGCGGATGTTGCGTCTGGAAATAGCGCAGCAGCATGAGGCACGTCAGAATATGACGATGCCGTTGTGTTTTAGTATATTTTAAAGATTTTTGACGAAAAATCAGAAAAATTAAAGTTTGACTTCACCTACAACCAGATTTCTAGAGCTCTTGAGTAACACTTTTTTCATACCACTTGAGATGTGGGGTGTGCTAAATTTACTTTTCCTTGTTAAACTGATTTCATTGTACATTGAAATATCAAGACAAAGTTTATAGGGCCGTTGCATGACCTATAATCCAGCTACTTGGAGGTCAAGAATTGTAGATAGTTATGGGCAATGGTCGGTGGGTATGATATTCTCTTGTGTGGATTAACGTCCGCACTATTGAATTCTACGTTAATCTGCAAAGACCATCCTCATAATTAGACCAGATCGTAATTCAGTGGCAGTGGTTCTGACACCATGTCAAACTGTAGGTCCCTTAGATATTCCATTGACTATAGGGCTATTAATTGTTAGTTCTGTGTAAGGAACATGCCAGCCTTAGTCAGTAACAAGACTACAAGATCGGGCCACAAACATCCTACACTCATTCATACTTGGCTTAAAATACCTACCTTAGTAGTTCGCCATTTCATATGGTTATCTATGACAAAAGAATTTCAAGAAATGTGTTTTAAAATATTGAAACTTAAAATTATCGTTTTAGACAAACCCTTGTAAAACTGAAAAATATGTTTTTGGTAATAAATTACTAAATCAAATAGACTGGAGTATATTTCAATCAACTTTTTCTATCGTGTAGTTTAGAGTCTAATGGTTGGTTTAGGATTCTGCAGTTAGAGATACAAAGTGTTATTTAGGTTAAGTGCTATCTACGTTGTGACAGTTACATTCAACCTTATCTGAATCTTAGCTCTGCATTAGCTCGGTATTGCTTTAATTGCATTACAAAATATATATCTTTATGATCTATAGCTATGGTAATATTATTTATAAAAATAAATTACAGTCTCATTTCGTATTGAAAAATCAAGGAACATTAACTTTACGAGTTTGAGATTTGATCTTCAAAGTTTTTGGTGTTGGGAATAATTTGAAACTGTAGTGACATCATGTGGTTATAAGGACAGCTGTTTATAGGTACTGACAAAATTCTTTTTAGACATATCCATGATCTATTCCAAAAGGGAAGTAAATGCATTAGATTGGAATTATGATTATTACGCGTATTCAAGTAGTATTTTACACAAGTACGAATCACAATTTGAGTGTAGCTGGATTATAGGATGACGCCATCCCAATCTGATATTGATTTTCCATCATTTATTGATCATGTTTTAGACAGGTGTTAATTATAATATTTTATAGAAAAAGTATACATGGTTGTCACCACCTGGTGACAAAATGTCTGTGAATCCGGTCACGATTGCTCGGATCAAGGAGTCGCTAATCAGAATTCACCAACACTGTTCAAAATAACTCTGTTCAGGGTATCTACAACTAAGGGACGCAAGGGTCACGTGAATTTTAACTTTGCGAATTTGGTAATCGAGCTTCAAAAGTTTTGATGGTGTGAATAAACATATAAATTTTGTTTCGCTAGTTAAATTATCCAGTTTTGTATTAGTTAATTATAAAAATACCTAAGATACTACAATGTCCGTCATAAAAAATACTGTTATCACACTTATTCGTTTTTTTCTTTCTTTTTTACTGTTTAGATTCTACCCCTTTTCCCTTTTCATGTGTAAGTTCTTAAATTCTTGAATTTTACCTCCATCTTTCTAGTAGTGCCCTTTTCGCATAGGTTGTTATTTGTTTATTCTTTATGTTGATAGCAGTATTTTTTATATATTTTTTCACCTTTCTTCATGTGTATTTAGTTTAGATATTGGTTATTCCTATATTTGGATAATAAATTTTGAATAAATACAAATATTTTTTTTTTACACATGTTCTTACGACTATCAAGAATTTCATAGAATTCATAGACCGTGGCGTTTTATTTCTCATACAGTCTTTACCTATGACTAAAAACAACGCCAGTATCGTATTGAAGGACAGAATTTGCGTTTAACTGTTTCATCTGTAATCTATTACTCTGTAAATAGTTGAGGGCCAAACGAGAGCCAGCTGGTGGTGAAACAGATAGAGTAGGTCAGGAGAAACGGAAGACAGGTGATCCGGCGGAAATAGCGTTTACACAGTGACGTAGTTGGCACCGAGTCTTGACACCAGACGGCGCTGACGTCGCCAGTGGTAAGTGACCGCGACATCTGTCTGCTGACGCGCGTCAGTCAGTGCTTTAGTAGCGTCGCTGCTGCAGAGGTTATAACAGCCATAACATATACGACAACTTGTGCGAGAATTCGTAAACGATATTGAAGATACATTAACCATGATTCATGTTAGCATTTTTACTATTACATGTATTTACTTTAAATTTAATAAACAGAAGTTATTTTTGTGATAGACCCATCAAAACAGGATCGTTTCTACTCTTGGGTACATTAACGTTTTAACGTTGATCCACTTGTACACACTTTCCTGTTATAGACAACAAATCTTTCTTTTGCAGTTTTGCCAGTTCTATAAAGGTAATGTGGGAGTTAGGGAAAGCTTTCAAGACAGTGGCGTGGGGTTTTTAAACCTCATAACATAATTTGTAATATCCAAAATTCTGTTTGTATTTCTGGGGACTTAAACATCTTAAACAAACGCTATAGTATGTATGCACGATAAAATGAATCAATAATTTATTCTTTAAATTTTACAGTATAATATATTGTCCCCAAAACTAGGTTTCTGAAAGAGTTTTAAGATTTATAGTGTAATTATAAAATTAAATGATCTTAAATATAGTTGATATTTGTTATTATAAGTTCAAATTAGCAGTATGGTGACGGGCGATTCTTAGCTTTGCTGGTTCAGGGCTGGAAACTAGACGGATAAAAAACCTCAAAGGAATAGATAGTGCTTTAACGTTCCAGTGAAATGATCTTTTAATGACCTTTATTTATTTTTGAATTTCGATCTAACGAGACTCCTGTCTGATCCTCGACACTATATCTGACTGAAACTCTGAGGATGAGGTTTTATCTCCTATGAGAGGGATATTTAGGAGGGAGAGTTCTCCCTTGACGTGGATGTGCTGAACGGCTTTACGACGTGTACTTCCAACCGAAAAGTTTAGGGCTCCATGTGTTAGATATCTAAGATAGTCGGAGAATTAAAGGAGTCATTTTTGTAAAGCATGAATCTACTTAATTTCATCTTCAAAATAGGTTGGTTTGGGGTTGTTGTTTTTCCTTTGAATTATATATGCTGTGTATGTTCTACATTTCCTTATCGATTCCCACAAAACTCCACGCAAGTTACTATTTCGACTTCCTGAAACATCCTGGTTCTTCAAAATCTAACACTTAACGTCAGCAAGGTGGTTCACATCATGAAAAAACTGTAGGTTACTCATCTCCATTGCTTCTCAACTCTTTCCTATTACGTTTAACTAAAATATTACTGTTTATTCAAAAATATCACATCACAATGCCTAGTTAACAGATAACAGGTGGTAGTTGCACTCTGGAAGCCTCATTGCCTTGAGGCCAAGAATAACACGGGATGTTGGTGTTGGTGTTGGCCTCGTGGCCGAGCCGCTGCCGCCGCCGCCGCGACGCTGTGACGTGGACACCGAGGGTAAACAACGGGTGATGCAAAATAAACCTTCAAACTACGTGAAAGGCGGTGCCTTGGCAGTTCGACATTTAAACTAACGGTAAAACTGTTTACAGTAGACAACTTAATTTAGTAAACTGATAAAACAAATCAAAAAAATACTTTCAAGTTGTGAATGCATTATTTGATACACCTTCCATTCGACGGAAATTGTAAAAACTCTATTTTACACATGATTATTGTGGTTATATGGTCTGTTGTGTATAAAATTATTGAATAATAAACCGTGAAGGTAGCCAATTAGTTATTCCGGGAGTGTTTTGCGGCACCGAGATCCAATGACGAATGTTTGTCAACTGAACGGTTGTGAAAGCAACTATTAACTGATTTTGGGTGTCATAAATACACATTTACTTCAGTAAAATCCCCACTCTCTGCCACACGCTATTGTCAGATCCAAGGAAACCCAATAAAAAGTCTTCTGTAAGTGTCTGAAAATATTTAGATCTATTACAGTATTGTATTGCTTTCCCCATTAAATATTTCTCGTCTTTTCAACCATGTGTTTTATCACATAATAAGTTTATTACCTATATTCCTATATTACCTATAAGTAATTTCGTTGTCTTTAATGCATGCGTGATTATTCCTAAACACCGTTTCTGGAGGTGTGGAAACCTCTTCGTTTTCAAGTCATACTCAAAAATAATCAGTTTAACACCGTCATAAAACTCCGCACGAAGGTGGTCGAGCGCTGGACCGCTACATCTAGATCACTGTTGTGTAAACAGGAAGTGCAGGACGCATGTGATGGGATGTACGGGGGCACTTATCGACTGGACAAGGAGTATCCTCTATATAATCAGCTAAGTTCATGTGTCGCAGCGTCGATGAAAATATCCATTCAAAAGTTATTTTGTGATCTTCTAATTGAAACGCGTAATCTGAAGTGACTCAGAATTTTTGACATGGATATGTATTAGCTCTGGGGGGGGTTGGTGATTTTTAAGATGGAAAACATGTAACAGGTTTCCATAGAAACCACCAGAACTATTGTATTGAATTTTAAATATAAAAGAATAAGAACAGCTGTTTAGATGAAATGAAAACATTCCCTTTAGATATATCCATGATCTAACCTATTTCCCACAGGGAAGTAAACACAAACATTTTTTTAATGAGTGCTTTGTGGTAAAATATCCTCTGAATACTCATAGTTGACAAAAACTACGTGCTTTTTCCAAGTGATCCTTAAATGGTTAGTTTAAGCAACCATGAAGACGTTGATCTTCAAGTTCTTAAAACATTAAGTATCCCTTTTTCGTCCTATATTTTCGTCTGCATAGAATATTTAGCTGACTACAGTAACTTACAAACGACGGTTAATTGTAGGGGTCATAAACAAAAACAAATGACGTCAACCAACAACCAAAGTAAACTAAAGAATTTACAGACGAACGAATTGTTTCCAGCTTCCATCGAAGTGGATAGTTTCTTGCAATCGTAAAATATTATCTGATTGTCAATATTAATAATCGATTATCGCTTTCAATACTATCGATGACCTGCTATTTACACCTATTCAATCTATCCTACATTGTATCCTACATCTATCCTGATGATCTCAATATCAGCTAGATCTTTCCCTTCCTAGTGTGGGAAAGAATCGCTTTCAACCGCAAAGCATATGTTGAAAACGGTAGTTTTCGCAGCAGAATGGCGAACCATGAGATTTCAGGTGTGTCGCACGCGAGAATGTTCGGTTGAGTTGAGGTGGAAAATACGTCTGATATTCGATGAGTATCGCAGACAGTGCTGGGTTATTGTGTCGGGAGCCTACAGCATTGACCCGCATACATGGGACCCGCACATGTCTGGAGCCGTCGTAACTTGAGAACACTGTAGGGCGGCTCTGGCTGCCTGACTAGTGACTCGCGACACCAACCTGTTGGAATGGTCTCTTTGAAAAAAAAAAACAAAATTGTTTTTCGGATCCCACGTCGAAATTTCTTAGATACCATTGGCTGTTGGGGTATGAATTAACTGTCCTGTCTAAGGAGTATGTTAGCCTTAGTCAGTAACAAGTAACAAGACTAAAAGATCGTGCCACAATCATCTTACACTCATTTCCCATTCAAACTTTGCTTAAAATACTCAGAAACCAAAATTTAAACGGAAAAATAAGAGTAAAATTATTTGCCGAGGGTCATGACAGTGAAAGTCACATTTTCCTGGCCGCACAACGCAACAAGCCCATGATACAATATGCCGCCTGACTGGCCACCCTCGCCCCGATATCTATTCAATTATACATCGCAACTGAAAAACACAACCGATATTTTTCCCAGTACTAATCGGTTTACTATTCCCCTAAAAGATTTTATTCCCGAGGACCGGGGACGCGTTATCGCCGGGAATCTGAGACTCGTCATGTGTCTGTGACGTCGCGATTCAGTTTGTCTAAGGGAGCGGAAGATTAGAGGGCTTTTGGGTCGGGAGAAGCTCCACTTGGCGATTCCGATCACAATGCGTTTGAATTATGCAGTCGCAATCGATAACGTGTCGATGTCAACATGCGATACGATCGAGTTTCGAGTGTATAACCGAATATGTGTGTCACATTGAAAATGTGTATAATTGAGTATTACAACTCCTATATTGGTTTAACTTTTGAAATACTAAAAGTTAGTTCAACTCCGTGTTGGGAAGAAAGATCCTGATCATCATTAATGTGTATAAAAAAAGTCCAGCTCAGTTATTTAGTTTTAATATAGGTTATTTATTTCTATTAAAACACTTGAATAAATCAAAACTAATAACTAACTTTTGCTAATATCACTAAAAAATGAGGCTTTTAAGAGGTTATTACTTTATTTATTTAGGTGTGGATCAGTTTAAAGTAAACAGAACTCTTAAAAGGTTATAGAATAATGAAAATAAGTGTCATAACAGCTCCAGTATTTATTGCAAAGTGTTACAAAAATAAGAAAACTATCATAATTATAAGCAATTTACAGACAAAACTCAAATTTTAATTATTGAGATTTTAAATGACTTTTGTGTAGAATTTAAACTAATATTATAATATCATTAAATGTCTCGGCCCTTAGCAAAGCAATAATGAAACAGTATATTTTGTAGAGTTTTGATATCGTTGTCCAGCTGTTTGCAAAATAAATCAAGTAATGATTTATTATATCCATAAGATGGTGATAAATTTGTTGAGAATTTTAACTCATGATAGGTATACTGCCAGTGTGAAATTTATGTAACATTGATTGGTTATCCGTTTAACCTAAATAATTCGATGTAAATTGTATAACGTAAATAATATTTTTATTGAAGAATAAAATGTTGCATTTGCATTTAAAATAGTTTTCGCAAACGTCTATACACGAATAAATGGATTTAGTTTTTAAATGGATCTAAAGAAGAGCGCCAACAATATAAGTCTCGATCCTGAAGCACATTGTTTTGATATCGGTGTACCAACCACCAACCAGAGACTTCCACCACCTGGAGAGATCCACCACCACATATTAAAATAATGTTAGTGACTTATCAGATCATGAAAAAAACCAATAGTTCCAGGGTGAATGCAAATGGAGCGATCTCGATATTTTTTCTTGTTAATTTCTGTTTAATACCATTTTATCAGAACAATTAAGAATAAAAAAAATAGATTCGGTTTTCTTATACACCAATCCTATATAACATCCAAGAACGTCAGCTGCAGTTTGAAACAAAACGAAACTCAAACTCACGACCTAGATTTCAAAAGAACAATTTGAACCCGTTATAACAAGGAAGCGCATGGCATTAGCTGTTCTTATAAACGAGGGGGTTTATGCAATTAAATAAGAGGGTTGAGAAGCTAAGTAGGGGTTGGAGGCGAAGACAGACACGTTTCTGAAGAAAAAACAGAGGTGTGAAGAGCGCGCCCTGCGGCGGCAGACGATAATCAGGGCTGGTTCAGCCGCCTC
Source organism: Nephotettix cincticeps (assembly GCA_023375725.1). Classification (NCBI taxonomy): domain Eukaryota; kingdom Metazoa; phylum Arthropoda; class Insecta; order Hemiptera; family Cicadellidae; genus Nephotettix; species Nephotettix cincticeps. The sequence goes on along the minus strand of CM041789.1, from coordinate 19,883,041 downwards.
ACCGCCACAGCGCTACAATGCTTACAGCTCGCGCCGTGTGTGAACGGGAACTGCGTCAGATGCGTGCGTTTGGGGTTACATTGTTTTATCCGCTTACATTGTGATTTTTACTATATAATAAGTATTTTGTTTACCTATAGTCATTTAGCCTTTAAATTCCTACCACCTAAATTAAGTCAATTGTTTTCGTCAAAACTTTTGAACTTTAAGTGGATAAATACTGTTTAGCTCCATTGAATAAAAATGTACACTATTCGTATGTCTGTAAAAATTGCAGTCGTGTAATGACTTAAGAGTCTGCATCAATGGTAGCCATCTTGAATTTTAGTCCCGTAAGAGCAAAGTTAAATTCTGGTGAAACATACCTTCACTTTGGCTTCTGTAGTGGCGTTAATTATCAAAGTATCAATGTAAAACTTTGGAAGTACATTGATGAGATGTGGCTCAAGGGATGGCCTTTTAATATGTTCAAAAATTTAACTTGATATAAAAACCAAAATACAGGAAAAAACAGGAATATTTTACAAAATAAATCATTATTATTTTTTTATTGAGAGCGAAAGAAAGATGTTCTGTAAGGTGGTGCCCTGGAGGACTGTAATACCTTTAATTTGACACCTCTTCCGTTAATTTATGACAAAAGGTCAAGGAGATATAGGCGCCAGAATTTAACATTGCTCTTACGGGACTAAGATCCAAGATGGCTACCACTGATGCAGACTCTTAAAGAAAATACTCCTGAACTATTTAAAAGTCTACGGTTTCATAGGGAAAATATTATCCGCGGTAAACACGGCATGTGGGAAAAGAGTGTCCAATTGATTTTTTTGAAGAATATAAAAAAATCTATTTATTTAATTTTTAGTTTAAAAATTTTTCATGAAACTTAGTATACACCCAATTAACCCCACACTAAAAAGGTTTACTTTTACCTTTGTGAAGGTGATTGAGGGGTCGTCCCAAATTCCTATAAATTGTATTAACACAGTGTGAGGGAGAAATTACTATAATTGAATAAGTAGATATGTTATATGATATTTTAACGATTTTTAAAATGAAATAGTTGTAGTTAAGGTGTGCAATTTTGTAGAAATTACGTCTTAGTTTACTAATACCTATTTATTTCATACTATAAATACTCTATGTTGTTTTTTTACTGTACCAATACCAATACTGTAGGTTTGATTTTTTCCCCATAATCATCATCAGTATTAGGTTTTACTTACAGACGTGTTAATATAAACTCTATTTCTTTGTATTCAATGTTTATACAACACACCTTGAATAATTTCTGAAAACTCACATCCTCTTAATTTCGTATTTCGATACACTTGTCTCTAAGTTCATTTACAGCATAAAAAACAGTCAAAACTTCTGTCAAAAAATGTCAATGTTAAATTATATCACACAATAAGCCTTTCTGTATGCAACTGTCTGTATGATCTTGTTTGTAAATATGGATTATAAACTTGGACACTACCAAAACAGAGTGAGAATAAGCTGATAGTCTTTGAAAATAAGATACCGAGAAAAATATGTGAACCGGAACAAGATAAATTAAGTTAGAGAATCTGGAAGGACAGAAACTAAGAGACATGTATCACAACACAGATATAGTAGCTAGGATATAACACAGAATACCGAGATGGGACGAACATGTATGGAGGTGAGAAGATACAACTATTATTAAAACTTTTGACCGGTATAACCCAGATGAGCCAGGTACTAAAAGACATTACGAATAAAACATTAGGAATCAATCCCGAGACAGCATGAGATAGAGAAGAGTGTAGAGGTATTATTGGTGAGGACAAACACGAAAGGTAAAGGGAAAATTTATTTTATGCGTAGAAAGTTCGTGACACATTAATTACTTGTATTATACGCGACTTTTTCCCTGTACACTATATTATGATAATTGCTTCTTTTCATCACGGTACAAGTGAGCATATAACGTGAAAGCGAATTAACCACATTCTAGTCATTTTAAGCTCGTTTGGTTCTTTCAGTTCCGCGCGCGAACAGTGAAATAAAACGTGAAATATCGCCCGGAGCGTGTTTTGATGCGGGAAAATGATAGTAATATCCGTGATCACCCTCTAAACTCAGCTCTATTAAAATGGGGCGCGAACGTTGCGCCATCTTCAGTGAATTGTTATTATGAAATTCTCCGGAGTTATAAAAAAGTAATTTACTCTTTTACCCTCGCCCCATGTTAATAAAGTAAGTGCATTTCCGGCGCCGAGAAGAAAACAGAACTGACGACGAGAAACAAAAGAGCTGTCGCGAGGTGCATCCTCCATCCGCCATCCACCATCCACCATCCGCCAACAGACATGCTTGCTTCCGTTACCGTTTTAAAATAGCTTATATTGTTTTATTTATTCAAAATCATAACATGATATCGACGAAAATAACAAGTAAAAATTGACACAATATTGACTAGGATGGTGGCGTGCCCTGTAATCCATCTACTCTGAAATTACGAATTGTGGATAGTTAAGAGCAATTGTCAGTGGATGTGATACCCTCAGGTGTGGAATAACGTTCACTTTATTGAAAATATGCTTTTCAATGAAGACCATCCTTGTAATTAGACCAGAGGAAAAGATCCCTTAGATGGCATTTGCTGTTGAGCTATTACAGTCCTGTCTAAGGAAAATTTCATCCTTTGTCAGTTACAAGATCACAGCACAATCATCCATAAAATACCTTATATAGGTAGGTCACTATTTCAGAAGGGTAATAAAATAGTTAATATATCTAAAGACTACAACAAATAGCTGGTAACGAGTTATTACAATAATTAAATATAGGATTTACTTAAAATAAATTTCATTCTGAATTTAAACGCCTTATTCACTCTGGAAATAAAAAAAAATTAAATGAGGAAGTTCATCGTGAATAATTTATTTCCTAACTAGTACATAAATAAAGAAGTAAACAATATCGATTTTGACAGTATTCAAATGTTATTTTACAAAGAGTATAAGATAAAGACAACCAACACTTTCTTTTGAATTTTGAGAAAACTCAATATTTCTTTAGATAATGATAGGTTTTAATATATTTTCACCCTACATAACCTAGGGGTAAGTGGAGTATTTTAAATTATTAAGTAGTTTGTGCTGTGCCTCATCTAATATTCAAATCTGGAGTTTTGAGTTTGGCTTTTCTAGCGATGCAATAATTTGTCGGAAATTTCATTGACAATAATTTTACTACTTCTATTTAGAGTACTGGTACATAATAATTATTATTTGCACTGAAATGGTAACCTACCCAGGTTGGTATGTCAAGCAAAGTATGAATGAGAAATTAGTGGTATATGATTGTGATGCGATTATCTAGTCTTGTTACAGACTAAGGCAGTCCTTTGTCAGGACTGTTAATTAATACCTGAACAGCCAATGGCATCAAAAGGTCCTATAGTTTAACGTGGGATCCAAACCAAATTTTTTCCTATGAAGTGCCTATTATACGGGTGAATCGTAAATCCATTCACCGGACATGGCTAACCAAATTTATGACCACCAAGTACCTGAACCTTGTGCTACGCCACCATCTCAGTACAAACTAAAAATTTATAGTTTTCGTGTCATTCAGAGTTCATATAAATTATATAAATAATTTTTCGAATTTTTGTAATATGAAAATACATATACAGTAAAATATGTAAACCTGCAGTGCATTACACTTGTTTGTTACAATAGAAATCACGACACAGCATATCTGTCCAATTTTGTAATGTTGAGCAACATCAATAAGACTAACTATATTAATACCAGTGATAACGGAGCTCTTTATCAGTGACGAATGTTCGTAATGACCACTTCCTGGATATCATTACGATAAATGAACGAGTCACTGGGTTTTTTCTATGATCTGATCCGTTATTGATGATAACCTATCGACTCATTTGACTTCTTCCCAGTAACAGGGTGATGGTATGGTTATTGTACGCTCTCGTAATTGGCATTCTCTACATTGTGTCTAAGTATTTGTTGTCAATAACTATTTATTTCTGACCCGACCTTGATGACGAGACGTCGATATGGCAATGAATATTATTCGCGACCTTTCACTAAGTGAGCTTCATGATTCCCATTTTTTTAAACACACATTTTACTCCTTTGTGAGATGTATATTTTAACATCAGCTCTAAAATGGCTATGTTTATTAGGAAAACAAATTCTTCTACATTAAATCATTGTAAATGTACATCCACCTATTCTTCAAAAATAAAAGTTAAGTTAAGCTTTCCCATGCTTCTCCAATACACCAAAAGTGAAAATATAAATGAAGAGAGATATAATTGACATGTCTTTGAAACACACCTTCCAGAACGGGGTTTATTTTTACACACTTTCGTTCAGTACTTTTACTGTGGATTTGACACACACATCACATAATGCTCAGATAACATTTGTAGGAAGGAAACTGGATTGTATAAACAGTATAGAAATAAACCCAAAAAATGATTGTGTACAAGTATTGACTGTTTTTCTTTCAATTAAAAACTCCCAAATTGTCATATAGAGTATGTTGTTGTTGATGTCACATTGTGTATACATTGAGGGGTAAACATTTCAAAATTGTTAGTGCAAGACACACCAGATAACACGGACCATAATATACGATTATTGTGCCGAGGCTACTCGAATGTTCACGGTGAATGCTCTTGTTTGTGTCTAAAATTGAGTGAGGGCAAGAATCCTCTTTGTTTATCCACGAAATGGACAACGCCTCTCCCAGAGAGGGTGAGCTCCTCGCCTTGCACTCGCCAGGACAAACTCAAACTCTCCCGTCACCGCCAGATGCCGCGACTCGGCCGTCGACCAACACACGGGAACACAGTACGGTGCTAGCGGACTATAAACCACATTTTCTAGAAAGAAAAACAGCTACATAATATTCTAATACAGCTTTATTGCACCTATAACACAATAATTGAAACATTAAGGTATGTTTATTGAATGAAAGGTTACACTATTTTACGTCTCTGTCTATAAATAGAACGAGTCCTTCACGTTTCGGCAGGCTCAGTAACGCCGGGCGTGCGAGAATCGCAGATGGTCAGATATGAGGAGTCGGTCATCGGGAAGGCGGAAGGTTCTACTGTACTAATGTACTGTACCGGGGATAATAGTACAACAGTATACATAATAAACATAAAAACTTTCCATACACCGTTCACATCAGAATCTATATAATAAATGTGTAAATTGCATGAAATTATAATATTTTTCATTATTTTCACTTGAGATACCTAAGAAAACCCGAAATCTGGTTTATCTCAGTTTTTAAATCTGTTCATCTGTCTGTGTTTCTGTAACGCTTTTCCGTAAGTACGAGAGCGGTTTTGATTTTTTTAACATTTATACCAACTTCCATCCATATTAACCTTCCAGGGATAATAGTACAATGGTATACATAATAGACATAAAAACGTCCTATACACCGTTCACATCAGAATCTATATAATAAATGTGTAAATTGCATGAAATTATAATATTTTTCATTATTTTCACTTCAGATACCTAAGAAAACCCGAAATCTGGTTTATCTCAGTTTTTAAATCTGTTCATCTGTCTGTGTTTCTGTAAATCGTTTACTTTAAACTGGTCCAGGAACTATTCAAAATAAAATAATTAGCTCTGAAAATTTGGTTCTATAGATCATTTGATGAAAAAATGTTTCTTTTTAACATTAAATCATCCGTTAAAGGATGGGCTTACTGTTTGTAATCTATACAATAGAGTGTTGTTTAAGAACTACATGTAACCACATCCCAGAGTGTCGTGGAGCTCGTGCAGAACCTCGACATCAGACGGTTGTAAGGGGTGCTCAGGGACCGAACATAACCAATTTTTCTGAACCATTTTTCTGATATACAGTTAAATGGTACGATCATGTGTTTTTATGAGAAATATTCCCATATTGCAGCCCGAAGTAGCAGGTGTGTGTATAATCCAACCATTATATGAACTAACAAACTGCATTTTTGTAAACTTTAAAATGACTTCACGGTGTAATAACAGTTTGTGTATTTTACAAAAGGGTTTACATTTTTTAAAGAAGATTGATACCACGTTCGCTGGTATCCCAAAACTTAAAAATAAATCGTAATCTGACTTTTAACATTTACCTTTTTCAACTGCCAATCCAAAGTAATTTTTTGGCACTTATATAACTTTTAGAACTTACAATTTTAAACATATGTTAATAATATAATTGATTATCGAAGATGTTCAGACTCTAATAAAAAGGTAGCGTTACTGTGAATAAAAGAAAATTTTATCTTTAGTATGAATATCAATTATCTAGTCAGAGTTTTATTTTTATTATATATATTATTATAATTAAATTGTTTTGATAACAATGATGATGTAATAAGATAATGCTCACTTTGATTCAGGTAAGGTTTTAAGAAAAAATTACTGATTTAGGGAGTATTTTCTTTACTGTTGTATTATTTTTAAGTAAAATTAACCAGAAAATCAAGTATAAAAACACATCTTGCCAAGTCTTGTATTGGCTTAAACCAGATCTAAAAATACGAAAATGTAGGTTAGAAATGTTTGTCTGTGGTAGTTGACATAGTTGACTGTCACGAAGCCAATATTCGATTTCAAAACGAGTTTTTTTAAATATCACTGTTTTAAAATAACCTACCGCATGATTTGTAATATTTTGAATGTTTCTGTTGCTTCTTGATAACATGAAGCTTTATTTTTCAATCTTAAATATGGATTGTAGAATAACTATTAAAAGAGCATATCCATTACTGAAATAATGAATCAACAATTGCTAAGAGCAGCCTAATAATTTAAATCGCCTTCTAAGATTGTATGTTCTGTTTATCAATCGCTGGGAAATGACATTAAAACCACATACAGTACGGGAGTAGGTACTAAAACTTATTCTACAATTAGAATCTATCATTATTTCCTTTCTGAAATAGTGTCCCACCCATGTATGAAAGATAATTGAGTGTAGGATGATTGTGGCGCTATCTATCTATCTAGTCTGTGGAATGATGAAGGCAGACATGTTTCTTAGAAAGAACTTTTAATTAATAGCCAAAAAGCCAATGGCATCTAAGGGACCTACGGTTTAACGTGGGGTACGAACAACAATGATTATTAATTTTGAACTAGTCTAATTATGAGGATGGTGTTTGCGGATGAACGTAGTTTTCAAAAGTGCGGACGTTAATCCACACCAGAGAATATCGCTTACACAGGATATTGCTTATAAATATCCTCCACAATTCGTACTAGGATAGTAAGTCAAATGGAAAGGATATTAAAAATTGATAAAAATTTAGTTACCTAAAATGAACTGTACAAATATTTCCGTTATAAATCTTTTAATTTATTCCAACTTGAATTACACAAAAAACTTCCGAATCATTAATTTATTCCATGAATCCGGTATCAGAAACCATTTAAAGTTCACGAGGTACGAGGTTAGAACCATCTCAGTCGTTCCGTGAGTGACCAACAGTCTTTCACGGAGGTCATAAGTCAGACAATAAAACTTTACAGTTCGGCGTCGCGCTGGTCCGCATAGCAACTAGCATGACCGGAGTGACCATGGTGTTCCTCTGATCCTCGCTCGACAGATCGTCGATTATTTTTGGTAAACCAATCAATCCTATTCCGTAAACATACAAAAAAAAGTAACAAGCTAGGTATTTCTACTTTATTGTCATTAACTGTTTTCTCAGCGTACAATATAACAAAATTATGTCAAATATTTGTACATTGCTTAAATGCAAAAAAATCAAAATTCATACTAGTTGAATAACATGAGTGCTACGATGAAACACATCAAAATACCCTGTACGAGAATGAGAAACTCAATATTGACAAGCCAGCAAGTTTTCATGACTTAAATCTGAAAGTAGAAGAATTGGTGACTAAAAAAACAATCAGTTGAATGAGAAAACCGGTTGTATCATAAAAGGCAAATTTGATGTCGAGGACATGTTTTTGATTTATATAAATAAAGTTGTAATTTATGTTTTACGCTGAAATAAGGTCTATTTTTATCTCTTCTCCATATAAACGAAAGCACCCACATTGTTGAAAGTTTTTTCTCAGAATTTTTACCGTTAAGAAGTTTTTGTGTACTTTTAACTAACTTTCAACCACTTCAAATAAGAAAATGGGCTCTCAAAACCCTAGTTGTGAGGTGAGCACTGTTCAGAACATGAGGCCTAATTTATTAAAGTGATTCTATAGAATGAAATAATCAGCTGTCTCTTTAAAATATTTGCCATGTTTCTGATTCGTACTGGGGGTTTTGTAACCCTAATTCCCGTACTGTGGAACAGGTATTCGGATGAAAGTAATCGATTGTACGCATGGAAGCATATCAATTTCAGAATTTAGTCGGCTGGATCTCTATCGCCATGGTTTTTATTTTTTAATTACATTTCTGAAGTACAGTTCGGTTCCGAAGTTTACATAGATCATTTGTCCCATTGCCCGTATTGCCGAATTATACACTACGTCCTACAATTCCAACACTTCATTATAACCTGATTACAATAACAACAATCATCCTATCGACTGGCTCTAATGTGACCTCTCTTGTTACGTTATTGTAGTTCATTTCAGCCATCACTGATTTAACACTACACTACCCGAATGTCAAATCTCTTCATGCATATATTCTAAATGTTTTACCAATTTTCCTATCAAAGCTATTATTTACACCTAAGTAATTTTTATTCTGAATGTGTAGTGTGCCCAGAAAATTTAGTCCAACAACTTAAGTCATATTAAAGAACTTCGTTTTACTAGAGTAGGATTTTTTAACTTTCTAACATTTCGTATGAATCCTTCCAGGTGAAAAACATTATACCATCCCATAAGAAAGCAAAATTTGAAAATGCAATATATGACGTATTCCAGAGATTAATAATTAATTGAAATTTTCATATGTACTAACATTTATATGTAGCAACAGGAAAACTGAAACATTCCTAAGTCTTTATGAAATTCAAGTAAATATTCATGTTGTTGTTCCACAAACATAATTTTCAATTAGATTTATATTTGATGGTTTAAGTAAATTCTACATATTATTTATATATTTAATTTATGTAAATTATTTTGTATCTTTGATAACAGCGAACGAGTTGAGATTATTTTTATATTTAGAATCTAAGGAGCCAATCCTAGCCCCATCCAATTCCTCGCCTTGCCGAGCCTGCCTTCTGATTGTATTTGGAAACTACACAACTTATCCTGCTCGGTTCAAGCTAGATTGTATTTTCTTAGTCTTCCCCAGTATTCCTTTCATTTTGTTTAGCTTTTGCTAATGGCTTGTGTTTTTGTGAGGAAATTCAAGAGATTTACACTTTCAAGTTTTACAATTAAAATTAAAAATAATTTCTAAATGAACAGACTATTATTTTTACTAGAAACAAAAACTTAAGTATTTTAATTAAAGTTTATGGTTACTAATGTTAAAACTAGCTACGATCGTCTTAAGTGTGGGTTCAATGAGTTCACTCATTGAAAACGATAAGCTCGGTTATTTCGTAGTCTAGTTTTTTTCTCAGAATACTTATTTATCAGAGTTTTGAAAATTCATGAGAGTGGTGGTTATTAATTATTAAATTAACAATTAGTTGAACTTTTCCAACGTATCTTGTGTTTAAAATACGTTTCGAGAGTTGGATAAACACTCCCGTTTTCAAGTGCCTAACGATGTTTACAACCAAAAGGTTATTTCTATACATACGTTTGGTATTTCTTTGTGATTATTCTACGAAAACGAGTTTTAGTATTTATTTACATGTATCCATGTTCCTATAATATTATTGCTCAGAATCTGGTATGTGAGATTGTTTAACAAGCTTTTAGTATATGTTTGCTTTCAGTTTTAGGGTTTCCCTACACGGTAACTTCAGCTATGTGGTGCTTATATTATATTACAAATAACTCTTAGGCCCTCGCTTTTATGTAGCTGATAGGCGTCAAATTTGAGAATTGTTTGTAACTGAGGCCTGTATGTGTTTGAGATTCCATTGTGGTCGGTTATTACAAAAACTAGTGAAACGAGCGAAGCGAGTAGGAATATACAAAAGCATATAAAACGTATCCAACTACATTCTTTCTGTAGGCAGCCTTTAACTTCTTAAACATATATTGTTAACAATTTGTATGGAAAATCACAATTGCGATCATGAAGTACGAATAACGTGTGGAAGCAAAGCAAGGATCGGTGTGAGTAGATTCATTAAATAATCACTCATAAACAATAATAAACTGTACATTTATTACTACGCAGAAGAGGATAAGCTAAAAAAGCTCAGATTAAGAAAAAGGGGGCGATGATTGTGGGGGGGGAACGATTGTGGGGGGGGCGACGATTGTGCACGCGTCGCTGATGACGACACGGCCTCGAATAAACAGGAAACTATAAATTAATACGAGTGTTTCAGAAGCGGCGTTGAGAGATGACTACCAACTCCGACCTCAACCGATCAAGGAGAAAACCAAGTGTCGTGAGAATTAATATACTTACAAGTTTAAAAAAATATCCATCGTCATTAAGTTTATGAAATAATTATAATTGTAATATTTTCAAAAGAATACTATACGTTGACAACTTCATCTATATTTCTTAATCAATATTTCCATAGGTTAACCTATTTCTAAAGTTTTCGTACTACATTGAAAAATTATTGCTACACATATCTATAAACACAGATTTCAAATAATATTCCATTTGAAAATGTAAAAAATAACATCGGCGTTGATAGTATAAAGCAAAGTAATAAGTAATTATTCAACCTGTAATTCCACCATGAATAATACTCTTTTTTAAGGGTTTTATTTTGAATTTCATTTCCTTCTAACGCTGGGTGTGAACTAAGGATACGTGATAAAATGTATTAAATATAGATTTATAACAATTTAACAAATTAGTATTGAATATTAATACCTAAAACGATTAACTTGAATGGTTTGATGATCTTAAAAGTGAGATCGACCTAGTCCACAGACATGACAACATTTCAAGCAGAATGTAACATCAGTAGAGTTTTAAGTGAACCACTTCATTGCGGCTGTGAACCACAACATCAGTGTGAACAAAGGCTAAAAGACAACCGAAACCCTCTAAACAAATTAATAAAGTGCTTTTATATTTGGTTATGTACGGAATGAAACAATTCTTAGAAATTTTTAATGAAAGACGGCTTTGTTCATTGGTAAAACAAAGAAAATGAAGTCTTCTGTTTTTATCTTAAGTACAAGATACGATCTAAAGTGCGATCTTCATTATGTCTTTTACCATTAAAGTTTCTCTTTTAGTGTTCTTTGAAGGCGAAACTCTGCAACCATGTTTTACTGTTAATTACCATTGCTTTCAGTGCTTTAATTACAATATAGTTTTACTTTTACTCGAGGAAAAGTAACTTAAGTAATCACAATAAGTGTTGCACCTTAAAATTTTTTCATAGCAAGGAGATATTTTCGTAAGGTTTTATAATTATTGTCTTCAATGAAACTCTACCCCTATAATTAGGTTTAATTATGTATTACTAACTGTTATAAAAATATGATTTTAACATACAATAAACTCCATGACTGAAAATATTATTTTGTAAAAAATTACCTAGAGTATCAACAACATTTCTATAACTCCTTCGCCTTCTTGTGTAGCAGTCATCTTACTTATGTGCCGTTATTCACAGCAGGTTTTCTACACTTTTCGTTCTTTAAGCGTTTTGCAGTTTTATTAAATTTTTTCAATAAAACTCTAACTATTTCAACAGCTCAGTAACAAGTAATTGCATAAAATTTTGATTCAAATAAATCATTTTAAATCCACAATGAAGCAAATAATTACGGGTCGTTGGATCACCCAGATGGGTGCTTGAATGAGATGAATATGAATGGGATATGATATAGTAAATGAATACGAGAGTAAGTTACAAATTAGATTTGTTACTGATGAAGAACAATTTATTCATTCATCAGGATCTCTGGTCAATTACACAAATACCAAAGGCAGCTTGATTCAGTGTTAAACCATCTTAACGTTAAAATTAATTAAAATCCTGTTAAAATTTAACTCATTATCGAACCGGAGAAATTTGAAATTATATAACATAGAAAATTAAACATTAATTTAGTCCGTACCCACAAACTTAAATTAAAACAAATTCAGTGAATTTTTTCACGATTTTTTTATTTATGTCTGACGATCTATCAGATGAGGATTTAAATTTTTTCATTTACTCAGTAGATACATATCAAACTAAGGTTCAACAATCATGACTACAAAATGTAGTTGATACATTTTAAAACTTTATTATAATTTTAACCTCACTGTTTGCTGAAGAGGCACTGTTTCAGACTTATTTACGTTGCTCCCAAAGGACTACATATACTTGTTACTATTCTAAAAAGGTGACCTTCCCAGGTAGGTATTTTAAACGAATAATGAATCAGAAATGAGTGTAAGAAGATTGTGACCGGATCATGTAAGTACTGGCTAAGGGTGACACATTCCTCGGCAGCCAATGCCATGTAAGTGATCTACAGTTCAACGTCAATGTTTTTTCCTCTGATGATAGACTTACTGCTGTTATTGTTTACATACTATAATGGCGGATTAACTTAGTATTCAATAGTGCGGTTGTAGGACACGCCTCCGCACCAGTCCAAGTTGGAGCAGGTACTGCAGACTTCTAAAATAGTTTTAAACCGTTTCCGGTCAAGCAGTTTTTACATTTAATAGAGAGCTGTTGTGATGGATGGCACACGGTTGTGTTACCTTATCTGGGACGTGTCCCGGGTTCTGAGTGTCCGTCTGGCGGAGATGTCGGACCGAGATACCGCGACGCCTCCGCCAATAAACTGAACGATCCCTCCAGTGATACCGGCCGTCCTTCGGGGAAACTCATTCAGCTTTTTGGCATTTCCGAACAAAACACTGGGAAACTTTACTAGTATATCGTAAATGATATCATAAAATTTTAACACTTTTCTTGCAAAACAATCTATCAGTTATGAAAAAGGTTAATTAAGTTTAAATGTGTGGTTGAAACTTTAAGAACTGGAGACAGTAAAAACTATTCAAGCATAGCATATTAGCCATTATGTTTCCCCTCTTCATTTTAAAGTTGAAATTATTAATAGTTAAATATCTAATTTAGTTTGTTTTTTTAATTAATTCACCCTAAAACTGTTTAAAAAAAGTATTACAATTAGTTAGACGTTTAATTAATAATTTTGATAGTTCTTGGTGGCTGATATTTAAATTTAACCCTTTCAGTGCCAGGTGTTATTCCCATAGCGTGTGCAAGAAATGCCAGGTTAAAATAAGCAGTTTTTAGCTATTTGAGAAAAACTTTCATTATTTTATTACTTACTGATGAAAATGGATACTTTTGGTTTTGTTTTGTTCATAAATAAGTTAGGCAAATGTAACAGATAAAATAAATTTACTTAATATTTTATAGTGAATTTTTCAGTTTGAAGTAAAAAAATTGCCTGTAGAAAATTTCTCACAATTAAAATTTTGTAGTAATAATGAGTATTTTTGTTGTGAACTATACTTAGTTTTGTACATATATGCAAAAAACTTCAACATTTACCTGAAAAATTAAAGTTTTTGTTATTAATTTAGATAATATCATGAGTTTTGGTTTTTGCATAAGCTACTAATCACAGCTATTAATCACACTCCAAAATATGTATACATTAGACATGGAAATTGAATTGTGTCTATAGCTGTGTTAATGAATAAAATGATTCAAACTATTCTGATAATTATTTTTAAAAGATTATGATTATCTGGATCACTATCCGTGTTGTCAAAGCCTAAACTTGACTACCCCAACTCATCACTCCCACTCAAATCACTCATGGAAAAATTACTGTATAGGTGAATCTATACACTTCATTATTACAAAAGAAAGCAAACAAACAATAATAATAACCTAAAATTCCTTAAGTCTATCGGCTAACTAAACAAGTAAACAAACAACAGACATCAATGCGGACTGCAACCAAAAATACTTAGGATAACATTTTAACTTAAATAACTATAGTGTGTTCTTTATATCTTAAACACAAATATAAAAATATTTTTTAGGACGTTCGTATAGTTGGACGCTGGCTCTTCTTGCACGTTTTTCCGACGTCCGTATATACGGACGTTGGCACTGAAAGTCGATTATGGAACAAATCTGTTTGAAAAAATCATCTACTAGTATGAATTAGTTTCAACTTACTATTATCATATTACTACTCATTAATAATTTTTTACTACAATTTTGAATTAGAGTTCCTATTTAAAAACACAGTACAGAGTCTTTCATTCAAGCCAGTAATGACAAATGATGACGTTAAACACATATCCGCTAGCGCTATACACTGCCCGTAATTGTGATGCCGCGATTTGTTCCAACCCAGATTAATTAGTCACTCCTCCGTGTGTCAACTGAAATAAAGCACATCCCCAAAACGGTGATCGATGCAGCTGTATTTCCGACCGGGTAAATCCGGCGTGAAACACAAGCATGACGGCGTCGCAATTTTTCCCAAGTGCGAGCACATGCGTCACCCGACCCTTTACCCCTTCACTGCCAAATTGACCGGGTTAAGACTGATCCCCTGGGCTCCGGAGCCCCTGATTAAGTAGAACAAATTAATAGACTGCCGTCGCTTATATCCCCACTTTTTCATTTGCATCACGGAGGACCGAGCTTGGCTCATGATGAGTCATGGACGTCTGGACCCTCCTGCACACATGTTCATCTGTTATAATTGCTTAGTCGTATTTGTTCTTACTGATTTGAATTTTACTGTGTTTGATAAAGATTTTATAATGTGTTGGTTTATGTCAGTTGAATGCATACATGTTTATCTTAGTTGTAGGATTTTACGGTGATTGTCAACAATGCCAAGTTGATTTTTCAGTGTCAACCTCGTCGTCATAAGAGTTCGTTCTACCAAACGTTTCGCCCTTGCGGTTAAGTGGCTTCCTCAGTGGCTAGGGTAAGACTTCTCAGCCTAGTCTCTAAGGAAGCTATTTCACAGCAAGGGTGAAACTCCATGACGACCTGGTTGACGCTGAAAAATCAACTTGACATTGCATAAAGGTTAAAATCAATGGCGAACTTAAACTGTCCCTGAAAACTTGTTCATCTTATATCGTGACATTTAAGAGTATAGTTGAAGATGGGGAGCGCGCTGATCTAGGGGTAGAGCGCGGGGCTTTGGTGCCCAAGGTCCCGGGTTCAAATCCCGCCAATCAACAATGGCTTTTCGCTATGTGATAATGCCGCAACCCACACAGGGGTGCGCAAAAAGCCGCTACGGCTGAAGTGCCTTGGGAGTAATCCGCCCCTTCCAATAAAAAAAATAGTTGAAGATCATAATTCTCTAATGCCTGTAAAAATGTAATTCAAAAAGTTCACCTTTCCCTATCTCGTAACGAGAAAGGTTTTAAGTTTTCCACAGCGCGAGATAGTTGCCAGGAATGTGTCGGATGCCTGAGAAACCGCTCTAGTCTTGCGGCGTTATCTGCTCCGGGGTTCTTTAAAATCAGTTTTGAATAGTTCAGAATTTCCTGGTCTAATTTCTAAACGCTCTCACACGTGAATGATATTTGGCAAGCGGGAACACTCTCATCATCGCTCCCCTCGATTAAAATCTAATACAATAATTTGACAACCAATAGGCGAATCTCACCCACCTTCACCTAAGCGAGTACCGGGTGCGACATGCAAGATGGTCTTAACCGGGGGATCAGAATAAAGAGGAATTGGATGAGGAGTACAAATTAAATTTTCTGTCATAATTTTTTATAGATTTAAAATTGACCGACTGGATGATAGGATGGTGATAGTGTGTATTATAATCTGCAGAAACTAGTTTGAAGCTATTAAAAATCATATAAAAACACGACTGATTGGTCCATACTGGATGAATTTATATTGGTTTATTCGAAGTTTTTGTTAATAAGCCAATTGGTTTATGTAAGTAGGTATTATAACTATATGTCACAAAATCTATGAACTCGTATTATCGTGAAACAAGCCCTAAATTTTAAGTTTACTTTTTATATTGTGTGTGAACTAATCAATTCTGAATTGAAGAATATTTAGAGATGATAATTGATCCATACTTGGCGAATTTATATTGGTTTATTTGAGGGTTTTGTTAATAAACCAATTGGTTTTTGTAAGTAGGTATTATAACTAAATGTCACAAAATCTATGAACTCGTTGAAACAAGCCCTAAATTTTGATCAATTCTGAATTTAAGAGTTTTTAGAGTTGGACTTTGAATAATCTAACAACTAAGGATATTTAAATGTAGGCTTAAAAAGGTCTATATAAAAGTCTCTTTCATTATAACAAATACTGTTATGATATTGTCAGATCTGATGGCAGAGAGGAGGGGATTGTACTTCTTGACCGGCTCGGTACACACTCACTTATCTCCCTCCCGACCTCTTAATAGCACAATGTAACGTAACTTATATTTTTTTCTTCCGGGACCGCTCCCCGTAATGAGCAGTGGTGGCAGCGTTACCGCGTTACGATCTCCGCGATCCGTAACAATATAATTCAACATAATTTAGGTGAGATAAAACACCAAACGAATTTTACTGACAAGAGAGGAAATGATTGCAATAAAGTAAATCAGAAATTATGTTAAACCAATGTGATAAAACATGAAATAAATTAAACAAGGAAAGGGTTTTATTCAAATCAAATTGTCAAGGGAATATATTGACTTACTTACCACGACTCTAAAAACCATTTTAATTATGAACGTTGTAAAACAAGATTATTCATTACATTTCCAATACGTAAACACACATCCAATAATATTGGATCGCCAATAGCGTTCTCAACTGTATTTAACTTCTCTTGTCACATTCATTGAAACAGTTTATAATATTTCACCATTACATTTGTGTTTACAATTACAGTCTAGAATTTTCAGAAAACAATAAAGGTGACAAATGTGCGGGACGATTCCAAAGACAGCCGCTAGATGCCGCACAGGTTCCGGTTCCGGTAGACAGGAAACAACCAATCACAATCCCGTCCCAGCGCTGCCTTCGCTCTTGGGGAGAATACTGATCACTAATTGATTGTTTCGTCTTAGCTCGTTATAAATTGTATATAAGTATATGTAAATGTTACAGTAGATAAACGAGTTAAATATTCATGACTCTTTCAGCTAAACAGCTAACGAAAACCTATGATAAGGTGTCCTATGATAAGGACACCCTCTCGTGCTCACACGCTCTTTTCTCCTTTCTTCTCCAGATACATTTTATAGTTTGTTTGGATGCAAATAAAAACTGTGAATAGTTATGAGCGATGGTCTGTTTATACCATCTCTTGTCTCTCATGTCTCTTGTGTGTATTAACATCCACACTATTACATACTATGCTTATCCGCAAAGACCATCCTCGTTAAATTGTTGGTTCCTTAGGTACTATTAGTTGTTGGGCTAATAATTGACACTTAAGTTTAAAGAACAAATCAGCCTTAGTCAATATCAAGACGACAAGATCGTGGCCACAATCATGTTACACTAATTTCGTATTCATACTCAGCTTACATAACATGATAGGTCGCTATAAACGTAAGTTTATAGCTCAGTGTTTCATTCTCAGTGTATGTTATCTCTGTTCTCCATATTGCATTAGGATAAAAACGGGTATGTATTTTACAAGATTTATCAAAAACAATGTCTTGTAACTAATAAAACAATAAATTTTAAAAATTTTAACGGACCTCTTTGAAGAAAAAGAACCTTAAAACGTTCTAGTAGTTGTGATGAGTTGGGGATTAGAGCTGTTACATTTCTGATACGGCTGCAGTCTTCTAAGTGGTCACTACTGTATGTTACTCTTCCACTAGAATCAATAATATCTAGTCAATAGCTGGACTATTTAGTACATTTAAATCTTGGAAGATACATAAGTTAGTTTTGGTAAAGCCATCAAACACTGAAACTATGAAAGGAACGCATTTTCCATTTCCAAAAACATGAGATTCGTTCGATACAGTGTTAGGACAGAGCAATGCGTGAACGCAAAGTCTCTGTCACTCTTAATTTATGTAACCAAAAAATCCGGTATTTGAAATGTTGAAAATAATTTCGTCCTAACAGGCTATTCCCCTTCTCAAAGAGTTTTTTCCAGCACCTAAATAAACTTGCAAACATTTATTTGACAGAAAGAAAACAAATAATTCCCACTGTTAATTCTGACGCCCAAGTTCCCCGCGCCAGACGCGTCGACTTGGCGACTTTATTAATATAGTCTCAATCCGAGTTCATTAATTTGTTTCCACTCAGTCCGAACGAGTCGAGACAGGAAATTAAAACAGCCCCTCACAGACAATGCGGAGTTTATTTGTTGTGGAGCTTTGCAAATCTGGCGACTGCCCGGGGGGGGAGGGACTGTTGGCCGAAATCACCGACACACGCGTCCGTCTGAAATAACAGTCTTTGAAAGTGATTTGCGCGGATGGCACATGCGCCTTTTTAGTCTCTCCCTCATGACTACGTTGATTTGTTTGTATTAAAAGCGATTTGTATCAAAGGCGTTGGTAGGAATCAGCTGTTAATAATGAGCTATATTACGTTATGGTTAAAGTAATTGCATATAGATTGAAGAAATCAAATTTTTATGGAGGTTTTAAAAATCAATGAAGTCTTAAAATATGTTCAAAAACACAATATTTAGAATTTTATAAAACTACAATCAACTTAGGTACTTTTATTTCTCTGGAACATGGACATTGGCCAAAAAACAGGATAATGAGCTTATTGTTTTATCAAGCAAAAAGGATGTGAATATAAGCTGGTACATGATGGCAAGACCAGGTCCTTATAGATCTGTTAGGAGTTGAGATATCCTCAGGCCAAGATACAGACAAACATCAGTGGAGGCATCTTGTTGAAACCTTCTTAGGTTTAAGAGGCCAAAGAGGCAAGGTAAGAAGGATACATTTCAAGACTAACACATACTTTCTCCCTTAAGTAAATTTAAAAAAGACAATCTGTAATAAAACTATCATGTTCTTTAAAGTTTATCTAAATATCATTTAATAATTTATTGTTTCAAAAATAATCATCCTAATTCTGAAAATAAAAACAACAGAGACAAAGTTAAATTAATTGTTCAAATTGTATGGGGGAGCCCCCCCCCTTAATAACAAGCTTTTTTGAGTTGGTTTGTTAAATTATTTAGTACTCTGTACACTATAAAGTGTTAAATTTTAATCAAAATCGTTAGAGCCGTTTTTGAGAATTTGGGATTTTTCACGTTTTTAAGGGTTTTTAGGGGTGAACTACCCTTAAAAATCAAAAATTTAAAAAAATGAAAAAAAACCTGGAGATACGGTGAATATACACATACATGCCAAATTTCATCGAATTCGGACCAACGGGGTAGGCTGTGGCCCTGTACACAGACAGACACACGGACGGACAGTCATCACGTCGAAACCCACTTTTTTGGATTCAGGGGACCCCAAAACTGATATAGCCACTCTCAACTGAAATTCGAAAATTTTGACGAAAACAATAACTTCTCCATATACGTTAATATGTATAAGGGGAGAAAGTAAAAAACTGAATCAAATGCTTGTAGATAGTTTCGAGTTTAAAGTACTGGAATTACTAATTGCTCCACTTGTCATTGGTGTCAAGAACAATTCCAAATTTGGAGTGGGTAAAGGTCATGAATAACATTTAGTTCTGGAGGTTGTTATTATTCTGTAAGTTATTATCGAGAGTGAATACTATCAAACATAGTTTATTATCAGATTCATTCTTTACTCCAAAAAACCTAGTATGAATGAAAAATGAGTTTAATATGATTGTGGCGCGATCTTGTGGTCTTATTACTAACTAAGGCTGGCATGTTCTTAATTAACTTAAGGACGTAACTAAGTTGAACGTTAAATCCGAACCACTACCTCTCAATTACGAACTGGTATAATTATGAGAATACTGTTTAACAATATATAATAACAAGATGAATAAAAACGAACGTATAGTTTGTTCAGAACCATATAGTCCCATGTTTTAACCATATAGATGATACGTATTTTAAAATTAATTTTATATTATGTGACCACGATGTACATATGGGCTGCATGAGTATACTGATAACCAAAGTTTCAGGTGAGCAACTGAGCGGCGCTAGCGCTGCCAGCGGAACCGGAAGGAATAAACGTCGTTTGCTTGATGACGTCATCCAGCCTTTACAGCCTCCGTTGGCGAGGCTTTGTTTTCCTTGCTAACAATATTATCTTTATTTCCGTCGTATGTGACTTTGGCGAGAGTTTAGCGTTTTTATTGTCAAATTGTTTGGGGAAAAGGCCTACAGTCTTCTATGTGATGGTAGATTGTTAAAAATTTATTAATAATTGAAGTCGTGTTTTCCTATTAAAAACAAGTACTGTAAATCATTAAAATTATTTTTAACCGTCTATATGGCCAAGATCCAAAAATGGACCACTATTTTTCAACTGTGAACTGGCAGGATCCATTAATGGACCACTGTGACATGGTGCATATTATCGACGAATTAAAGCCTGAAACTTGTTTTACAGATGTATGGTAGTTATAATAGTTACACCATTGGAAAGACGAGATTTTGGGGATTCATTTTTATATATAAAACATTATCAAGCGACTATTATTTTTCCACAAACATTATAATAAAAATACGTTATTTGAACTGATTACGACAGGAGGAGGAGGATCCCACGAGGTGATCACAAAACACCTGTTTTTGTCGGCCAATTGAAAAATAACTAAAAATCACACAGAGTTGCTATTGATGTCATAGCAACCAGAACTTCGTGAACTATAAGTCGTTTACTAAAGTTTTCTTTGTACAATTTATAGTTTAGGTGGAAATTCGTTTCAAGTAATTGTATGTTTGTATTTCGATGTTGATAGCTCATTTATTTAAATATTATAAACTGTATAGGCTAAAAACTATAGATTTTGTGAAAGATAATTTAATTTCTTTTCAGAGCGTATCATAGTTATTTTCCTCTGTGTTTCATATTTTCTGTATGAACGAAATAAAAAGTAAAAATTTTCAGAATAATTTTATGGCTTCGGAAAAATGTTCATTATACTTTTATTCTTTAAACCATTTCAAAAATATTGATACTTCCGCGTAGGAAATTGTATTTACCAATACTTTTATATTTGAATAAAATGTTTAGAATTTATTTTTATTTGCTTTCAAAATTTGTGATTTGCATAAACCAGAGATTCACAAATTTTTTGATACATTGGCCAACTATATTTCTGAAAGAAAAAACCTGCAATATCATATTATTCTACCTTATTTGCTGAAACATAAAATGTATATATTTATAAACTTATTTTTAGAAAAAAAAACAAAATACGGCAGATAGTTTGTTACCACTACCCAGTGCACAAAAATCCGTGCCACCCAGAAATCCAACACTGTCCAGATATAGGATTAAATTTAAAATACAGTTGATGATTTGAGTTTTAATACAACCATATATCACAGCTATAAATTATTGATGGTTAAAATAGCATAAAATACCACACGAATCTACTGATAAATAAACTTAAGAAAAATCAATCAAAAATGAAAATATAAAAATAAATAAATCTGATTCCAAGAATGTATTCTTTTTTTTACATAGACGTAAATTTTGAGTATCTAGAACGTAGATGTAAAATCAAATCCTCGTTGAAAAATCATCTTCATAAATTGTGAAAGATCGTCAGGATTTTTTTGTTGGTCATAAAAATGAGAATGTATTAAAGTCATTTTAGTTATCATACACAATAGTTCTTAATAGGATGTGTTTTGTTTCTTGTAGCTTATACTAGCATTACGCCCGTCCTTTGTATGTTCAGGCAATATAAGTTAGTTTTACACAGCAAGAAAGACATTTTATTGTTATGACATAATATTACCTCAAAATCGTAAAAAAATTAAATCATACCTAATCTCGGTTCACACATTTACTTTTATATCATGAGTTATGTTAGCTAAGGTATAGTATCAATTTAATATAGTATATTATGAAATAGGTATACAATTATAGATCAATGAAAACAAACTAGTATAAATTTTAATTTGGCAGCTGATTTATTATTTATTTCTTTTAAATCTAATTAGTAGAACACACGCTCAAGAAAAGAAAAATGTTGCTAATTTTGCTTAAAACTGGGGTTTGATTACTTTATTTTAGTAGTCTGTGAGCCATTTTAAAGTTTTCAAAAACCTTTTCTGAAAGGTATACAGAAACATTTGTGTTTACTACCCTGTAGGAAATAGGTTAGATCATGGATATCTCTAAAGAATATTCTTACATTTAAAATTTTGGTCTTACAAATTGCTAACACCCCCACCCCCAAAGAGATAAAACATATCCATGTCAAAACGAAAATAAGTTCCATCATAGTGGGCACTCTCGGTTAAACGTTTTAACCGACTGGGATGGTGGCGTCATCCTGTAATCCAGCTACTGTACTTGGAAGTCACGAATAGTGTAGTGTAGTAGTGTAGTGTTCTCCTGTGTGGATTAACGTCCGCACTATTGAAAGCTACGTTAATCCGCAAAGGCCATCCTCATAATTAGACCAATTCGTAATTCAGAGGTCGTGGTTCGGATTCCACGTTAAACTGTAGGTCCCTTAGTTGCCATCGGCTGTTGGACTATGAATTAACAGTTCTGTCTAAGGAACATGTCAGCCTTAGTCAGTAACAAGACTACAAGATCGCGCCACAACCATCTTACACTCAATCCTCATTCATACTTGGCTAATACCTACCTTGTGGTATGGTCGCCATTTCAATAATCTAATCTAATCTAATCTAAAGACATTTTCGGGTTTCCAGTAGTATACAACACAAAAACAAACAAAATCGCTAAAAGCGGGTTTTCACGCAAACCAATCTGTTGCTAGTGACAACTAGTTCAGTTCCTGTGTGGAACGTCATCATGTCTGTCAAGGATGAGCCGTAGTTCTCTTCAGTTGAAGAATGACTGTGTTTACAAACATTTAATAACCTAACACTAAAATAACATTTTTAACGAATTGGCGCAGCGACGCGTACCGGGTGCAATAACTATAGACTGAAGTCCAGATGAGTTTTCCGTACAGGAGCCGAAACTACGAGTTAACGAGAAAACTTGTAGTTGCCACTAGCAATTGGAATACGAGGAAAGTGCGTATTAAACCACTGTTGTATTTTCCCATAATCTGGAGGCTAAAAATCACTAAAATGCAATCTTACAATAATTTCAAACAAAGTTCAGACGAAACTGTAATTTCATGTAGATTCTTGAAGCGGACGAGAGCGGGTGACTCGTTTAACGTAACAGTATGGTATAATGGACGCATCAGGGCGAGGATCGATGTAGGGTCACCTCCACAGGTGTGGGAGGCAAGGTGAAGAATAACGCTTTGTCCATTGTGCGCGGAGGAGGGCCTCTTTGTAATGCCAGTTATTATAAACATATGTCCATAGAGCAACAAGACACAGGACGCAGGACCTAACTGTCTCACGCGAGGTTGCGTCCGACTCCCACGCCACCTGGTAGACGAGTCGGCTAACTATATCAACTCCGCCATGAAGAAAGCAAACAACGTACTTCTGGCTGCCGATCGAAATTCAAAAGTTGAAAGAGAAAAAAAGGAAAGGATGTTTTTTGGAGGGAAAAAGTAAAGTTTGGAAGAAACGGGGAGGGAAGAAGTCAAGAGCAGCTTAAAAGTGAGTGTCTCTAAGCACACAAGCCATTGCTGCAAAAAGAGAGATATTCTCCCCTAATTTTTACTATTGTTTTTTTCAGGACAGACAAGAGTTGTGTAAACAGTTTAATGCACAGTCCTTGATTCGACTGCGTTTACTTGCGTGGTGGTTTACTTTCCATTAGTAATATACTTTACTATCCAATGCCATCTGAATCATTCATCAATCATTCATAGGTGTAAAATCAAATCCTCGTTGAAAAATCATCTTCATAATTGTGAAAGATCGTCAAGATTTCTTTGTTGGTACATAAAAATGAGAATGTGTTAAAGTCATATTAGTTATCATACACAATAGTTCTTAATAGGATGTGTTTTGTTTCTTATAGCTTATACTAGCATTACGCCCTCCCTTTGTAGGATAAGTCAGTTTTACACAGCAAGACATTTTATTGTTATGACATATGTGCAGTACAAAATGAACAGCTTTATTCGCCATGTTAATAGCTTATGGTGTTTAAGTATTATGTATTTATATTTTTTATTTTCTGTCTGATTAAACTTAATCTATAATAATATTATAAAGAAGAGGTGGTTTCTGTATGTTTGTTTGTGGGTTTGTGTGTTTGTGTGTTTGTGGGTTTGTGTGTTTGTGGGTTTGTTGTGGCAAGTGAACGCAAAAAATACTGAACCAAACAGTTTGAAATTTTACACAAAGACATATCTTAAACTCATGCAACACATAGGCATACTCATTTCCTTAAAATTCTCTCGGGCTACGCCCTGTGAACGTCCCAAGTTTCAATGTTTACATTTTTAGAGAATGAAAACATAAAATTACTTGAATGTCAACAGCTGTGAATACTAAAATTTGACAGTTCGAGAAGAAGGAGAAGAAGAAGAAAGAGCTGCCGTGACCGTCCTATGTTTCAATGTTTACTTTTTCTAATGGCAACATCCGTTTGCACTATATTTTGACAGTTCGGGAAGAAGAAGAAATAAAGTTGATTTTTCAGATAAACTGCTGGATCGAAATTAGTGAATTATTTGAAATAGTGGAATGGTAGATTTTAAGTTTTTTCCGACGACTGTCTCTATTACATTAATCCTTATCCTCTCCCAATATTTGACATATGTTACTTTGAAATGTTGTAGACACTCCTGTTTTGTCATTTTGTAAACAATGAAGAATTAATTAACAATAACTTAAATGTATCAGTAGAGCCTACACCTATCAGCCTTTTTAACCCGTGCGAAGAACGGGTACTTTGGCTAGTCCAAAATAATTACAATGTTAATACATATTACGTTTATAATATATTCGCCAATAATATAATATTACGGTATAATTGAATACAATGTTTTACTTCATATAAAACTTGAATTAGTTTAAATTTAAATTATGAAGTCTAAATGAAGATGATATCAAAATGTTTCTGCAGTAGGACATGTCGATAAGGTAGTATTAATGAAGGATATTTAACCTAGGCCATAAATGCGCCGCGCTACAGTAGCCGACTACAACATAGCAGCCGGTATTGCAGTGTCATTTATTATTGCATGTTGAATCATCAGCTGCTATAAATTTAGTTTATTGCAGGCTTGCAAGATAATTGTCCGCCTGCGCCGTCGCTACAATTTGTGTAAGTATTTCCATGGCTTTCAACGCTACTCGAGGTTAGCGTGTGGCAACTTAAACGACCTATAAAATACTCTATAATACCCCCGTCGCAGCAGACCTGCGTACTCAGCGAATTTCCAATTCAATAATTTAATATATGACAAGTTTTATAAAACTATGTCCATAAACATGAGAATTATTTGCCTATTCTCCATAAGATTAACATAGGATAGAGTGTGCAGGTTAGCTGCTGTGAGGAACACTGAAAGAAGTCATTTCTACCATGAATAATTTTTATCTTAACATTTATACCAACTTTCATCAACATCTGTCCATAAATAATGGAGTTTGCCTATTCCCTATATGATTAACATGGGAAAAGAGTATGCAGGTTTGCTGCAATGATAAACACATAAACTATGATTTTTAAGCATAAATTGATAGATCTCAACCACATGAAGCTAAATATCAAGTTTTATCCAAAAATATTGATTAATATGGGAAATATTAATTTTCCCCCTTAAATTAGAAATCTTTAAAAATTATATGTGAAAAACGCAAAAACCCCCATTTTGGGGTACAAACCCCCCCCCCCAAACTACCCGTTCCCATTGACCGATATGTCTGGTTTACGAACTCGTCCGAGCATTTGTAGGAATACACATCTCTACCAAATTTGGTCTTGATCGGACCATTTTTACGAGAGTTATCGTGTTAACAGACACATATATATATATACATATATATATATATAAATTTTAACGACTATTGTTTTTGGGCTCTGGGCACCTAAAGACGAAAAAATAACATGGTCCCGGGCTTAAGTCTCACCATGAGACCTACGGTAATACGAGTAGCTTCTTCCCTATGGGAAATTCGCTAAAAATAAACTAGATTAAGTAAGCATGTTTATTAAGTATTGTAAATGTCTCAGTGGGTCTTTAAACTAACCGGTGAGAATTAGTAAAATAGACCATAATATTTTTATTTTGTACTAGCAGTAAGCCCGTCCTTTGTACGGCTTGTAGGAATCAGTTTAAAGAAGGAAGATCATCATACCAAAATGTAAACCTGAATCCTAAACAAATCAATACAAAGAAATAATATCGATACCCAGCTTTATTATTATTAGTTATACGTTAAAATAACTTTTTAATATAGTATTATTTCAAAGTGGGTTTAAATCAATGACCAATACAAACTAACTAATATTGATTCAACAGCTGTTTGTTTTTCTTTCTATTAAATCTTTAAACTACAAAGATTATTACCAGTAGGTTATTCGTTTAAAATTTAAGCAAAATGTGACGAATATCGCGTAAAAATTGGGTTTTTAAATGCTCGTTATTTACTCTTCAAGGGTCGGCGGACAATTTTAAGCCTTTAAAAACCTTCTCTGGAATGTAGTGAATGTATGAAATAAGTTTCATTGTTATCAGTCATCCCGTTTTTTTCGAAGAAGACGGCGTAAAATGTCTTCTGGAGCGTCACAGACAAACAGACAAAAATTGAGATAAGACCGGTTTCGGCTTCTCTAACGCACAAAAAGTAAAAATAACTGAAAAATGAATAATTATGAGCAATGTATAATAAATATTGAGCAATGTACAGACAACACTCTAATTTTATTTGATTATATTTATCTAACAGTGACGACATAGTTTGGTTATAAGAACAGCTGTTTAGATGAACTGAAAACATTCTCTTTAGACATATCCATGATCTAAACTATTTCCCCCAAGAAAGTAAATACAAGAATCTTTTCAAACGATTTCATACAAACGTATTTTACTAAATTTAAAAATCTATCTATACATGCTATTACTTAGTTTTATAATGAAAAGATTATTCAATGTTTACAGAAGAAAATATATTTAAAATAACTTTCTCTGCTCACAGATAGGTCTGTAAATTTCTGAAATGTTCTTTCTGGATTTAAATAAGCCTTAAATGTGACCTGGGATACATTTACTAGTATGTTTTGCATTATACCAAATAGATCAAATAAAACATTTTAAAATAAAAAAACCACATATTTCACTTTTGAAATAGTGGTTGAAAATAAATATTTTAACAGAATCTTTCAGTGTAAGTGCAACACAACGTGATGGTTGATGAAATAATATCAAGAAGCGCAGGAAGCCACAAGGATATCCTTCCTAGATAAGGTCTGAGCTGTGGAGCCGTGGAGTGTCTAAATGATGGGCATAAGCACATTCACAATTAGAAAGAGAATAGATTAAAACATACTGTACTTTATAATTTATACTTTTTAACTAAAATGGTAACCTACCCAGGTAGGTAATTTTAGTCAAGTATGAATGAGAAATGAATGTAGGGTGATTGTGGTGAGACCTTGTAGTCTTGTTACTAAGTCTGACATGTTCCTTAGACAGAATGTTAATTTATATTTTTTTTTTTTTTTTTTTTATTTTTTTTTTTTTTTTTTTTTTTTTTTTTTTTTGTATTAATAGTTTTTTTTTTTTTTTTTTTTTGTTTTTTTTTTTTTTTTTCTATTTTTTTTTTTTTTTTATTTTTTTTTTTTTTTTTTTTTTTTTTTTTTTAACCCTCAATTTATTTTGTGTTTTTTTTTTTTTTTTTTTTTTTTTTTTTTTATGTTTTTTTTTTTTATTTTTTTTTTTTTTTTTTTTTTTTTTTTTTTTTTTAATTTTAATTTTTGTAAATTATAGCTATAAAATAATGGTATACTAATTTTAATAGCTACCAAATATTAACTGTTTATAATTATTTTTACATTTAAATATTAAAAAAGAGCATAAAGCAAACACAAACTACAGCCTGTTTTTTATCTTGATTCAGTTGGATAAGATAAATAAAATCTAAATACTACTTACGATATTTTTTTTTACTTTATTTAAAACTCTCTTACTGTTTACAACTTAAAAATTGCACTAATATTAACGTGACTAGTTACTGATACATCAAATTTCTAGAATATATTTTACATTTCTTGTTAAATGATAAACTATATTTTATATTTTATGAATTTATTAAATTTAATTTTGTATTTATTTTGATTTTCATAGACTTTAAAAAATAACATATGGTATGACTTTGTAAACAGAGTGATTTAAATAGTAAAACACTTTAACATCAATATTTTCTTTTATCAAAACAGATATTATAAATTAACAATAGTAATTTGTATATTAAACGTATTTATTTATTTAACGGATTTTATAGCTAATATTCTGGAACGTTTATAATTATTTTTACAATGGAAAGGAATATTAAAAAATTTATTTTTACTGGATCGCGCGATAACACTAAACCTACTGACAACCCAATTTCGTATTACCTGTTCATTCTATCTCAGTTCATGATAAATTAAATTAAAATATTATTTTACATTAATTGTTTATTTTACTTGTAATTTATTTTTATGCATCTATACAATTTTAATTTTTATGAATCTTTTACTGTATCAACAATACTACTAACACCATAATTTTATGAATGCTCTGTTGTGTAATATTTTAGTGAAAAAATATTTTAAACACAATAAATCATATGCTAAGATTTTTTATTTTAAATTTTAATGTAACGTTATGAACTATTAATTTCTTCTACACAAGAAAACATTGATTTAGAACGGATTGGTATTTCGTAAAACCGTAACATATACACAGCAATCAATGCTTCTAATATGTGGTAAACTAAGACACATTTTTACAATTCACCATAAAAGTTTTTTATTTATGTAATTATTTATATTTGTCTAATGATTACTCTGGAACGGAATAGCTTTAATTATATAGATTTGCTCGTGTCGAAATACCGCATTATTGATTGGCTGCATGTTGCCGTGATGATCAGCCGACATGTTGCGCTGTGCACCGCAACCATTCGTCTACTTCCATGTTCATTGTTCATGTTAATATTTTCTCAATGTTTCACTCTAAATTTATCACAGAGCTGTAAAGAATAGTTACTACATAATGATTAATATTTCAACTAGTACCATTTGTTAGTCTTTATACTTAATTTGTATTATGTCCTTTATGCGTTGAAACTACTCATAGAATAAAATTTTAAATTTGCTTAACATGTGTAAGATTAGTTAAAAAATATACCACATAAGATTCCATTATGGCGTAAAATTTTAATGTAACCTTATGGAGAGTAATGTTTACAAATTGTCTACAATGAAAACATTTGATTTCTTAGCTACAGCTGATTGGTTTACTTTCCATTAGCAATACCGTATGCTTTACTATCCAATGCCATCTGAATCATTCATTAATGTTAAACTATGAAGTAAATATGTACTGTAAGAAATGAACAGCTTATTCACCACGTTATAGTTTCGGTTTTGATTATGTATTATATTTTTATTTTCTGTCTGATTAAAGTCACCTGTTTATATGATAATTACAACGTTTATATTATTACGTTTATTATAATAATCTTTCCTATAAAAGCCGTATTACAGTTAGGTTTCGTTTGTGTTTGGATTGGATTTGAAAATTGTGGATTAATCCATGCAGATTTATTTGTTTTATGGGAATGTTATTAATATGTTTTATCGTTTCAGTATTGTTATTCACTATGCCGCGACTCAGAATATATAACCTTTTACAATGAAGCCGTATTGCTATTCGACATCAAACATGGCCAAACTTAAAGTTAACATGTATTTACTGTCAGGCGTTACGAAGTTCGCCGGGTCAGCTAGTAGATAATAAAATAATATTAATAATTGAGTGTTACAAAGATTACAGTTACAAAGACTGCTTACAGAAAAATCTCCATAGCTTCCCATTATCATAATGAAAATATTATCAGCTAACAAATTACGTAGCACGTCATGACCTTACAAACGGCATCCACCACCGAAATCTCATCAACATCTTTAAATTTAGAGACATAATTTACTATAAGGAATTGCACAGTTTTGCAGCTTTTGAGTTCTACTCATGTTTTCTCAATGTTGTTTTCATAGGCTTTACAACAGAAAGTGAACACCAATATGACTAATTGAGCAATGAAAGAGTAGACGAACACAAATGTATTTGCAGTTCAATTGAGTTATAAATTCCACATTTGCTATCATTGTGCCTGTTTCACTATCCTTTAAAGTGCGGCTCTTTGAAATTTTTAATTTTAGTTTATTGTCTTACACGTAAGGATGTACCTTCATAAACATTTTACTCAATCACGAAAAATGTGGTTTAGATCGTTCTCAAACGTCATTCGTTCCGTGCTTTTTTTCTTTATATCCTTAAATATAGTACATGGAGAAAGTATTTTTTTCGTTAGAAACTTTTGAATTTTAGTTGAGAGTGAATACATCCGTTTTGAAGCTCCATGATTCCAAAAAAATGGTTTTCGGACTGATATGTTTCTTCCTGTTTTTCTGTGTACAAACCAGACATACTGATCGTCTGATTTTTATGAAAGTATGTACACAAGTGAACTTTGGCTAGTTTACCTGTGAAAACCCTTAAAATATAAAAAATACAACTTCTCAAAATCCGTTCTAACGATTTTGTTTAAATTGTCACATAGTTTATATTAAAAGGTACCAAATAATATGTCGCCACTCATATGTCTGTAAAACTAAAGGTTTAAACGCTAAGGCTTTTAAAAGTAATAATATTCTGTTTTGTTTTTAGCACATTTAACTGTCACCATCAAAACTAAACAAATTAATATTTCAAATTAGTCTACGATTAATAGTTCCAGAGGAAATTTAAATTACTCTCTGTGGTAAGCATAGTACATTGTCTAGGAGGTCTAAATTTTATTCTTATGGAGTTTACTATTAACTCAATTTCTTTCTTATTTCTCGACCGTATTTCATGAAACTTGATATGAAGATGACATCATCCCTTAAAAACCCACACAACGATGTTGTTATTACCTCGGAAAAGGGAGGGTGAACTGGGATTCCTACAAAAGTTGACAACTTGTTAAGTTTACCTTTTGAGGGAGAAGGTATGTGTCAGTTCACTGATACGGTTTATTTACGAAAGTTTGCATGCACAATATACAGATCGCAGTAGTCGTAGGAAGGATCGTGGTTCTCTCCATCGAGGCCGCCGCTGCTGCCCTCTGTCGTGGTAACGGTTATTACATCAGTAATGACGTCATTTCTCAACGCGCTCCGCTCAGTGCGTATCTCCGTAAAGAATGACCCGTCCCATTATTACAGAAAGCGGTGTCTCCTTGATAACATTTATTTAGGTAAACTCAGCTGTTTCTTTTCACCTCCGCTGGATGTATTTCGCTAAATACATTTAAATGAGTATTTATTATCTTGCGGCGTCAGCTGTGCGAGGTGACGCCACCGCGGGAGACATCTGTCGGCCTGCGTCGCAGTTAGACTCGTCGGGCCGGACGCGCAGAAACATTGTCTTAATGAGCTCACTTTTGTTTTAAAAACATTGAAAATCCTCGAGAAAAGAAATGTAACGTAATCATTTTTATATAAACTGCCAACGCGTTATTTGTTTATAATACTGTATATTTAAATATTTATATATTTAAACTGTAGACCACGGATTAATTTATAATAAATTTAAAAAATATGAAAAAAATTTTCTTGCCACAGCCTTACAGGATGGAATAAAATTCCAGAAACTGTTTGATATTTTCAAACCAAATTCTATTACATAGTTTGTAAATCCTTATCAAACTAAAATATCATCTAATTAAAAAGCTAGTCTGCGTATCCACGCGGGCAGAGACAAATATGATGATTTTTTGTTAAAAAATCTTAAATGTATGCAAAGATGGATTATGTTTCTATAACTTTGCAGGAACTGGAAAGAAAATTATGTTCACAAACCTCACCTTTAAAAGCTTTAGTTGAAAAATAAAATGTTATTGAATATTTTGTTCTAAAAATCTCTTATAGTTTTACATCGTTTGTATTTTCGAACACAAATAGTTTTGAAAACATCAATTAGTTTTATTTTTTCTCTTTCCCCACGTGTTTCGTCAACGGATGGGCTTATACTTTAGAGACTTAACTTTTCCAATTGATACGTTCGCAAATATCAGCTGTCAATATAACGGAGCTTAGAAAGTTTTACATAAACTAATATCGCAACATATGGCGATCTCACAGTTGACTGCTCGTTACTTTATATTCTAATCTGTCATCAAGCTCGGCGCCGAACTGGGCAGTCATTGATGCTATTGTGCTGTGGACATGCGCTGGGTTTTGAAGCGATAATGACCTCTTGATGAAGGCCAATTAAAGCTCCAGCGGCTGATACGCTGCCCATGACTGCGCGAGACTTGAGCCAGGGCCCGGCCGGCGCGTTGTATACACGTGGAAACTAACCACTCAAGGTGTACGATCTGTTCGGAATGATTCATATTAATAGCTATATTACAGCATTACAAACATTAATTAACTTAGATAACACAATTAGTCAATAGAAAAAATTTAATTTGATTGGTTAAAAAATCGAGTAATTTTTTTAGGCAGTTGCAACTCGTAACACAATTTTATTTAACGCTCCACTCCACTATATCACACATTTGCAAGCCAAATTGGGATTGCTCATGGTCGGGATTTGAACCCTCGTCCCTCCGAATGGCTTCAACTGTTGTACTCGTCAGCACAACGGTCTAACCACTACACTACAAAGGACCACCGTCTGAGAAAACACTTATTTGGCTATAAAAGCATACTTTAGCGGCAAAATAACGAACTCAAGCGTCAGAATTGGGAACTACACGATTAGTTGTATGTATTAGCTCGGAGAGGGCAGCACCGTGACGGTAATTGTTGACTTTGATAGCGCTATACAATTGCAAATCGCTGACATCTCACAGTGAGATGTTAGCACCTGGAGGGTTAAACTCTAAGCTTCCTCCACTCATAGTTTCTCCAAGCTTCCTCCACTCCAAGCTGCTCAGCACTGAGTAGTTTGTAGTCGAAACAGCGATGATTTAAGGATAAAAATCAGTAGAAACTTTAACAAGGGAGCAAATCCTGCTCCTTGTCTGAGATTATACCGTTTAGCTTGCTTCCATTCCGCGAACTCACAACCGTACACTCACAATTTGAAGATATTATATCTTCCTGAATGTCTCGTTATATTTACTTGGTGCGCCCTACATTCACTGTTCTTCAACACAACAAATTAATAATTTTTATTACGTACAAAGATTATGTTTTATATACTTTTTCTAATCCACGTTTAGTATATCTCGCGTATTATTATATCCATACTTGAAAAATATCAGTGCAATACCAAAAACCAAATATCCGGTTTAAGCACAACAGGATTCTCACCATTAGTGAAGATCAAAGTTTCCTCGTGTTTTAATTCTCTGCTGTCGGGGAAAAGGGTTTAATAGTAAATTGGATTGAAGTTGACCTATGAAATGTTATTTAAAATACCTTTATCATAAAACTAATTTAATTTTAACGTAATAACATAACTTTTAAATTGGTATTACTGTGTTTAAGTCGTTGTAAAGGTGATTATGTTTCTTGAAAACTTCACATAAAACATAAACGCATCTATTCTTAACAAAGAATTATTAGAACACCTAAACATCATTTGAAGTTTTATTTTCCAAAATATCTTGTTCAATGTAATTACCATGTAGTCTGCAATAAATTGCTTAACTCGTAATGGAGGTGGTCCGTTCCAATGTAGAGCTAAACAGGCTAATGTTGTAATCAATTACACGAATATTACAATAACTTGACATAATGATGTAACTGGACAAAGGCTTTCAAAGTAAAACCAAAATAAAAAACACAACAGAAATCCTTAACGCCAATGGGACAGTTTATGGGGCACAAATCATTTTCGCCACGTGTTTCATCGTTGATGGATCGCTATCAGCTGAATTGAATCCTTGTTGATTGACCAAATGGCTTCGTCTGCCATTGTTGTTCGTTGTTTAGGGGTTCATATGTGGTATTACCTCGATAATTGTTGATTAAAGTGTTCAGTTAATGATCGGCGTGTTCTGTAATCCAGCTACTTGGAAGGTCACGAATTGTTGATAGTTATGAGCGATGGTTGGTGGATGTGATATTCTATTTATTTGATGTGGATCTTTAACGTCCGCACTATTGAGTACTACGTTCATCCGCTAAGACCATCTAAGACGAAGACCACCCTCTTTCTTAGAACAGTTCATAATTCAGTAAAATATTTGTGGTTTGGATTTCTCCTTAAACTGTAGGTCCCTTTGATCCCATTGGCTGCTAATTAACAGTCCTGTCTAAGGAACACGACAGCCTTAGTCAGTAACAAGACTACAAGATCGCCCCACAATCATCTTAATTTCATTTCTCATTGATACTTGGTTTCAAATACTCGCCATATGAGTAAGGTAAATATATTTTGAACATTCCCAAAACGTTTAATACTTTTCACTGGAATTTTCACCAAAACAGGTAGGTTTTTTAAGACACGTATGAATGAGAAATTAGACTAAGATTGTAGAACGGTATTTTAAGGGTGAGATCTTCCTTATATAGGACTGTTAAATAGCCCAACAGCCAATGGCATTTAAGGGACCTACAGTTTAACGTGTGATCCGAACCACAAGTTTGTCACTGAACACTGGTCTAATTAATCATGAGGATTGTCTTAGATGAACGTTGGATTCAATTGTAGTAATCGCACCCACAAGCCTAAAATAACGTTTACTTGTACAAATCTGTTTAGGAACTCCGTATTTATTAGCTAGTTCAGACACAACAAGATCTCACTCCCTATAAACTTAAGCTTGATTTTAATCACTTTTTGCGAGAGAAATTTCATTTCATAAAATTATCGCTATTCAATGTAGAACAACTTTGAAATAAATAAATCCCAAACTAAAAGCATTTATGCAGTCCACATCGATCGCTGATGTCACCTTTCCGGTACATCTGTTTCTCCAATAAACCTCTCGAGTTGATTAAAATATCCCACTAAGTAGACGTGTATTGATTTCACAACGACTGGCTGTCCCGTATGCAAGAGTCACGTATGTGACGT
The DNA here is from genome assembly GCA_023375725.1 of Nephotettix cincticeps. Classification (NCBI taxonomy): domain Eukaryota; kingdom Metazoa; phylum Arthropoda; class Insecta; order Hemiptera; family Cicadellidae; genus Nephotettix; species Nephotettix cincticeps. The sequence continues at coordinate 19,847,668 of CM041789.1, read as the reverse complement.
CATCGTGACGTGTCGCGGCGACGGATATCACGTCCTGAGACACACGTCTGTCTCTCGTAATGCCATATCCCCACCTTCATGTCTCTATTTGCCTCGTCGATGCACGAGGAATATTGATTGAATTCCAACAGAAAAAAACTAACTATTACTATTATCTTTTTGAAATAGCGACATATCCAGGTATTTTAAACTAAGTTATGAATGAGAAATGAGTGTATGATGGTTATGACGCGATCTGTGTTGTTACTGACTAAACCTGACTTAATCCCTAGCCAGAAATGTTTAATTAACAGCCAATGGGATCTAAGAGACCACAAATTTGCCTCTGAATTACGATCTGGTCTGATAATGAGGATTATGAGAATGAATTTAGTATTCAATAGTGTGGACGTTAATCCACACCAGTGAACATCACATCCACATCGCTCATAGCTATTAACAATTCGTTACCAAAAAATAACACTTAAAACAGAAGAACATTCCGAATGTTCGTGTCGGCGATTTAGGCCTAAACGTGGCAGTAACGACTGCGGTTGCTGCAATAAGTGCGACACGCCGCGAGATATGTGGCGGGTATATTAAACGTTCCGTCAGGCGGCATGTGCGGCTAATGCGCCGTTTATTAATACACTGCGAATTCATTAATTCGCAGCTCTTGTTCTTACTCGCGACAGGAAATTAAAATTCCCCCGTCGGCTTTACACGGAACGAGGGGAGTGTCCGGCTGTGATTGTGAGCAGTCAACAGTGTTGAAGCGTGGCCACGTCCACGACGTGCCAGGTGACTGGGGATGATTTGTGACGTCATTCTGTGTTGTCTAGTGGAGGAGAATGAAACTGATTCAATAGTGTAGATTGCTGTGACTTTGTGACTATGACGTCATTACAAGATAAGATGATAGGAGACAAGGTAGCTGGTAGATTTGTTGACGTCGCTCTCTGTTGTTCAGTGGAGGAGGATGGAACTGATTAATTATATTGTGAAGATTTTAGTAGCTTTTTTGGGACTTTGGCGTCATCACTAGACCGGATTACAGGAGGGGCAGGTTGTGCGTTGATCCGTTGAGAAAATCCGTTGGCCGGTGGAGCAGGGTGCATCCGTTTCAGTCGTGTAAATTGCTACAAATTTGTGTGAGTATAAAGTCATTACGATGCAGTTAACATATGACATTCGGAAGAATCCTCCCTCCTCTGTTTTCTAGTGGAGGAACACGAAACTGATTCAGTCCAGTGCATATATGTGGACTGACTATGACGTAATGACTAAACGAGGTACAGGATGGGAAAGGGGGAGGGGGGTGGTTGTTGACGTTAATGTATGGTTTGATGCCCACTGCAGGCAGAGTAAACTGTTTCATTAATGGGATCCTTCCTTACCTGCTCGGATGAATGACTGTTGGTTAAATCTTTGCAGTTGCAATTTAACACTGTATGTATCTGTCGTTGAGCTATAAATGGGATAAATGGTAAAAGCTGATAATATAATGTTCTGGATTTTTTGGTCATTTTTAGACCCATCGTCATTATCGCTATAGTAAACTTACCATAACCAAAAACTACAGTAGTCGAAATATTATTTGTAAATGAATGTATATATTGAAAGACATATGTGGTAGAACATTATCGTATAGGATTGTTATAATTTAAATCCCTATCTAAAATTGTATTTACTTCCCTGTGGGATATAGCTTAGATCAGGTAATGTTTTCAGTTCCTCTAAACAGCTGTTCTCATAACCATATGACGTCACTCATGTCACCATTTTCGCGTGACTCGAATTACTAACACCCACCTAGAGCTGAGACATATCTATGTCAAACATAAACATGTCTGTGTATGTGTTCTCATATACTATTCCGTGTTGTTCTGCTTCCTTGTTAGGTCGCCACAACTAGGTTGCACGTCCAGGTCCACATCTCCTCAGCCCCTAGCTGATTACGACGTGGCAGTCACCCGACTAACAGCCAACGTCCGCGACCCCAGTGAACAGAGGCAACCCGAGTAATCCAATAAGTAAAGGAAATCATTGTAGTAGAGAAGGCAGGAACGAATTCTTAACAAAATCTGTCCTTTCCAAATAAACCTTTATTCTGGAACACATGACAGGCCCAGATGGTCATTGTTGCGAGGGGTGGAAGGTGTGTGGTGGGGGGAGGGGCGCGCAAGTCACGTGACACGCTGCCAATACTGCTGTAGCTGGCATTTATCGGCCGACGTTCGACCGAGACGGACTTCTCTCAGCTCAGGTCGCTCCGGGCCGCGCTCTCGCATGACTCTCTCTCTACTCGAACTATCCGCGCGCTCCGGTAGACAACGACAGCGCAGTGCTGTGTAGTGCTTGTGTTTAGTATGTTGTACATTCAAATGTGCATTTATGGAAAGTGATCCTTCGGGCTATGTTATCTTTGGATTATGCATCTTATGGTGAGTCGCCCTTGGTTTATCCTCTAGCTGGAGCAATTTTAACTGTAACTCAATAAGTTTATCACTCTGTATCTAAGTTATTTTTACCTATTTTAAAACAATAAAAGTAAATAGTTGTATTCATCCATGACATTGGATATAAAATGCATTACACATGGTCGATAATTCTCTAAGAATGTCATATTTACAAGAATTAAATTTAATACGTTATTCAATTTTTATGACTCTCGTGTCCTGATTTCAGGACTGCAACATTGCTTGAATATCTAATGTAAAATTGTTTTTATCAACACCTAATCAAAAATCCATTTTCCAAAATTAATAAATTGTATGAAGTTATTCAATTTTTTGTCCCATTTGTGTGTTAAGAAATACTAAAAGGTAGTAAACAAAAAAATTGACATGAATCAGTATTTAAGTGTTAATCTCCAAATCCGAATTTCCAACAAGAGTTTAATCTTCTCGGTTATATTTATGATTTATCCCAAACACAGAACAACATTGAGATCAGTATCTCTATACTGCATGAGCATGGAACAACAACAATAATATAACCTTAGTGTAATATTCCAATGGATTTTCCGCCAAATTATTCAATTGAAACGATACACGAAGCGATTTGTCGAGGTTTTTGTAATTCATACGGGGCTGATATTTTTACTACACTTACGGTAAAGTTATCATATTATAAACAAAACAAAAAAGCAAAATAAAACGTGTGAAAAGGTGATGATGTTCTTTACATAAAAACTGTTTAGGTGTAAAAACCTACATTTAGGTGTAATTTATTCAGTTAAAATGTCCATGTGTTTCTCTTATTTTTGACATCAAAGAATCTATGACGTTTCGTTAGATGTGCTATCAAAATGAATTCCATAGATCTATAATGTCTAATCTTTATATTCACAAACGAGTTAAATTTCATTCACACAATTTTAAAATAAAAATAATTAAATACAGCTTAAAACACAGACTATTATTAACAAAGTATACATTTTAAACATTCTCTCGTATAATGATCGGATGTTTTTATTATTTTATCAATATTTATTAATAAAATTGATTCATGACTAAGTCACCTATTTACCTTTCATGTGTAATAATGTTAATGTTTAATGATTTTAAATGGATTTTAAACGGAATTTTAATGTTTACACAGTTGCCCTGGAAAATTTCTTATTGAATAATTAGTAATCATGTGACGATTGGAATTTACATTCATACATAAATAACTCACTAATGCTATTGGGTTAATTGTGATTTATATTTCAAAGAATTCGATCAATCATTTGATATTAAATGTATCGATTCTATGTTCTATAATAGATTAGATTATTAAATATTGTTTTTGTTTTATATGTTTTATTTAGTAAAATTTAAAATGTAAACGAGCCGGAAAATGTAATTTAATCGTTCATAAAAAAGAGTAGTCTCAACACAGAGCCTTGCGGTACGCCGCAGTCGGTGCGGGTGGTTCACTTACACGTCTGCGACGAACCGAGCTTACTATCATGTATCATTATATTTCAAATATATATCAGCACATGTATAAGTGAAATGTACGGGAGAAAGGAAAATAATACCGTACTGCTTTCCACTAGGAATCTTGGTTCACGATTTCAAAACTGAAAGATGGTAAGATCATGAGTTTAGACTGAATCATAAATATAAGTCATTTTATTTCAAATTAACTTCAATAAAGAAATTTTATTTTTGAAATAAATGATTTGTCAAGTTTGTTTATCGCTACAGCTTGTATATGAATTGATTTTATTGCTCATGAGACCGGACATTTTTAGGGTTATAGTTAATTGTAATATAGATTTTAACCAGCCAATGAAGAAGATATTTTGAATTTTAAGAAATGTGTTAATTCCTGTGGATGTAATCTGTGATATTTGAAAGCTTTATCTCGCCTCCACACCAGTCCACTGGTGAGCACACAGCCTCGTCTGGGCTCGTCACCATTCGTCTCATTTAGGCTGAACCGTTTCATTTCGGGCTCAGACCGCGGCCTGAGCTGATTTGATGGGCCCACAACCCCTATTTTGAGATTAGTTTGATGGCGCTGCAGCGAATTTCAGCGAGCGCTGATTTACATTTGAATATCAAACGTTACCCTTTCCAATAGCGTCAATTTAGGTAATAGGACGACTCGACTTCACCCTTTACGCACGCGATATAGATTTACATTTGATTGTTCAACACCCAGTAAAAACGTCGTTTCATTTGAAATATTTCGACTGCTGTGCCGTAGCAAAGATTAAGTAGATTAGAATCGCGTTGTAGAAATATAACTGAATTTTATACGTTCATCATGTAGAGAATGGATTTTGTTTTAGGATACATCCACTCTATTTTTATGTTAAATAAACAATGGTTATTATAAAGTTGTGTTGAGTATAATTAATTATTATATTATGTATATTATAAGTTTAAGATAAGATATAAATACAGTTGCGTGTGATAGCATATTTAATTTGGTTTAAAACATTATTTATATACACTGCATTTACTGCTACGTTGCAAAATCATTTTGAGGAATGTCCTTTATGGGTTTCAATGAATATACAGTAAGTTACTGTTTGTACTTTTACTGAGATTGCATTAATAAATCATATGGATTCATTACATTAGTGTTTTGGCTAAACAGTTATGTAAAATTTCACATCTGTGTATATTTTGCCTACAGATAGGTTCAATGTAACATTAAAGATTGACTGTCAAAGCAAGTTTGTTTAACGTCTGTACAATCACCTGCAGTGACGCGAGGTGTTCTCATGTTTATAAACACTCTGAGCTGATATACGCGTACAGTACAGTAGCTGTACTGATATCATCTGCAGTGTTGCGAGGTGTACAGGATCCGTAGGCGCAGGTGCGCCAGGATCTCTCCACCAATGTTGAGACCCGGCTCAGACTGGGGCACCATCTCATTAACAGTTTCGAATATAAATCACTTCCGCACTCAGTTCTCTCTCGCGATATTTCACTGAATATTCTTCGAAATCATTTGTGGATTCACGAATAAGCTACTAAAACAATCGTTTCACATTATAACATTCAGAATTGCGTTTTTTTCTCTCTCAAAATATTTTGAATTACTGTTCATCTTTTTCATACGTTGGTTATAAAAAAAAAACTTGAGAAAAATTGTTCACTCAACATTTTACCATCTACAGTATAAGTAATATCGTAAAAAATCAATCTTAATTTTAAATGTGTAAGTTGGAACTTAAATCATTGATCTCCAAATAACGTGTATTATGACAACCCAAACGTCTTTCACCGAGTATTTAACTGAATTGATCAGTATATTGAACAGCTCCATCTACGATATGTCACATGGAACACATTCGCTGCCGACTTTAATTACTTGATCAGGCAATTAATTAAAAGCGATTTTGGTGAACGTGGCAAAATAGTAATGGAGAGGCGGAAATTACAACGTTGTCGGTTTTGCTGATTCAGCTGCGACTGCGTCAGTTACCCTGCGATGCTGCGTGTGTAACGCGCTGATAATGCAATACTACGTGTTATCTGAGCCCTTAGATGAAATTACTAATAGTTTTCCTAATAATTTTAAGATTCAGGAATAATTATAAACCGTTAACATTATTGTTTCCATATTTTTAAAACTGTGAATTTCGTTGCACCGAAAATAAGAAAATCGTCTGTGGAAAGTAAGAAGTGTGAGCATTTCTAATAATTTAAACCGGGACATAGTATTGACGGAAAATAAGCACTGCCATTTCGTTTCTTTGGCGAATAGTTTACCCTCATAACTTTTAAACTGTAAAATGTTCGGAACTGTTATAGGAATGTTCAATATAACTGGCAAACCTTAGTTATGTCCGATTTGGGGGAACGTAAAATGTTAATTACGTTGAGGTGCAATATTTAAAGGAACCGTCAAATATAAGTTTTGTGATATTACAGTCAGTAGTGTGGTAACGTCAAATGTTAGTTTTGTGATATCGCAGCCAGTAGTGTTGTACCGTCGAATGTTAGTTTTGTGATATCGCAGACAACGTAAAATGTTAATTACGTTGAGGTGTAATATTTAAAGGAACCGCCAAATATTAGTTTTGTGATATTACAATCAGTAGTGTGGTAACCTCAAATGTTAGTTTTGTGATATCGCAGACAGTAGTGTGGTACCGTCAAATGTTAGTTCTGTGATATCGCAGACAGAAGTGTGGTAACGTCAAATGTTAGTTTTGTGATATCGCAGACAGTAGTGTGGTACCGTCAAATGTTAGTTCTGTGATATCGCAGCCAGTAGTGTAATACCGTCAAATGTTAGTTCTGTGATATCGCAGCCAGTAGTGTGGTAACGTCAAATGTTAGTTTTGTGATATCGCAGCCAGTAGTGTGGTACCGTCAAATGTTAGTTTTTTGATATCGCAGCCAGTAGTGTGGTAACGTCAAATGTTAGTTTTGTGATATCACAGCCAGTAGTGTGGTACCGTTAAATGGCAGTGTGGTGCGTGTGGCCTCCACCTTGTTTTATGTTTCTATTTTCTCTCTTGGCACTGTTCGCCGCGGACCCCGTCACGAGACTGATCTCTCGGACTCATTCGTCTGCTTTTGACACCGCATCTGTTCGGTGCAGCCTCAAACAAATTTGCTCTCTCTTTCAAATGAACGCTGATGACGACGTCTATGTCAGCGCGCGGCACTGAAGAATCGTGTCAATCCTGGGGGTAATTGGTACGCAGTAATACTTTAGAAAACCTTTAATCCATCTTTTACAAGGTTCTTTTTCTGTATTTATTCTTATAGGTATCATATGTAAACGTTGTACTAAGATTATATAAAGTTTGTAACACCGATCTCGTTATTTCATTTATTAGACATAAATTTAATTTTGAAATAATTAGTACTTTTTAAATGCTGTAGTAGTGTTGAGAATTATTCTTTTGTTTTAAGCAAAAATATTGGATGGTTATGTAATGCAATCTTTTTTCCGTTAGATAATAGTTTAAAATCTTTCTGTAATTTTGCACTTTTAGGAGTTTTTATCGGCGCCGAAATAGTTTGTGTTAAACCAATTAGTTTGGTTTGATTTTGTTATACCATTATTTGGCCACGCCATGTTTAGCCATAGTGGGGGGGGGGTATTGGCAATCCGTCAGACCAAAAATTGAAACGGCGAAGTCAAATGGTTATAAGGACAGCTTAAGACAACTAAAAACATCCCCTTTATACATATCCATGATCTAATCTATTTCCCACAGGGAAGTAAATACAGCACAATCATTTTTAGGGCGTATTTTGAATGTAGTGGTATATTTTACACGTTTTACACAATGAGAAATCCACCAAATCACTCGCACGCGTGTTTACTCCGATGTCCGTGAGATGTTCGCCAGATGAACTCGGTCTCACTTGATGCCGTTTGATTGGAAAAGTATCACTTCCTGCGGCCAGCGATAACTCGTGCCCCGGGTTATCTCCCCCACTACTCCCCTCCCTCGCCTTCGTCTCTGTCGCTCTTTCTTCTCCAAGATTCTATTTTAGAGCCTATTTTAATTAACGCATTAATTCCACGCGTTGCCGCCAGATTGCGTTGGAGGAGCTTCTTTGTGATGACGGTTGTGTCTTGCATTCAGTTTTCTAAAAACAGGTTCAGTATTCATAGGAACATATTTATAAATAAATTGACCGAGTTTTAATATATTAAAAACGGAAAAAGTGAAAGGTAGTTATTTAAAAGATCGTTCTTTGTCCAATTATATCAGCCCCTTTGGATCTCTTTAAAATTAATAGCCTCGAAATATTGAAGCTAAAAAGTGGAGTAAGTTATGACAGGAGAGACGGACTTTCCTTTGTTGCAACCGGGTTCAATCAAAAGTTGCACTTTTAATCAAAAATTTCCTCTCGGAAAAGTTGGGACGGCTGTTGAATGATGGGTTATATTATCAAAGCGGATCGGCATCTTTATAATTTCACTAAGGGATTAGGGCTTGATCCATAATTAGGGTAGCATTGGGCGCGCTCGGGCCCTAATCCGCAACAATATTTCCCTTTGGCGCAACATGGGCCCTTTGATTGCAAAAAGCGCCACGTGTGCGCCGTTATTGTTTCTAGTTGAATTTAGAAATTCGGCCCCGCCCCCGGCATTGTGGGGCTCGGGGTGAATAGTTTTTGTCCGACTGGTTGAAAATGTTACCCCTACTTGGCTCTTTGTGCTCTATTGGCCGTATGAATGACGTAATATGTGTAATTTCATGAATGATAATACGTTGCTTGCTCTATAATTAGTCGTCTTTACATTCAGGATAGAATTGGTTGTGGGGTTCCAACATTATAGTGGTTTAGTTAATACTTCTTTGTTGTAATTTAGTCAACACTTTGATACTTTAAATGTTTCAACAAAATTAGATTGAAAATGTCAACCTTTCACAATTATTAGATTAGCGAATTGATTAGCAATAGTACGTGGTAATCGTCATAGCTTCTCTGACCAATAGTTTTAACCTTTTTAATAAAGTAAACACATTTCTCACAAGACACTGTGTGTTACCCAATTTGTCTTTCTCCAGCTAAAACACTGTTACTCCCGGTTGAGTAATTTATTCACAAATCTCTGGAGATTCATTTGAAAAATACAGCCCTCAAAGAGAGTGAAGACAGACAGACACAATGTCTTCAGCTGAAGTGCAGGTTCATGTTACGATAATGTCGAGGTCTCATCTCAATTTCCACTCCATCCCTCTCCCTCAACCTGTCGCAGCAATCTTAGTCTTGCGAGAAGAGTGCACCTAATGGTTACCGTACTGTTTCATCCATTATTTTATATCATTGCTTATTTAGTTTCCAGATATCTTACTGATTTTATTTTCTGTCTATCAACGCCTGTGGCATTTTTTACGTTTTTACGGTTTCGCAACTATCCAACGTTACACAGTTCACTATTCTAAAATAGCACAATTAGTCTTAAATTTTCTAGAAGTTAATATATTAAGCATCAATGATTATAATTGATAGGAACCGTCTAGCTGTATTTTATAAATCAAATGTTTCGATCACACTTTATCTTTTTATTATTATTGGAATCTAAGGGACCTGCAGTTTAACGTGGATCCGAACCATCTTCACCTCTATATTAAAGACTGATCTAAATCATCACAGTCACCAAATTTATTATATTCTACAATTAACTTTGTTATTTTAAAACTCCTTCAGAAGGAAGTATTTCAGTGATTTCGATGCAGATAAATTTAAATAAATGAATTCAAATAGTCGACTGTTGCCGCAGCTCAGTTATGAAGCAACCCCAACGGTTTTCCGTATTAAATTAATAAGCGACAAATGATCGATTGATCGAAGCGGACGAGTTGGAGTTGGAGAGTCCACTTGAGAGCATTGTTCGTCACCGTCTCTGCTGTTGGCTGTTGGGCACGCCCGCCCGGCCTGTGTAATTGGTGCCGCGGGGCAGGGGACATCTGTGCCCCTCGCGCCGCTCCGATGCCCCTCTATGCCCGTCCATGTTGCGATTCCATTCATACACGTGTTTTCTTTGTCCCTCATTTGTAGTCGGGATCCTTTCGCTTTTGACCCTCCTTGATTCATGGGTCGACTCGTTGTTGCTCAATTTTAGGGAGTTCTCGGACCAATAAAGATTTCAAGATTTTGGGTTATCGCTAATATTCCGTACCTCTGTAAACTTCAATTTTAGGACCCTAAGAGCAATGTTATTTTTGTAACAGCATTCTCGAAAGTTAAAAAAATGTGTCATATTATAGGTAGAGTGATTAACTAGGCGGTTACATTTTTAATTTTTGTATTTTTAGATCATAAAAAGTTGATAACTTGTTAACAATCGAATGTAACTATTCGGAATTAGCTTTAGTCATGAAAATGATAAGTAGTACTCACAAAATAGTTAAAACGTTGTTCAGTGGCTAACACGTAATATTTAGCCATTCCTGTAGATTCTATAACTACTTTCAAAACGCTCCGTCTCAATTTTAATACAAGTATCCTGGACAATACTATTCGAGTTGACTAAAATTAATTTCTTATGCGATTGAAACAAAAAATAGTTGACTTTTGAACTGCATTGAAACTGAGAAACCAACATTTATTTTTGACGCTACAAAACCAAACTTTGATTCCAGGTAAATAGTAGAAAATAATAATTTTTAATCTAACAGCATTAAAATGTTTTAGCTTTACAGGTTATTTGACATATTATCATTATGCAATCATCGAATTGTGTAGTGTAAAAATTACGTTAAAATCTGAATGCCGAAGCAAACACGAAATGCAATTTCATAAATTGCATTATCATGGGCCCATTAACATAATTAGCGAGCCTGTACATAACATTCGATATAGAGTAAAATAATTTCATTAAACATTAATTACACCGTTAAAAAGTATCATACATTTAAATTGCTTGAAAATTAGTTTTAGGCATTAATAAAACATCAATGAAACATATTCATGCTTTGACATGATACATTAACATTAAAACGTATAAATTGTGGTTCAGAGAATCCTTTCCCGTATTTCATACAGAAATTACAAGTTTATCCTGAAGCCAGAGAATAATCGTTGACGACAAACACATTTGCACTTCCCATTACAGTTTTAATATTTTTACCTTAATGTCCTTCACGGAAGAAATCCATTTCAAATTTTATGTACACAACGTGGTCAAAGGTATTACTCTATTGTATTTCCACACTTCTCTGTCGTTTTCACGTGTGAACTGTATCCCGGTCTCTGCCACTAATTTGATTGCTTCGTAGATCCGGATTTTGTAATTGTATTTAAATTAATTTTCTGACTTGTATCGTTTATTTGCTTGGGACTCGACTTTTTTAACCATCGTCGGTTTTCTAATTAGTTAGTTTAAATGATATGATTTTCATTAGCAATATCGAGTATATCTAATTGTACAATTAACTCGCTTCAACCTCTATTGGATTATTTCTTACAGTAACATTAAATTCTATCTGTATGGAGATCTACTTTACTCTCGCACTTATTATCGTCTTTAATACGCATTATGGACTGCTGAGTGTTTTAACTGTAAATAGCAAAACTCGAAAAAAATAAAGTAGATTAGATTAGATTATTGAAATGGTGTCTATACTGCAATGTTGGTATTTTAAGCCAAGTATGATTGAGGATTGAGTGTAGGATGATTGTGGCGCGATCTTGTAGTCTTGTTACTTACTAAGGCTGACATGTTCTTTAGACAGGATTCTTAATTAATAGCCCAACAGCCGATGCCAACTAATGGACCTACAGTTTATCGTGGAATCCGAACCACGGCCTCTGAATTACGAATTGGTCCAATTATGAGGATGGTCTTTGCGGATTAACGTAGTATTTAATAGTGCGGACGTTAATCCACACAAGAGAACACCGATTTCGCTCACAACTATCCAGAATTCGTGACCTCAGAGTAGCTGGATTACAGGACGTCGCCACTGTCCCAGTCATCCCAGTAGTTTTGCATTGCTAGGTTAGTTTAGGTAATACTAAATAGTGTGAATATGTGTAGCTTATGTCAAACGTTGCTGGTTCGAAACCAGCGGTTGTCGACTCCTATCATATCCTATCATAAGTACATAGAGACTAACACCACAAAACCTGGAGTCATGAAGATCTGCACCCCTAGAGCTTAGACATATATGTAAAATTTCTCGTAAATCTACTGAGTTTTGGTACGGGATACTAAGAAGCGCTGTTAGGAAATGAGTTAAAAGTGGTTGATTTCAACAAGTCACTCTCCGGGTGGTTATCCAGCGGCAGGAAGCTACAGCCGGAGGTCTGGCGTCTGGTTAACGTCGAAGTCCTGGAATGTGCGGCGGGCGCGGGTCGTCACTCATGCGCGGGGAGACCGCTCTTCGAGTTCGAATCAGATTCATTTCAAATCAGAACGATTCCTTTGTCCAGAAATTCAACGACTGGGACGGTAACGGCGGCGTATCCTGTCCAGATACATGGAGGTCGCGAATTGTGGATATTTATGAGCGATATTCCCTGGTGTGGATAAGCGTCCGTACTACTCAGCGCTACGTTCATCCGCAAAGACCATCCTCATAATTAGACCGGTTCGTAATTCAGAGGTAAAGTTATGGTTTGGATCCCACACAAAACTCTAGGTCTAGATACCTTTGACAGTTGGGATTGTAATTAACAGCCCTGTTTAAGGAACGTGTTTGTCTTAGTCAGTAACAAGACTACAGGATCGCGCCACACTCATTTCTCATTCATACTAAGTCGGCATATCAGATAAAAATTTAAGTATTTAAGTAATTCAGATTTTCCAGAATATTATTAAACATTGACTCACATTTTTAACATTCGTTTGTATTTGACACTCTCCCTTATCCTTTGTAATCTTTCGCCCGTTCTTTGACTGAATTCAGAAATACAAGTCCAAACGAACGTAACGAAAATACATATTACCACGTCATTGTAAAGCAATAGCGATTAGAAATGTAATAATTATTTTTATTTGACTGAAATAAAAGACAGCTATAATTTCCGGAGTGTCCCAATAATTCGTTTATTCTTAAATCTGCGATATTTTAAGCTAGCCAATACAGACAACCAGTCTGTTCGTTCTCGGTTAAAACCTACAACACGCACATTTACAACTACCTCTATTATAACTGTAACATTCTTGTTTGTTTGAAAATTTTCCAGATTTTTCTGGTATAACATTTTAAAATACAACAATCTTACGAACTGTTACAAAGGAGATTCAAAATAAAGTGCGTATGATAGAGAGTATTGCAATTAAAAGTGAAAGTTTCATACCAGCTTTGAATGGAGTTATAACGGGTCTTGTCCAGGTGGATCAGCTGCACCGCTCACCACACTGCATCGGATTACATTACGGATAGATTACAAGCAGCTTCGTGTCCTCCAGTAGTTAACCTGCAGGATCGCTCTCCAATTAAGCCTATCAGTATTTCAGTTTTGACATTACCAGCGACTAGCCGTCCTTTGTACGAGTTGTACATCTCAGTGTATAGAAGAAAGATTTTATAAAATATATATTTTTATTAAATCATTGAAGGGAAATATATTTCATTATTTAGTACTAATTTGAAATTATATAAGTTAGATAAATTGTATATTGTTTTTGGTTTTTAAAGTTTCGTTCACATTAATATAGTAAATAAATATTTTATCGTTTTTATATCTAGGTTTTTAGATCACTTTGAAATGTCATTTTTGTAGTAAAAATCACTTAAAACTGGGGTTTTGAGAGTGCATGGGTCCGAATGGAATAAAATAATGGAACTACGTTTTACCATAGCGGATGATTCCGTTTTCACGAAGAGTTGTTACAAAAGACTTTGTTCAACTTTTAGGAAAGACAGACAAACAGACGTAAGACCCATTTCTACTTTACTGTAGTAAAAGACGTATAGGAAACTAACATAACTACAACTAATCTAAAGACAAAACTCTATTTATATTTTGTATTTTAAAATAAAAATACACAACTCGAAACGCACAAGAATGGTGGAAAAGCTAATTTTTAATATCCAGCGATTTTTAAATTCCAGCACAATTACCCGGCAGTTATCCCGCACATGCTCGGCATTCCGGTCCGGAAGTGGGGACAAATTGTGCTCACCGGTGTTTTTTACCAAAGTGGCCGTGTAGCAATAATAATTTGATAATTGTGGCAGGCCTCGGCTCTGCGCAGGTGTCACAAAAACCGGCGGAGGGCTCGGTGGCAAAGGGAATGCAGAATGCGGAACTAGCGCTAAGCGCGGCCTCACACAATGGGATTTCCTTCCCAATTCCCCATTCACACGTAGAATACTGTTTTGTTTTAGCCCATGAATAACAAACCCGCCCTCGTAGCTTTTGTTCCTCTCCGCGGAGGAGTACCCCGTCACCCCGTGCCCAGTATTCACCTTTACACCTCTAATATTTCCATTCCATTAATTTCGAACATTTATAAATTTTGATCAGCTGTCTCTGTGAAATGGAAACTCGTTTAATTTTTTATGTATCTGAAAGATTGAATCATAAATTCCATCAACTTGTAAAAGTAAAGTCTCTGTAGTAAAAAAGTCAATATCTATTTATTTTTAGAGTAGAAATATTTTCAAACAATAGAGTTTCACCATTGTAGCCTCCAGATCACTGATTTTAATAGAGTTTCGTTTTTGAATATTATAAATAAATCGTTTGAAACTGAACTTTATGTCACCCCACTGTAACAGCATCAGGTTAATAATGCAATTTTCCGAGTAAACATATCAACCAATGCATCTTCCTACAGCCGATGACGTCGTCTCCTCCTTGTGTGACGTTATTGACGTTGTATGTTGCGGTTTACCCTGTAAACATGCACGACCTCTCGTCTACTTTTTCCTGGTGAAACCTCAAACCTATATGTAATTCACTACCCCCTATAAACATATTGTAATGCTCTCCGAATTTTAGTGTGTCTGCTATTTGATACACTCAAAATATTTTAGAATTTTTCTAAATCTTCGTTCATACCTGAAGACAATTAATTGATAATAATTGTATTTGTGTTATTGAATACAACTTAATATTCATGGTCATGGTTGGATGGTTAAGTTTTAAAAGTGGTTCTAACCATAAAATACGTTTGTGTAAAGTAAAAAATGTAATTACCATACACATTTTGGAAAGCGTTACATGCACTTATTGAAATTGAATAGATTTTAACTAATTTAGACTCATTGTTGTGACATAAAAGTTCTGTAACACAATAAATAAAACCTCAGACTGAAACAACGAGAACTAGGAAGTCTCTCACAACAGAATAAAACTATAGATATGCAAACTTATCGTAGGGTTTTGAATCTAATTTTATTGTTTACGTTTGTCTAAAATAAAATTCTGAATATCTACTCTTATAAAAGAGCACCGTTTGTAGGCGTACAAGACGTTCCGTGCACGCGTGTTCTACACGAGAGATACTTGTCTATCTGCGGGGCTCAATTTAATAAAGCCGCTCATAATCGAAGCCCAATAAAGGCAGAGCTGCTCAATAAGTCGTGGGGAGAGACGCCCCGGCGAGGGTGAAGGTTCGGGGAAGGAGCCGCGCTGGGTCGGCAAAAACCGGGACAAAAACTGGGGATTGGCGTGTTCATCATCTCGGGGTCTGTCCCCTCGTGACCTTTTGAAATACTGGCTACTTGACGGCCTACGTATTTCATTGTCTCCCGCTCCTATATATTCAAAATCGTATCTCCCGAGCCGATTCTTTCGTTTTGAACCTCAAACGAAATCAAAGTTACGTAAAGTTTTTCCCCGAGTATTTTAAATTTATGTATGGTAATTAGTTAGGGTAAATTTTGTGATGTTTCGGTTTTTGACACACTACTGGTCTTTGTCGGTGACAAAGCTACATAAACAGTCAAATTCATCACAGTCACCCTTCGTTCTCCTTCACCTTAAAATACCCACCAGAGAGGGCAAACTAAGCAAAGAACAAAAATTAAAAAGACATTTTATTGGTATATAAACGTCAAGGAAAGTTTTCATGAGATAGACGCCTCAAATGTTTCGTGAATGTTTCACGTGAATTGATCCCACAACCTTTTGTTCTATTCAGTATTATGTTTTTTCTTGTTACTGACTTCTAAGGCTTACATGTCCCTTAGACAGGACTGTTGACAACAGTCAAAAACATATATGGAACAGCTTAACGCCATTGAATCACGGACCATGAAATCTTACGGTCCATTATCCACACCAAAGATTACCACAGCTCATACTATCCACAATTCGTGACTTCTAAGTAGCTGTATCACAGGACACCACCGGAGGGAACACTATACGGTGACTGAGGATACACGACACTAGTCCATTACCTAAACTATTTTACATTTTAAATAGAGTTAAACTTGGATGTCAATTACACGAGTGATGTAACTCTAGCCGGGAGTCTCCGGGCTTCAAATTAAATTTAGCGTAGAACACGCGGCTTTAAGCCCTGGTAAGCGGGTGGTCAGAGCGTAGTTACCCCCCCCAACAACAACCCCCCTAAACCCCTCACGCTCGAGCTCTACTGCTCGCCCTGTTTTTGCCCGTTCAAGCGCCGACTTAATTAATAGTGTCGTTAATTAATGTAACTACTCGAGTCCATTGTGGCCTTATTACGCTGACAATTACGACGTCCTGTTTAAGTAGTTTGAAATTATTTTAGGGGCGGATAATAGAAAACACCGCTTAACGCCTGGGGCGGCAGCTGAGGCGTCGATTTAATCTAGGGCTACTGGGATATAGTGCGGTTGTCTCCAAAAGTTATGTGTATCAGCTAGTCGTCTTAGTGTTAAGATGAAAGACGGTGAGTTTTGGTTTCGGATAAAAAATATTTAGTTACAAAACCTTCGACTGGGGGTTTAATGCTATTAGTTTTTGATGATTCTCTGTTGCCTGCTAACTACTTGATTATTTCACTATGGCTTTTTATGATAGGTAGTGCCTAAATGATTTATGCACCGTCAGTGATCGGTGTTTTCCTTGCTATGTGGAACTCTTACCTACAACCTATCGGTCCAGGCATTGTGGTTTCTCTCTTCGGAAACACTTGCAATACTTCAAGAGGGTGTCTGCTTCGCCAGGGGATATTAAGACCACGTAATATCATCTACATCTGCACCGCAATGATTAAATACTTAATGATGATTACAATTTCACTATGTTAATCATTGTTGTTGTCATATGTATAGAAGTTATAGACAATCTAAGTACAATACTTTTGAATGTGTGTTAATGTATTTGGTCATATCAAATTTACTGTAATAGTACTATACTCATTCCTTAAAGTGAAAGTGGGCGGTTTAATATTCATATTGGAATTGAATATGAGTAGTCGTAAACGTATTTTACATGTTCCCCAAATCAGTTACAATTTTACCTCATGTATCAGTTTTGTCCTTGCAACACAAGTATGCTTCGCTCTGCTTCTTTGAGAGTTTAAACAAGTGTCGGTTATAGGAGCAATCTCAGTAATGTATTAATAAAGGCCCGCGGAGTGCGGAGAGTGGAGAGCGGACTGGTGCATTTACATTGTAACAACTGTCCACCAGTTTCAATCCTCTCTGTTTACTCGAACGGGAATTCCTTTGAGATTTCCCGCCGTTCTGCGAGTTTCGGAGGCAATTTAAACGTATTGATGGACGAATTTACATTTTCTGATTACCGCTTGGTTTCCACTGTCTAAACCCTACCTACGCACACTCGTTTCAACACACGATTTAGTTTTTTCTTTAATTCACGTTGAACTGAACACGATTTCCATGTCTTTAGAGTAAAAATTCAAATTTGCTTTGTAATGAAAATAATTCACTTTTATTTTCGTACGGTTTCCTAGACATACAAAATATGAACTAAATTTAAAATTCAAGATATGAATAAACCCTTAAGGGGATGGGTGAAAGTGTTAAACGTCACGCGAAAATTGTATTGGAAGTGACGTTATATCGTTATAAGTACAGTTGTTTCCAGGAACTGAAAACATTTACTTTAGCCAAATATACAGTATGATTCAAGCTGTTTCCCAAAGGGAAGTCAATACTTCTCGTCTCTAATATTACCCAGTGACATGGATGTTATCTTAGATCTTATTTCTTAAACCGTTCAGTCCAATTAGGAACAAGATTTCCAAGGAAACCTAAAGTAAGCATCGGGACAATGCAGAGTGAAACGTTGCCTTTCAAGAGGAGGCGGAAATAGCGACGTCCTTTGTCGGCGGTAATTTCCAGAAAGCCATCAGACGCGATGGCGGAGGCAAACACCGGCTCCAGCACAGCGGCCGTGATCAATTCGACAAACATGATTAGTTGGCGATTAATTAAAAGCGATGCTGTTTGGACCTCTTGACCCGGTCTCGAGTGTGGAGGGTCCTGGATGAGTTGTGCTGACATTTTTCTTTGGAGCTAAATCAACTTTAGGGTTCAAACCCAGGAATATCCTATTGCGGATGACTTTAATGTAATTAAATAGTTGATACTGACTCAGTCGCCATTTGTAATTGGGCTTAATTAAGAACAGTAGACTTTAGGTAGTAACAAAATCAAGGTTGAAATGATTTTAAAAATGACTTTATTTAATAAGTGAAATTAAAAACACGTTCCAAATGAATGCTCGCAATACATACCAGAATTTTAAAGAATAAATGACTAGCGAATTAGAAATTAAAATGAAATAGAAGTTAGAGTCTAGTTCTTAATAATTTATAAAAATAAAGACCTCTATTCGTGTCGTCTTTTATATTTCACCTTTTTTATAGTTTGGTACTCTGATTATCTATAAAAAATATATTAAAAGGCCTCTTAACTAATGCGCGTTGTCTTTGACTTTTCCTGTGCTTTGGGATTAAACAAGGCGCAAATCCTCCTAATCAACAACAACGACTAAAATGCACATTCAAATTCTTCTACAAATAATACGTGTGTCTGAGTTAACAAAAGTAAAAAATATATTAAAACCTTTTTTCAGGGGAAACACAATAGTTTTAAAACTTAAACAAGTTTTTACTCGCGCAAAACCCTCACGACCGTTTACAGCCAGGTCTAACCCCCCTCTACCTCACAGGTTATCCCACAACACGTCGATCATTCCAGTAGTAATCATTTTTCATTTTCGCCATAATCATGAAACCCTGGTTTTCAAACATTTAATGATATTTTTGTCAATGATACGAAAGACAATAACTGAAACAATAACAAATCAATTGTAAATAATCGTTTTTGGCGAGGAACATAGAGCGATGCGAGCCAAAACCGGTGTTTCTTGCCCTCCACAAAACATTTCAGACTGATATAAAATTCCAAATTTTGACACAGTGTATCAATTGGATTGTTTAGTGTTGTCTTTATTTCATTACGAAATCCAGCCCAAAACTCAACTGAACAAATTAAAAATGTGGTTTTAGGCTTGATTCGATTTTTTAAAATTGTTGTTTGTTTATAAAAGTATGAATTGAACACTTAGCGTCATTAAAAAGTCATGTTTTAAATACATAAATTAGGTAAACAGTTCAGCATATTCGTACGGTGCTAAACACAACGAAAATAAATTTTATTTTGGACTACCGTTTGATACTATACCTTTGTTGATAAAGCTCGTTGGATATGATATTTTTGTCAATGATACGAAAGACAATAACTGAAACAATAACAAATCAATTGTAAATAATCGTTTTTGGCGAGGAACATAGAGCGATGCGAGCCAAAACCGGTGTTTCTTGCCCTCCACAAAACATTTCAGATTGATATAAAATTCCAAATTTTGACACAGTGTATCAATTGGATTGTTTAGTGTTGTCTTTATTTCATTACGAAATCCAGCCCAAAACTTAATTGAACTAATTAAAAATGTTTTTTTAGGCTTGTTAGATTTAAAACAATTTCTTTGTATGTGAACACTTAGCGTAATTTAAAAATTCATGTTTTAAATACATAAATTAGGTAAACAGTTCAGTTAACACAACGAAAATGTATTTTTATTTTGGACTACCCACCTTTGATAGTTTTGAAAGCCTATAGCTTCCATGTTTTACAAAGCCAACATAAGCTGATAAGAGATAGCTCGTTGGGAGTAGCTTTTTGGAAATTGCTCGTAGGGAAAGCTGATAGGAGATAGCTCGTTGGGAGTAGCTTTTTGGAAATTGCTCGTAGGGAAAGCTGATAGGAGATAGCTCGTTGGGAGTAGCTTTTTGGAAATTGCTCCTAAGGAAAGCTGATAGGAGATAGCTCGTTGGGAGTATCTTTTTGGAAATTGCTCGTAGGGGAAGTTGATAGGAGATAGCTCGTTGGGAGTAGCTTTTTGGAAATTGCTCGTAAGGGAAGTTGATAAGAGATCGCTAGTAGAGGGGGGAAGCTTATACTAAAAGGGAAAGCTGATATGAGATAGCTCGTAAGAGGTAGTTTGGAGGTAGCTAGTAGACGATAGCTGACAGGAGTTACCTCATGGATAGGAGGGGGTAGCTGGTACGGGTAGCGTTTAGGGGATAGTATAAGCCAGATAGACGGACAGATGACAACGTCTCTCATCGCCCTCATGCACCAGCGGTAAGCTACTCAGCACATGCGGGTCGCTGGAGCCCCGAGCCACCTGGCGTACTATCCGGTTACCGGATTACGTTTTTGTATTCTCCGCCCTAGAGCGTCTTTTCTTCTTCGCCGCGGAGAGATACCGGCCCGAAGAAAGGGAAATTATAGCTTGTTTCAATCAATTTCTGGGCGCCGCGCCGGTCCATCTGAAGGCTGTAAATTTAATAATGCGCGGTGGGAAGAGCCATGAATATTAATGGATTGTGTAAACAGCGGCCATGTTGAGACGTGGAGTAGCCTGGCTCGGGTTTCGCCGAGGACGTTATCTCGCTCCGGCCATCGTTTTAATCATTCGATTTTCAATTCCTCACCGACTTTTTGCCCACCTGCTACGAACCCGGTTGTTTGTTATTCATTGTTATTGCCCATTGTCCTGTGACGGTGATTTACCGCCCGGCTCCCCGCGTTTACTAACTACTGAGTAAAACACTCAGTCATTATGTGAAACAGGACGATGAGACATGTGCTCAGTCAATTATCGTTTATTCGTACTTGAAGTGAGGGAATTCAGCACATCATTCATAGACAATGATTTTTTCTTACCTTTTTCAATTTCAGGTATCTTAACCCAAGTATGAATGATAAATGCGTGTTGAACGATTGTGACTCGATCTTGTACAGATCTTGGACAGGACTGTTATATTAACAGCCCAACAGCCAGTGGCATCTAAGGGACCTACAGTTTGACGTGGGATCCGAAACACAATCTTGTCGCTGAATTACTAATTGGTCTAATTATGAGGATGGCCTTTGCAGATTCACTAGTGCGGACGTTAATCCACACCAGAGAATATCACATCCACCGGCCTTTGTTCATAACTATCCACAATTCGTGACCTCCAAGTACCTGAATTGCAGGGCATGCCACCATCCCAATTAGCCACGATTATTTTTTCTAAAATTAGTAAAGATTAGTAATAAAAAAGTTCTATTTTTTATGTTATCTTCCTGTAGTCGGAGTAAAAGCCTTTTTTTGTTTTTTTTAACTACTATCAGAATAACTAAAATCAGAATTCAATGAGCAGCTATTTTTAACAAAGCTTGTAAATAATGTTTGTTCGCTATCCAACATGGCAAATCCTGTAGAATTGACAGTTTTTACTTTTGTGGATTCTTCTAAAAATGAAATGGAGAATATTGCAATGACAACCTTCATTTTAGTCTCTTCCCCTCCGAAACCTCTTCCGCTACAATAATCGTATTACCCTCTTTAAATGTAACTCATCTTACAAAGTTACCTATTTAGTCGCAAGCCCAAATATATAGATATTATTTTTTTACTGAAATAGAATACGGATTTAATTATAGACCAGTGTTATTATTAGGCCTACCTTAAACACGTTTCTTGATCTTGCTCTGATTCGCAGCGCTCTGTCCGGGTGTGAATGAAGGGAGGTTTGTTTCGGATTATGAAAGACGCTTTGACGCGACCGCGACGCCCTCAGCGACATCTGCCGGACACGTGCGGAACTCTCGCCAACTGGGAAGAAAAAGTTCAAAATAACTGAGAAACGAATCACTCATTCTTGTGTTTTGTAATGCGAACTTTCTTGCATAATTAATTTGCCAAAATTTTGTGAATTCGTAGTTACTAAATATCAAGCTAAACATTGATATTATATGGTAACATGTAATTTGAAGTTTATATGTCAGAATATGTGAAACCCGACATTTTCTGGTACGTAATAGTGTTGGCAAATAGTTGGTTATTATAGTGGCAAGGGCTGAGGTATGTGCGGCAATACTCGGCTAATACGTCATTGATTTGCTTCATTTACACAAAATCACACTGCAATTCACTACGTTATAGGACATGTCCTCTGTATATTTAGTATACTTAACACACAAACCGTATCTGTAGAAGTAGAAGGTAATTTCATTTTTCATAAAAACTTCTACCTTTAGTAACTTTGGGTTGGCCAAGGTGGACAGCGACTCCTGGCACATCATGAACAGTCAGTCACCTCCGGCTATGTGACTCACCCCTCTACGGTACCCTACTGGTCCTAGGCCCATATAAAGGCGATGACAGTTTAGTTTGTTCAAATTATAAAAAAAATTAAAGTCTTGACGACCGAACAATATTTTTTTCAAACGTTCGCAGTAAATATTGATATGATCGAATAAATCTTGTTTGGAAACGCCATGTCAAACATCAATTAATTCTCGGTGCGTTTAAAGTCACACCTCCGTTGACAATTTATTATCGGCCAATCCTTTGTTGCTTTCGCTGCATTTTTAAACAATTTTAAGCTCCGGTGATAATGAATCTAATATGTGTAATATTAGGATGTTGTGTTTATTTATTAGCAGATAATTGAATCATTTTTCATCCGGTTGTTTTTTATCGCGTTTGTAGTATTTTAATATACAAGTATTATTTTTTTTAAATTATTAATCTAGGCTATTTTAAGTTTTTAAATATAGACCTAGTTATATAAATCTGGGTATTATATTGAATTTACATCCATTTTAAGTTGAAGGGGATAGTATTAGATAATATTAATTATTTATTTCATGAAGATTAAGCGAACAAGTGTATTGCACATAGTGCGTGACATTGTCAATTATTGCTATTGGGGCTTAGTGACATTAAATCATGTCGTTTTGAAACAAATGTTGGAAATGATCAAATTTGATACAACTCCTACATTAATACAACTGCTACGTTGTACTATTTCTCAATGATCTTGACCATCGACTTAACTTTCTTGGCTCAGCGGATTTCTCTAAATTTACTACTTTATTTATACTTGGACTACACAATTCTTGGACGATACACGAGTTTGATTGATGATATTACAGAAACTGACTAATCATAAAATGTTAACGGTTTTTGATACTAAAAACTATCAATGTATGAAAAAATGTAACCTATTTTCATGTTCACAAGTGAATAAAACCAAAAAGATCGTAAAATGTTACTCAGAAAGTTGGGTAAAACTGCTGTGTGACAGCAAAACGTCACCTGATTCGTTAAACCAATATTGTAGACAGCGTCCAAGCTGACTTGGGATTGTTAAATGATAATTGGATGTAATTGTCTGCTCCGAGAACTCGAATGAGTCACAGTTCATCTGCATACAGTGACGTCAGCATATGAGTACAGCGCAGCTTCAAAAACCAATGATTGACAATGACTTTGTCAACTGGAACTCCAACACTACAAACAAACTAACGTTTAAGGTTACCGATAGTATTATGGTATAATGTTTCACAATAAAATAATCATTTCAAAAATAAAATATTACTCAATTTTAAAATATTTTTAATGACAGAAAGAATTCACTAAAATTGTGAAGCTCTTTATGCGTGTAGATCTACATCCTCTATCTCTAAAGACTTGACGAAGCGGACCGTCAGCTGATCAACCAGCTGATCCACCAGTTGGTCTACCAGCTGATCGTATCGAGAGTTTTACGGTGACGAATATTTTACGGGCAATAAACTCATCGTTGAATTGATGAATGCAGATCAGCGAACAGAAGGCAGCGGATCACAGGAATGCAAATGCGTTTCCACGGATCTGCGTATTAGTCGACAAATCCTTTACCCGTTTCAAAAGCCATAGAACATTAACGAGCGGATTTTTTTATTCGCGAAACTCAATAATGATGTCAAAGGGAGGATGCGATGTGGAAGGTCTTATGATAATGGGCCCCCTGTGGCGGCGGCCATCTTGGGCCTAATTGAGGCGGCTGGTGGTCCACACCCCTCGATACAAATCTAGCCTTTAAAAAACACTTTTTTGTTTTCGGTTTGTTATGGAAATACGGAGCTGTACCTTACCCGTTGTGTTTTTGTACCGTAACCCTAGCAGTTCCACCTCTAGACTCCAGTAGGGCTAATCTCTATTGACAGCCCGTGTTTAGAGCCTACTGTTGATATGCTAATGGTCCCCACTGCCCTCTGTTAGCATTGTTGATCTTATCTTGATTGACATTTAATTGTTGTAGTTTTTTCTAACGTTCTCTTAGCTATGTTGATTGTTTCTTAACAACTTGTAATTGGGCCCATTTAAAGCCGTTAGTCATTTGGAATGCGAGCATTATTAGTCCGAAGATAAAACTAATTTTAATGTCCAGCCGGTCACTACATTGTCTTAATATGGAGCTGAACTCCCTGTCCTGTAAACAATCAGTGTGAATCTCTCGTATATTTTTAGACACCGAAACATGGACATGCGTAATCCGGATGCATAATAGTCTCGTACCTGTACCTTATTTTACTAACTTTTTGTAAGAACGATATACATTTAAAAAATCTTTGGAATCGGGTTACAATTAAAGTTGACCCATAACACCCTTTATTGTCGCACGACTTGAGCAATCGAAACTTGTTAGTATATTGTTCAATCACTAGAGTTGGTTAATGTAGTCACTGTCCGTGATGGTGGGGGAAGGTCGAGGGACTGTGGGGGGGGGGTGCTCGACACAAGTGATGTTAACTTCCCAAACGACCCCGAGAGAGAAACGTTTCTCCAAATTTGGCTCATTCCGCGCCACTCGGGGAGCCCCATCATTCGCTGACAATTTCGCGTCCTCGACGCCGGGTCAGCCTCGCTTCATTAAAAGAGCCGTTGCGAAATTCTGTTTTTAATCACAAAAGCGCCCCGTCCCGGGGGGGGAGTAATCATTTGTCGGCTCTTAAGTAATTGCAATTACTTGGAATTGTCTAACGCCGCAGATTTTCGTCTCCGTCCATCGGGCTGTATTAATATTAATTGTGATCCGTCTTAAATTCGCACTGAAAGGAATACCTGAGCTGCCGTCGAGATTAAAAACCTCATCGGAAGAATAACCGAGTCGTCGACCCTGACAATAGTTCGCCCTCCATCCGTCAGATAGCGCCAAGGGTTCGGAATATTTCTCCCTCGATCTGCATTGTCTGGGAGATGCCCTCCGAGATTCCCTATTGTAGAGCTACTTTAAAAAGTTCGGTTCCGGATGATATCCGTTTTCAGCGCCCCTAGCGGCAGATGATGGTTGTATAAATTTTAGAAAATTTATACTTCATGGGTTGTTTCCAAATATCGGTAAAAATAAAATACAAAATCATTGTATTTATTTTCCTGTGGGAAATAAGTTAGATAATGGATATGTCTAAAGGGAAATGTATACATTTATAACAGTGAAAATAATCAAAGTTACACATCCATACCGGGCCGTTCATACGATTTCAGTGTGATTTTACCTCAGACATTACTGTCGCAGCAGCTTCAGAATGCACAATCTAATTACGTTAAATTAATGATAGACTTTCACTATCTTTTTCCAGGTAATGGGATCCTTTAGGCAATGAGACTTATTAAATAAACAATGACATATCTTTTCATTCAAGTTATCCGAATGCTTCGCCTACATATTGATAACAGTTACATCCTCTACAAGGCTATAACAATACCAGAGCGAGAGAGGCCACATATTTTATATTTCGCTGTTATGTTAAACAAAATGAATTGTTAATCCACCGACGGATGTTTTTCATCGCCTCCGTTTGTAATATTAATTATTTTCATTGTCATTTAATTCTAAACTAATTTCCAAATTACGTGATTTTGTTTGTAGCAACTGAGATTAATTTCATCTTGACGTATTCATCGTCAAAGTTAGGTCTCTAGGAAAATCCTTTCAGGTGTTTAGAGTCTGAGATTATATTAATATAGTGTCGGCTCTTGTTTCTATTATATTACCCTTTGAGTACAAATGTACGTTAAATTCTGAGGTAGCTTGTGAGGTATCTCATCTTATGAAGTTCTTCTCTAAAGCCTAAATCTCGAAATAAAACTGTAGAACGATTGACAAAGAAAATATTCACATGGAAGTATTAGTTTATTAATATAGACCCGATAATATGCTATGGACAGTGCTATGTAAAAAATGTAAATAAATTATTCTGAGTTATTATTAATTGGATTATTAAACGGAAATACACTAAAGAGGTCAATTTTAAAATTTGGAAATAAAGAATCACTAAATATCATTTCATTTTTTTCAATGGGTGAATAGCTGCAAACACCCTTTTGTAGATGTTCACAACTGCGTCAGTCCAGTCAAGTGTATTATGTAATGTTAAGCCAAGGCTTTTAACCTTGTCGTGGTAAGGTAGAAGAGTGTTGTTGATAGTTATTTTTTGCATATTGATAACATTAAGTCTGCTAAGTAGCCGTGAATGTCCAAGAATTATAGGTTTGGTTTTGTCAGGATTGAGTTTAAGTCCATTCTTTGCCGCCCATTGAACAATTCTATTGATATCGTTTCCATTTTTTATAAAACTCGTGTTTCAATCAAGTAGGCTAGTTTAAGAAGTAAAGAAACAAAAATTCACTAATTAAAATTACAACTACATAGATACATAATAAAAATCGTTTAACATCTTTTTTTTAATAAATGGGATGATATAATCTTAAACTCGTACAAATAACTGTGAAAATATGTTAACAATTCCCATGCGATCAGTCGTAGTCAAAAAGTTACATCGATGACGTTTCATTCTGTGTAGTTTTTTAAGCACCCCAATCTAAACTTACTTAAGTAAATATTTTGCAATTTTTTCTCAGCAAGGGCATTTAGTATTGCTATTAGGAGCGCATTTTGAGAGAGAGGGTCCCCTCAAAAATGTTTGTTGATCTCACGAAAAAATGTCATTCACGTTGATACAAAAAAACTTAATTCCTTGCTAAAATTCATATTCATAGATCCAGACGTGATGAGTTTACAATAGATTTTATGACATGTAGCCTTAAGAAAGATCATGTCAGGATTTGCTAGGATCATTATTTATTAGATCAGTGATCAACGACTCAAGTCGCGGACTATTACAAAGATTTGTCAAGTTTTTTCTCATAAATGAACCGATGAGCCTCAGATTATGAAGCGGGTAGTATAACCACTAAACCACCCAGCTAGTTCAAAATCAAAATGAAGCAATCGCCGAAGGCAGGGCAGGGCGGCGGCGGCCCGTGTCTTGGCACTAGGCTCCGTGTAGGTTCCACGCACAGCGCGTGAATGTCAAGCGGCCCCGTGGACCTCTGTGAATCCTAAACGGGTGTCTTCTGCTACCTATACTAAAGTTCATTGCCCGATAACCTTTCGATTCTGTTGTTTTTCTCGAACTATAAATCTTATTCCTCAAGTTTGACATCAATAAATAATAATAAATGAGAAATATAAATTCGTAAGTCGGTAACTTAGTTGATTGAGTGCGGACTTCCAGCATTGGTTACAATGGTGGCTGGGCGACCTACAACGAACATAGGGTGGATGCGACAGTGTTACTGGAGCAATAGTACGGTGGCTGGGCGAACTACAACGAACATAGGGTGGATGCGACAGTGCTACTGAAGCAATACTACGGGGGCAAGGCGAACTACAACGAACCCGGGGTTGATGCGACAGTGCTGCCGCAGCAATACCGTGGTAGCTTGATGAACTACAACACGGGGTGGACGTGACATTCCTGCTGTAGCGATACCACTGACTGGTTAGGAATCCCAGAGTTACCAATACTTTTTGTTAATACCGTCCACCTTCTAATGTGTCGGCTCATCCATATATCTTTATGATTGTGTATGTCCCACGAACAGATGTAGTGTTAGTGGGTGATAGGGAAAGCATAGTTAGAATCAAGAGGCTGCCACTCTCTTAAAAATTAAATACATTTGTACAATTACATAGTTTAATCCACTCAATTTGAGGTGTCTCACCCCACACCAAACGTTCTTCAATATAATTCTACAATTACGTCAATTCGCTCACAATAAGGTCAGTGAATTTTTATCGATGTGGTTCGTTGCAGATGCTTGATACTTCTTATTTAGTCAGTTCTTTTAGAATTAATTTGACCTCCGCAGCGTATGCTCTACTCTAGTTACCTATTTCCCGTCCCGCTCGGAGATGGAGTGTATCTATATAAATCTACGGTGTATTTTGATGTATGTTTTGTATGGACTACGTTTTAAGATCATTAATTATAATTTTGTTATGTGTACATATAGTACATTATTTGTGTATGTATTTTGTGAAAAAGATTATTTAAACTTTGACCGGTCCTTTTCTTAGACGTGAATAACTTTTTAATGTTCATTTACGTATAAGTCACTTGAAAATGAGAGGGGTTTCATTACGTCCAGAAACGTTGTAGTTTTACAATAAATTAATTATAGTTTAGTAGTAAACTATTAAAAACCAGCACCCTATTAATTTAAAATATCACTCAGGTGATCCGTTGATGGCAGTATACTACCATGAGTTAATATATGTCAATCCAGTATTCAACTGTTCATTTTCGAGCTATAGATCTACCTTAAAATCAGTCATGGCTGAGTGGAGAGTAATTGCATACCACTCAAAAACACGGGTTCGATTCCCGGCTGCATAAAGTAGTCATTAGAGACTCTAGTGTGACCTGAAAACTCAAAAACTAGACCCCAGGTTACACGAAACTGTCATCATTTGTCCGAGTCGTCATAGCAAATAAAGACAAACGTAAAAAAAACTTGCAAACTATTTTACTTGGGATTTTGACAGTAATAATACTATGACAGGGCCTCCCGTGTAAAGCAATGTTTGTAAAAGGTGTCCTGAATTTGCTAAGTGTTATACAATTAATTACCCGGCGTTATACACGCGGACCGCCTCGAGAGAGCGCGGCGGGTTCCCGGAATCAGCTGTGGTTGTGATTAGTTCGCATATTTACTGTGCTAAATTTTCGTTTTGAGAATTATCACTTATCTCTAGGCTGCGTAATCGATTTGTGTTTAGCGAACGCTTTTCGAGATCGATGTGAAATTACCGATTACTTATAATTGATTTGTTAACTGTTTGTATCACTTTCCTGTTTATTCTAACCACCTTTAAAGTTCCTAATCCGCCCTCCAAGTTCCTAATTTCCCCTCCAAGTTTCCAATGCCCTCTCCATTTCCTAATCTCCCCTCCATCAACGTCGCACCGGCAGAGACAAAGCCAAGACGCGACGTAGGCGGATAATTAAGTCGCAACAAGGAAATGAGGCGATCCGCCTAACAGAGACCTCAAGGTGTTATCTTTGGACCGGAAACTCCGCCGGCCGCCCAAGTGGAGGCCCTAAATTACCCGGCCTGCGCCTGCAGCCTGCACTATCACCCTCGCCCTAGCCCTAGACTGTGTCGTGTTCCCACATTCCATATCACGCCTGGTTTTACGAGTCTCGGTCTGATACGATCCGTGTCATGGGAACATTCAATGACCGACCATAAACCTCCTAGACCTCTTGAGTCCCTCTGAGAAAATGCATTAGCAGGATTTGGATTACAGAAACTATTTGATTTATCATTATTGTATCGTGCAACTTAATTGGTAACGTTGAAAATAAATTTTACTCAATCTTCGAAGGACTAAACCTTTTCCTGCCAAATTGTTCGGTGTACGTATCTTTACGTTACGTCCCTCAGTAGAGATTTTCCACGGAGATTTGTACAGAATATTAAGTTTTGAAAGTCATTGTTGTCTATGCTAAGTTTAATGATTTTTTTTACTAGTAGTGATGGAAAATTTCCGCACAAGTAATTTATATAATAAAAATGAGGGTTTCTAAGGCTAAGCTTGTTTAGAGGCTCATACATAATTCAATTAAGTTAAAAAAAGTTACGTTCACAAATCCACAGTAATATACCACAATGAAAACTGGAGTGAATTCAGATCTCGAACCGACTTGGCATGGATAGAGTGACTGTGAAAATAGAGACATGATTTATCTACAAACCCAATCCGCTTCTAATTTATATTCTTCTTAGAGATGTGACAAAATAAACTGTACGAGATGTCCTCGGATGTAGTGGTTCGCCACTTGCGAGTGTTGATCGGTCGACCAACGCCACCTTGTAACTCGGCCCGCCAACTTGTAATAAACGACCGACGTTGTCGGAGTTGAGGATTTATCGTGACGTAAACAGTGGCAAGTGCGCAGCCGAGCGATTATGATTGTTGGGAGTCGCAGTGAAGCGATTGTTAATTGTGTAGATGGTAGTGAGGCGATTCTTGGGTGTAAAAACTATGGTTGTAGTTGCAGTGAAGCGATTTTTAAATGATATAATTATGGTTGTAGTTGCAGTGAAGGGATTGTTGAGTAATATAATTATCGTTGTAGTTGCAGTAAAGCGATGGTTGAGTGCCGTAACTGTGATTGTAGTTGCAGTGAATGGATTTTTGAGTATTCAGAATTAATTGAGTGTTATAATCCTTGATTTTGGATTAATGAAAAAGTTTCGAATGAAACGATTATTGTATGTTATAACAAACTATGGTTTAAATTGTTCAGCAGGTGATTGTTATTAGCTTTGTCACAAAGTCGGTGCTACCAGTTATCAAAATATTACATATTTTGTGTTCATGAACTGAAATAAACAACTCTTTTGAAATTGGGTAAATTTTAATTTTAATTTACATTTTACAATTTTAGCTTAACTTCTTCTAAACAACTGAGAAATAAAAATATGGTGAGTCAGTAGAAATGTGGGAAATGAGAAAAAAACTCAATGAAAAATAACATAACACTATTGTTGCAGTAAGTATTTTCTCCGATTTCAATCAAGTAACAAAAGGGCCCTGAACCGCATCTAGAAAGCATAAACATAACTTCGTGTTTCCGATCGCGACGAACAAAGCCCAGTCATCGAAAAGACACAAAAGGATTAATTTGGCTTCAATAAGGACTTAACGCGGGAAAGCGTCTTAGGGCGGCCCAAAAGCTCTTCTCGATAAATACATTTTGGCGGGAATTGTTGACGGACAGACTTTGCCGCGATACGTCTCCTCCTCACACCTCTCTCTCTTTCCCCCCTCTCTCACAAACTCTCACTCTTGTTTATTTACCAACCGAAAATGACCATCTCCTTTCACATCGAATTACACTATATCATAAAGTAATTAGACCTTTTTCACCTCTATTGCATTTTAGTCCTATTTAATGTGTTCAAAATTAATTCTGCTTCCTTGCATTAGTAAGAATGTCCAAAGAATACATTTATGTATCTTATGTTACTAAAATCGGCAGAAATGTTGTAAACGTCATTAACACTATGATTTCCATTCACCAAGTTGACCTTTATCGCCTCTCCCCGCGTATTTTGAATATTAAACCCAAGAATTATTAAAACAAGACCTTATTATTTTGTACCTTGAGTGCTGAATCTGTATGTATAACGTGTGATCTTTTTATTTTAGTGACCATGAATTCAAAAATATACCAAACTTGACGTCATTCGTCAACAGTTAACCAACTTCATCACTCAGCTGTAAAGACGATAAATATATCATGGGAAACTTTGAAAACTACTCGCAAGATCTTTAAAGAAGAAGTGTCACAGGTTGCATTCGTTTTGGTGTCTTACTAGAGTTTATAATCAACGCTTTCACCAGTATCAAGTTGTATATGACTAACTTTGCATCATGTTTATGTACTGTTATCGGTCAATTGTTTACTGTTTACTTGTTTTATCACAAGCCGTTACAAGTAAACTGTCCACCGTGATAAACGAGTGCCGATATACACAGTACACTGAACTTGAATAACGTTGTTCTAGGTTATACGAGCTAGATATTCGTCCTGTATGATAATAGAAGGATGATGATTACATTCTTAGTCATATTGATATTATTTTGTCATCGAAAAAACCTACTTCCAATGCATATTTTATTCAGTAATATTTATCTATTTTTAGAAAGTATTCAAACCAAACGTTGACACTACAACCATCTGCCACACCATTCCCCTCTAGCTCATCCAAACCTGTTTCTCTGCGTTGAAAGACTCGTGTGTGGGAGAAATTCCCACCGCACTTTCCATTGTGTGTCTAAATTAATAAGTTGGGACGGCGGACAGATATACCATCCATCACATCACAATGTGCCTTTCTTAAATATTTAGACCCAATATCAATCCAATATTTATATTCGATATATATTCACACAGTGGAATTGGATCTGCGGTTTTGACCGAATATGAAGCCATCTGTATTAATGGGTCTTCCCATTAGTTGTATCGGTGTAAGAGTAACATGACCGTAGCCGGCTGGTGGCCTTTGGCTTTATTTATGTCAGCCCGTCACGTGTCTAGTGAATTACAACCGAAGTATGGTAATGACCGCAGCCTTTATGACTTTTCTCCCCGAATTCTTTTTGTCACACTTTGTTTCAATGCTGGACTCCCCACGCCGCCGTTCCGACAGTTTATTACAGTAATTTATGGATCTATTTAATACCTTATGAATTCCTTTTTTGTGGCCTCAGTTTCTAGCCTTACTTGGAGGTTACAAATTGTGGATAGTTATGAGCGATGGTTGGTGAGGATTTTCTGGTGTTGATTAACATCCGCACTATTGAATCCTTTGAAAAACCATCCTCATAATTGGACCAGTTTGTAATTCATAGGCAAAATTGTGGTTCAGATCCACGTTTAAATGTAAGACCTTTAGATAGCTTTGGCTGTTGGGTAATATGTAACAGTCCTGTCTAAGGATCACATCAGCCTTAGCCAATAATAACACTACAAGATCGTGCAACAATACCTTCGGCTTCAAATACCTACCTGAGTAGATCGCCATTTTAGAAAGGTAATAATATTTGAACGGTTTCCACACTTTCTAATATAATTTCCTAATTGTCATATTTTAAGATTGGAAAAACATCTCAAGTGTACATTAAGTTGACCCTAATGAAAAATCATTGTATGCTGATTAAAAAGTGAGAACGAACACCTGTCAGCATAAAAAACCAAGAATATAAGATTCTAAAATCATTTTTCTTAGCGGTGTTTGTTGGATTTTTATTCAGAAGTCGTACATCCTCCAATGACTCACACGAGTGAATCACATTGACACTTTGTGGTGGAGAAAGGTTTATCTATTCATCAGGAAGCTCCTTGTGGTCAAATGACGTGAGTGTCCCATTTCGTTCAGGCATTTCCAAGACTTGAGTTCTCCAGTCAGTACTTCGTTTGCATTACTTTTCATTGGTACAATAAACTAAAATTTTTCATTTACTCACTATAATCTGAGCATTTCAGTTTTTTAAACTTAGTCCTAAATTACTCATTCATGACATGTGCTGATTATTTAAACTGATTTCTTTCTCCTTATAAAATGTTGCCAAACTAATGTGTTAGTAAAAACTTAAAACAAAGAAGATTATTTTTATTAAAAATTTACAAAATAAAAACCCATAATTTTTTATTCAGATTGAAATAATATTAAAAGTTGGTCTTTGGCATGATGATTACAACGCATGGTTAGTTTTTAGCTACAAGGAATAATAAAAATAAAATGAGAAAAATCGCTGTTTTTAGAGTAAAATGTGAAAGCAAGGAACGCTTCGTAATTAATGATAATAATGTTTGAGACTCGTGTAAATGCGGCAAGAATTCTTATGAAACTAATCCTCTTATTGGTTGTAATGAGTTTTAGAATTGCTTTTACCCTCGAACCTTCAGCTGTTCAGTTTATTTCAAGACCGACGGCCCTTAATAAGATTTTAGTTAGTGACGAATCTTGTGAAAGTGTACTACCAAAGAAATAAGTGAATTTGTATATTCTTAATGTAATATTTTATTCATTGTTACTATAAATTACTTCTGTAAATATTACGTAGACAGTGAAGAAATACCTCACACACAACTTGTGGAGAATTTATTAGGATGTTTTAGATTTATGGACCAGTTTATTGAGTTCATATATTTTTAACGATGAATGAATAACTTGGCCAATAGTATATATTTTTTTCCAAAAGGTAATCGATACCTGTTCAAAGTATACTTTGGAGCCAAGTTGTTTGATTTTTGATTCTTGATAAGTGGTTGACTATGTTCAAGGCTCCAGTGGTCCAGCGAACCACTCATCTGATCTCCTAAAGTTCCAAGATGGTTGAGCAAAAACCCACGCACCCTTGACAACTTGTTTTCCCCTAATTTGGTTGTCTTACACCACCCGGTTGTCTAAGACCGAACAGGTTCCTTCTCCTTAGGCTATCTGTCACATCCATGGACGAAGTTCTTTGCTGTTTTGTGCTAATCGTATTAACCTGATTACAAAGGTTTACTGACTAGCTCTACCTATGCCAAACAGAAATGTATACGGTATTTGGAGACAAACAGAACCGAAGGCTCAGAAACTATCTTCCTGCCTTGAGATCGTTAAAAAATTACTAACTTTACTCGGTTGACTAATTTGAAATGTTGGCATAATTGAAATATTTATTCTTTGTCGTCTAATATGAACTGCTAGGTAGTGATTTAATAGTTTTACCAATTTTATAGAAGAAGGCCGTTGATACTTTCACAGGTCAACCATAGTCTTGCTGATTACAAATACACATATTATAAATTTAAGATACGATGTGATGTGGTATAGCCTAGCAGATGTATAAGTTGTATTTTGACTCTTTCTCCTCCCACTCAAGACGCGGAACTGTTGGTACAACTGTTTTCATTCCCTGACCCACGGTTGGCACCACTGTCAAGTATTTGATTCCTGAACCAACAGCTGACCCGACATGTGAGTCAACGGTCCTCTAGTCACTCAGTGTCACTTTCCCACTCACTCTTGTCAGATAAGGGTGGTGTTGCCGCTGTTTACTCTTCCCTCTTCAATTATTTACTCCCGCTTGCGCTTTCTTAATATTTAACCGCCTGTTAGTCTTTCACTTGACCTTCTGATTCAAAGATGCAAGAAATACTCCGAGAACTTCCTACGTTTTGACGCAAATTATCATCTTACATTTTTAAGGTTTCGTAGAGAGTAATTAACTGATTGTTTTAATCGAACCGCTCATATATTTATACTTCGATAGCAAAAAATTAAGTAAAACTCCTTTAAGATTCATTCAGTTAGATCATTTCATTGATTCAACTAGTTAAACACCACCTGGAAACCGTAGATCTCAGCTGATAATTCATGGTAGCACTAATAGTGATCTATATTTGTGACGCAATCAGTTCACAACTCTAGATAGGTACATACCTTTATAAATTCTATTTTCATTATTGTTATTTGACATACGAGAATCGTGTTTTTGTAGTGTTTTTTTTATATTTTAAAATGTAGGTGAAAAATGTAAAAGTCTATTATATGTGTGGTGGTTTAATAAAAAATTAGTGTGAAAATATTTTTTATAGACTTTCTAGAGGCTGTAGAATAAATTTCTTGTGTTACCTTTTTCGAAGCCTTTGTCCTTTGAAATTGCAGGTATCCATGAAACCCCGTGATAATTGAGAGTAATGTTGCGTGTATTGTTTCTTAAATATATGTAACAGATGTCACAAGAGTCACAAAATGTATTGGCGGAGTGAAACCTGCTTGCTACAAGGGCAAATGCTATGAAAAAGGTACCACAATAAAGTGAAAATATTCATTACCATATTCTATCCTTGATTATTCCCATTGCATTGCATTGATATATACTCATAAAGCTTTTAACGTTAGTGTTTATATCTGTCCCCAATATGAGCTGTGAGATGGCAAGCCTGGCTCCAGGGAGGGAGAGAGTCAAGTCCGAGAGGATATCGATCACTGAGGTGTGTCTCGATCGAGATCAATTATCGGTATCGATCACCTCAGTCGCATCTCCATGGGAACTAACGGGATTAGCTCTTGTCCGGTAGCGGATTTGCCAAACGAGGTTCACGGTGTCTCCCCTTGCAGGAGACTGTGACAATACGCGACTTTTTAATTATTATCGTAATCGAATCAGTCGCCGAGTGTCGATGCGAGTTTGCGACTAAGTGGATTGCCGTCGTACCAGCCCGGAGCAGCAGAACACTTGTGTAGCAACCGACGTCTAACATATTGGTGACTAGTTGTTTTACTACAAGCTTAGTGGTTTTAGCGAATTTCCCATAGGGAAGAAGCTATTACCGTAGGTCTCATGGTGAGACTTAAGCCCGGGACCATGTTATTTTTTCTTCTTTAGGTGCCCAGAGTCCAAAAACAATAGTCGTTAAAATATATATATATATATATATATATATATATATATATGTATATATGTATATATATATATATATGTGTCTGTTAGCACGATAACTCTCGTAAAAATGGTCCGATCGAGACCAAATTTGGTAGAGACGTGTATTCCTACGAATGCTCGGACGAGTTCGTAAACCAGACATATCGGTCAATGGGAACGGGTAGTTTGGGGGGGTTTTGTACCCCAAAATGGGGTTTTTTGAGTTTTTCACATGTAGTTTTTAAAAATTTCTAATTTTATATTTCACCATTAGAATCAGCTTAAAAAACTACACAATTAAGTTCCTTAAAGTTTTTCTCTATCTCCAATGGTTACCGAGATATTAAAAAAATCTAAACACAGTACATTGTATTGTGGGGCTCCAATGTTAATCTTATGGAGGATAGGGAAAAATTAATATTTCCCATATTAATGAATATTTTTGGATAAAACTTGATATTTAGCTTCATGTGGTTAAGATCTATCCATTTACGCTTAAAAATCATATTTTATGTGTTCATCATGGCAGCAAACCTGCATACTCTTTTCCCATAATAATTATATAGGGAATAGGCAAACTCCTTTATTTATGGACAGATGTTAATGAAAGTTGGTATAAATGTTAAGATAAAAATTATTTATGGTAGAAATGCCTAATTTCAGTGTTCCTCACAGCAGCAAACCTGCACACTCTTTGCCTTGTTAATCTTATTGAGAACAGGCAAATAATTCTCATGTTTATGGACAGATTTTTATTAACTTGTCATAACTTGTTTATAACTTGTCACTTGTCAATTTGTTTGTTAACTTGTCATATATTATTTTTATATTATTGATTTGGAAATTCGCTGAGTACGCAGGTCTGCTGCGACGGGGGTATTTCTTTACATCATATTGCATATACAGAGTTCGATACTGTTCCCAGTTGGCTCAAAGGCGCCCCAAAGTACTGTGAATAAAATGTCTACGTAGTTATAGTCAGCCGATAAAGACCAATATGGTGAGGAACCTAATTATACATGCTAATACTCGCTCAAAACAACTAGTTCGTTATTCTGAGCCAAAAATTGTGGTTCGAATCCCACGTCAAACTGTGCGACCCATAGATGCCATTGCCTACTCGGCTATTAGTTAAAAGTTCTATAAGATCTAACCACAATTATCTTACACTCATTTCCGTCATTGAAGAAAAGTAATTGTATCTAATAATGATTTTTAACTCTATACCATAAACCGTAAACCATAATTTGGTGAATATTGTGAATGGAAACACAATTGCTGCAAATTATACAACAGAGTAATTTTCGCTGCATGAACGACTCTGCTCATTGTTCGGTGACGTTTGGACCTAATCCAGTGCAAACATACATAGAGTACGCAGTGTTAGCGCCGAGCACCGGTGTACAAGGCAGTTTAGCGGGGCTAGTCGCTTTATACCACTCCAGTTGGCCCCGGGCCAGGCGGCGGGTGGAAATAGCAATAGCTGCAATGCCACGCCTGTGGGGGCCGAGCCTGAAGGGCGGTAAACGTCACGGGGATAACACAAGTACGTGTCATAGAAGATAGACACTTACAAAAATTTAATATTTTTTAAACTGTAAAATTGACGTAACTAGTCAATATATTTAACAATAATTCCGATTATAGTGACCATCTCCTGTAATTACTTTCACAAGTTGAACAGGGTATGAATAACTAACACACAACCGCCTAGCGTGAATTCAGCAGCAGAAAAGTACATTTATATACTGAGGACATGCGGACTGCCAACCTCACTTCATGCTGTAAGTGAGTTCACATGATTGTAGCCAGGTCAGCCAACCTCACTACTACTCGTAAGTGTGTCCACATGATTGCAGCCAGGTCAGCCAACCTCACTACTACTCGTAAGTGTGTTCACATGATTGCAGCCAGGTCAGCCAACCTCACTACTACTCGTAAGTGTGTTCACATGATTGCAGCCAGGTCAGCCAACCTCACGTCCAGGTCGAGATGAAATGTATTTGGCGGCCGAATACTGATTTATAGAGCCGGCCGAAACGTTTCCCCTGGAACAAATCCTGACTCAGCCCAATAAACTTCTGCCGATATAGCTTTCCTTTTAATTTTTTATCGGTTGTTTCCCTGATTTTGCACTTCAGGGGATATTTCTTACTGAAATACCAGGAATATAAAGATTCTAAGAGCGGTTGGAATTGTAAAGAAGAGGAAAGTTATAAACAAATATTATTATTAAAGTTCGTAAAGAATAAACCCGATATTCTCCACATTATGTAATATAACCTACGAGACAATCAATAGTTTAGTTACTTTGTGCCTCAAAGCTAGTTTTTGAGTCGTTTTTATTGATAGAAGCTATTAATAACAATTAGGAGAAACTAGGTCACTTGTAGAGCTTTGTTAAACATATAAGTAGATATTTGTTCGCGATAACTTTTAATAACTTTTCTTTTTACTTATAGAAAAAAAATCTTGCTGAAGAACAACGAAATTTACGGCTTTTAATATGCTCATCAAAAAAAATTTCTATAACCTCTATCATGAAACTATATCAAAATCATTAAATTCGGCTGAAAATTGGAAAAGGTATTCCTCTCACACGTAAATATGTCACACCGTATTTTATATGTTAGTTCTAATATTTTATTCACTTGTATTGTTTTAATATTATATTGATAATATTGTATAGACTACTACTATTTGAGTATAAGGAATGAATTCTCTACGTAGATTTTAGTTTTAGCAAAAAAATATAATTTTTACCTACATATTCCCCAGAATACATTCAAGAGAATAAATTGGAAGATGACTCAAAGTAACAGGCATATTTTGGTAGTAATTAAGGTTTACTGGAACGTTAACAACACCACGATTATTACAAATCCAAAATACAAAGATATTTCCGTGGATCATAACCAAAATGAAATGGGTAATGCGGATACTGGAAGTC
The DNA here is from genome assembly GCA_023375725.1 of Nephotettix cincticeps. Classification (NCBI taxonomy): domain Eukaryota; kingdom Metazoa; phylum Arthropoda; class Insecta; order Hemiptera; family Cicadellidae; genus Nephotettix; species Nephotettix cincticeps. The sequence goes on along the minus strand of CM041789.1, from coordinate 19,808,232 downwards.
CCAACAAAAGCTCATTGTGAACGCGCATAATGTAAAACGGAATACAAGAGATTGGATGGTATCGGAGGCAATGTAAGACGGCGGCGTCATCGGACACGATGTCGCATCGACGTCTAAGCCTTGGTCTGCGTCGGATGATGAGGCTTAAGCCTTCAACAACACGAGGCTTACTCTGCAAGGGGATAAGCAGAAGCAGCCGCCATAAATATTAAAACTGGATACAACGGAGCATTTGTAACTATTAATATGAAAAACCCGGTATTACACTAAGCCCTCTATAGAATACTCTATAATACCTCAGCCGGTATCTCAGATATTAATATTGTCTTGTAAAACATGTGGCAGGCGAGATATTGCGCCGGTTTTTAGACAACCCTTTAAGACAGCTGGCAAACGGTCGTCCCGATTAGTTTGTCCCCCCTCCCCTACCCACGGGTGCCGGAACATCCTCCGTGTGGGAGGTCACGGCGGGACGGTTGAAGAATGTCGGAACCCTTCCCTCTTCACAAACACTTGATTTTTTCCCTTGACGAATGGCTCGGATTCACACCAGATTTCTGATAACACTCCTCACGTACTTTCCGTGTTTTGATATCTGGTTTCACAGAATTAATTACGAACCAACGTTTTCACTATTAATCTTTACCTTCTTTAACAATTATAATTTTACCCCTCAAGTAAAGTTCTTACAAGCTATAATTTAATCAAAATAGACTACAGCAGTTAACCTACCTTTTCATCCTAGTTAGATATTTTCTTACAGAATAAAACTGGAAAACCTGAGTAAATGGTACAGGTACGTCCTCCCTCCTAAAGGTATTATATTGGAAAGAAAAGCTAGTGTCGAGTAGGCAGTAGACAATCGAGTCTTCATTTGAATGGTCATAGTGGCAGAATGGTCCATAAAAGTTGTGTTTTCTGTCAACGAGAAGCGGTTAATGTCGCGTTTAACGCGAGCGTTGTTCTCTTACAATTAAACAAGTCTTTATGAGGTTGTGAATACTCAAGATACCGAGAAGATAGTTTAACGGGCACTTGTCAAGTTGGGAATCGTTCGCGAATGTTGCGAGCGTTATAGCAACGTGCAAATGTTGCTATAAATCAACTATTTTGATTACCTCGACTACAATTACCTTTACGAAATGAAAATTGAGAAGTATGAATGAGAAGTGTAAGATGATTGTCGCGCGATCTTGTAGTCTTATTACTGATTAATCGGCATCTAAGGGATCTACAGTTTAATGTGGGATCCGAACCACAATTTTTCCTCTGAGTTACGAACTGGTCTAATTATGAGGATAGTCTTTGCGGATGATCGTGCGAACGTTAACCCACACAAGAGAATTTCACATCCACTGACCATCGCTCGTAACTATCCACAATTCATGTACACATCAAGTAGCTGGGTTACAGGACACACCACCAGTCCTTAACCTTAATGGCAATATATATCTGCCTTTTATAAGGTGAAAAATGATAAACCGTCGACCACATAATCGTAAATGAGAAGGAATTGGAGCCAGAAGTAGAAGGCTCATTGAACCTTTGAAATAGATTAATCTAAAATCCTTGATACTGGATTGTCAATTTACTTCTAGAGCTCACCGGAGGTCCGATCTCTGAGGCAGGCAATAAGCTGCCGTGCACAAGATGTACGGGCTATTACTCCCTAAACATCTACAGCGTCTAACGTTTCTAATCTAACGTTTGATAGTATTTAGGTTATTTCCTTGTGCGATATAGTTTAGATCAGGGATTTTACGTCTGAAACAGCTGTTCTCATAACCAAATCACGTCACTTCCATAACACTTTTCCGTCCAGAAAATCGCCTACCCCTTACCCAAAGCTTAGACATATCCATGTCAAAATTATAGAATTAGCAACCAATACAGTACTCAAGTAAAACCAAATAAAAAATTGCTTAAATATTTGAGTGCGGTAAAAACTAAACGAATTTCCCTCACTTAATGTTACTCGAATGTCCAATAGTATTGACTGAAACAGTTCGTGACGGGATTAATCCTTGTTTAAGGACCCTCGATGTACGAGGAAAACCGGGACAGAGTTTCCTCGAACCTCTCTCGGCTCGGGCTACAAAGACTAACGGGCGGCAATTAACCAATAGTTAGATGTGACGGCCCTCCAGTTTAATGATGCCGTAATCAGGCCCCGGTTTTCTTTAATTAAACCTTTCCCCGGGACGGAGACGACGACGAGATTCACGCTGCTTTAATCTCAAAGGCACCTGCTCGCGGTCTTGCAGATATTAGGAACAATGCCGGCCTTTGCTGCGGTTGCAATTAGGTTTAAAACGCTTTACTTTCAACCTTGCGAGCATTTTAAACGTTACTTATTTTATGCTAATTAAACTTAACAAGACGTTTAGTTTTTTGCGAGAACCAACTTTTTTTGTATTTTAACGGGTTGGTGCGGAACGGCCAAACCCTTGTATTTGTATCCCATCGTCGATTAGTATTTAGTAGGTTATTACTGATCTAACTATTGTACAGACAATAATTATTTTTGTGTTTTGGAATACAAACTGGTGATATCCAGGTTACAAGGTGAGTCCGTGACTATCAAACTTCCAAACATTGCTATGTAATCGAAGTTATAAATTGTTAAATGACGTGACTTAAATTAATATCGACATATTTTTAGACAATTTTTGAAAACTAAGATTTCTACCTAGTATAAACTTTTCTATGAACGACCGAAACTACAAACTAGCCCCGATTCTAAGCGTTTCAGAAGTTGAGAATGGAGAGTTTAAAAATAGGACGGTCAAGGCCTGGAATAATATTGTGTTTGTGACTGTAGGAGCGGGGGACCACGGGCAAGGAGCTTTGATGTCCCATATTGGGATCCGGGACAGCCCTAGATTAGACCCTCAGCTGTAGTAACACGCTTATGGATACAGTGTGGAAAAGAGTACCATTAACAGAGTATAAAACCTCATTTTTGTATACTTTATGATGTCTACGAAAACCTAAAGGTTTTGACAACTTTTTTTGAACAAATACAGATTCTCGTAGAAAAATGTTGCTTCCCGTGAAAACAACAAAATAATAGCGTACGCTTTAAACACATGATACATTTTTTAAAGCTAACATCGAGAGTATAATATAGACAGTTATGGAGTGTGGATTACGAACAAAATTTCTACCAAACGTATGTTAGTTTTATACTAATCACGTAGTTGTTTCGATACAATAAAAACTGAAATAAGGTAAACGTAACACGTTGACACCAATTTCGTCATCATTTTTGTTCACGTGGCTCTGACTTATTTTGGTAAAACCAACGAATTTGAACTTAATATTTAGACTTTTTAGATGAACATCTTGTTATTCATTCCTTTCACTCTGTGTCGGTGACGGTATCTAAGTTTTTTCCAACTCTTCAACCAACACGGGTTATCACAATTATGGGTTTTTGAGTATCCAATTACGCTTATCTTTATGTGTTTTGGAACAATACGTGTTATCATACAACAGCCACGGTCAGGGGTGAGCTATCATCAGGATAGCATGGGCGAGCCTCCACACATGGAACTGTATGTTCTCATATACAGCTTGTAAAATACTGTAGACTCATTATAGCTTAGGGATGTTAGATGTTAGAGATTTAGCCTTTTTCCTCTTACGAATTATTGCGTGATTTCCTCTAAAATGTTAAATGCGTTGAATCAGAAAAAAAAAATTGAACTAGTTTTTTTAAAAGACTAATCCGGAAAAACATCTCTCCCTGTCACGATTTTTCACATTTAATCCTCTTTCATGCGAATTTATTGCATTTTATTTATTTAATTCTGATGAATAGTCGTGTTCCTGCATTATAATGTATCCAATACTACTGTCCTACTGTTTTGCGTTTTCCCGCCCAAGCCCTAAGTTATGGCGGGAGCCAATCCGTAGTTTAATTCGATGGTCGGTGAGGAGGCGGGTCGACATTTAGCGGTCTATGTTTTATTCACATGGGGCTTGTACGAAGTTATTAGCTGCACGCAGTCCGCCCTGATACAATAGCATTGTTTTGACGCTTCCTACAAGTCATTCTGATTACCTAAGGGATTCTAGTTTTAGTGATTTAATCAATAAATTATATTTTTTGTATCTATTTACAAAGACAAAAAAAGATTAATGGGTTTTGGATGCATCTTCTTTTCTTTCACATCTAGTTTATTAAAACCTTTTAGTAGGGAACGTTTTAAACCCTAATCTTTTGCCATCTAACGTCTGGTTGTTCGATATAGATTGTCAAAAAATAGTGTTAGGGTACTGTTGAGAATATGAAAAAATAGTATAATCCAACCCATCAATTTATTTAACCAAATTATAAAAAATCAATGATACAATTTAAAACAAATTACGCCATTTAATAATTATTATACAAATAATTAAACAGTTTCTTTTGATGTAGTTGGAGTGAGTCAGTGTGAAAGATTCGAGAATCAAATTAACAATGTCAAGGACACCTGTGATCTTATCATATCGCTTAAGTTTATCCATTTACTTCAGTAAGATCACGAGTTCCATTTCAGAGCTAATCCAGTGCTTTAAATGTGACTATGCATCGCGTACAGTATGGTTAAAAGCGATAAAAGATTAAACAAGTTGATAAAGACTGATCGATAAACCGTTTAGAAAGAACGGTAGAAAATAACAGGTGTAAAAGAGAAGCGAGTTCTTTGTGGGTCAATCTGAGTCGCGGGCGGCATGCTATCGGGCGGTGTGAATGTGCACGACAGCGAGTTGTGTTGGGTCTGGCCTCTGTCAAGACTCACTGCAGTGATGGATAGTATCTGTATTTAAAATGTTTCGTAATAATCCCTCTAATTAAACATAAACATATTTTTATGAAACTGCCTCACAACATTTAAAATACTGAAGGACTTGTACAATTTTAAACCAAGTTACAATAAAGACAAGTTTGTTGACAACATAAGTTCATTCCTTGAATTTAAAACTCAGTAATTAAAATATTAATCAAACATTGTTAAACATTTCCGCTAGTAAAGTGTATAAAAGGTTTTCCAATAAAGAGAATACGGCAGTAAAATAATTATTTCTAATTAAATTTACCTTCTGTGATATAAAAATTCCTGATAAAAAACTAATTCCAGAGATTCATATTCTTAATGTAAACATCCTGCCGCAGGAAATGCATTAGCATTAACAGTTGTGAATATCATGGCCCGATGACGTCCAGCATCCGAGCCTGTCGTACAAACAATGCTTTACAAACTCACAACTTTTATCTAATCTTTCAGTTATTTAAAAACTAACACATTAAAAATGAATCCTCATTATTTTGATTGTATTTTCCATTCTTTCTTTATTGTCATTTCATTGAGTTTATTATTTATTAAGATCAGGAGTATGCAGCACCGCCGACTTTTAAATTTAAACATTCAATTTATATTTGTTACAGAAAACCTTGTACTTGATGAAATTAGAAGAAAATTAGAATATCTAGCGATAATTTTATCCATTTACTAGGTAAATGATAAGTCATTGCTAAAAATGAGCTCCACAAAATATTAATTACACATCATTACAACTCATTAACATTTAAATTATAGATCGCAGATTAATATTGATTCGAAAAAATCTGATTTAAAACTAATCCTTTGTGTCTTAATTTTAAAATTCGTATTTAAAAAGAGGAATTTTTTAACGATGCTCTTCCGGCAAATATCCAAAATGGCGAACGTTGATGTCTGTTACGTGATGTTATGATGTTAGTCTTGTCATTAACATTTTGTACATTTTATGTTAATCGTGAATGTTTTGTTTCAGGTGAGTGTCCACAAACACCTGTTAAGTGATTGATGTGTAAGTATTGAATCTTACGAATCTTGAATCTGACGATATAGCAGTATGTTAATAAATGTTAACTACCTACATGAAAGTCTCAATAGCTATGGAATATATTTATATAGTATTTAGGTTTTTTAACAAACATATGGGGAGAAGAGCACTTCCAACTACTAAAAAAATATCCGTATATATTGGCAAATATTGGTGCATATTTTTTAAAAATGATGAAACCCCTTATGTAAACTTGGTTTTGGAAATGCCTCATTGGCGAGTTAATGCTAGCGAGAGATTTCGCCCGGATCTTAGTGCCCCCGTTAAAATGAGGCAGTTAATTGAAGTGTAACATTTAGTGTATTTTATGTAAAAAAATTAAATAAAACTTTTCTCAGAACTTAGAGTTATTTTTGAGAAAACCAAGTATAAAGTAAAAAGTATAACTCCTTCTGTTTGAAGGTATTTGATCCATGTTGAATATTTTATCTCCAATAAAAATTCCCTGGAGTAGCAAATATTTTTTGTTGACTTTAATTACATAATTTTGTTCAGAATAAAACTATCTACTTTTTTGTGTATATTTCTAGGATAACAGTTGTTTCAGACAAAATGTAAAAATGTGTTTTTTGACTACGACATTCGACTTTAAGTTCCGGAACAGGTTTTATTCAATATTTCAGTTCATTTTACATAAAATACACCACATTTAACACTTAAATTAACACACAAAAAACAGTAAGTCCTCATTTTAAAGGATCTTTCACTTGCCGGGACTCGCTAACGAAGCATTTCAGAACACACGTAGATATATATTATTTTTTTATTAAATACTAGTAGAGTACGCTTTTCATTTTTTCCCTTTTCTTCATGAATCGTCCTGTATAGATGAATATACAGATGTATTTATACTCTATACCTTTAACTGACATGACAACCTACTCAGATAGATATTTTAGGCCAAGTATGAATGAGAAATGAGTGTAGGATGATTGTGACGCGATCTTGTAGTATTTTTGCTGACCAAGGCAGACAGGACTGTTAATTAATAGCCCAACAGTCAAAAGAATATCTAAGGTACCTACAGTTCAACGTGGAGTCCGAACCACTGCCTCTGAATTACGAACTGGTTTAATTATGAGGACGGTATTTGCGGATGAATGTCGTATTCATTAGTGCGGATGGTAATCCACACAAGAGAAAACACACCCACCGACCATCGCTCAAAACTATCCACAATTCGTGACCTCCAAGTAGCTGGGTTACAGTGGTATACGTGATAATGTAGATGTAGCCGCTGTAGATGTAGATTTAGATGCAAGACTATGTCTGAGGAGACCCGGTGCGGGTGTGACGTCTGTTTGTGCTCTCTGTTGACAGACGCGCCTCCGCAGTGCTGGCTGTTTGTCAAACTGGGCCGTGAATACAATCAAACGAGATCTATATTTTACTAACTTGTCAAGACAGTTTTGCATTTTAATTCTGACAGTTACATTTTATTAGAAATTTGTTAGTAATAAAGTTAACTATATATTCAAAGCAGTTTGCGAAATAATGAATATATTGTTTTATTCGAAACTAGCTATTAGTACCCGTCCTTCGTACGGGCTGTGCTCATAAATAAAAGTTATTTAACATGAAAAGAAATGGGGTATTTATTAAAATCATATTTTGATTTTTTTAAATAATACTTTTATTACTTTTAGACACCGATATTATAAAATTGGTTGTATGAAAACGTAACATTTAGCATCAACAAATGGCACATGCATTAAGATAAAAAGTTTCATAAATTAAGAGTTTTTAAATAAATTAAAAAATCCGAAGAAGAATTGAAGGCCACAATTGAAATTATAATGATTAATTTTAAGAAAACACAAGGGAGATTGGCAATGGATTTTTAAAATAAAAAGATAAAAAACATTCATAAGGATAGTAAATCCATATAGGAAATAGTAATCAATGAAAAATAGAAATGTAATAGATATGAATTATTTTATGAAAATATTCAAAACCAAGTTTACCTCAGAGCTTCTTCATATACCAAGTTAGTAGTGTGTCCTGGGACATTTATGTAAAGATGTGCTAGAGATCTCACTCGCGAACATGCCACGTACAATTGTCCGTGAGAAAAACAATGTGCCTCGCTTAGCTCAATTCCAGCAGTAGATAGAGTTTGGCCTTACGATTTTATTATCGTCGTAGCAAAACACGTAGACACAGGAAACTGCAGACATTTGAATTCAAACGGGTAGTTGCTTGGGATCAGGGGAATTCAAGGGATAAACACGAAATCTCTTACACTACAGCCAGTAAGAATTTCTGCCTCGATGATGTTTCGCTGAAGACTTCGAACTCGAAGCCGCGTTCCATTGCACTATTTTGGAGGGTGCTTTCTGAGGTTAAAATTCTGAGGGTGAAGTTTCTGAGGAGCATTATTGGAACGCCAATTTTAAGCTTGAGCTCATGGGCAGGTAGTCCTGGCGCTGTAACCGAGTCAAGAAACTCTATTGGATAGTTCACTGCCTAAGCATCAAATTTACAGACAAGTAAGTGCGCTCTTCACTGTGGAATAAAGACATAACTTTAACATAACATTATTTATGTCTTGTGCAGTTTCATTTGTTGGAGTCAGAATCGTCACCCTGTCACACAGCCAGCCACTGTTCTTATTTAAAACATCCCTAACTCCGGGATAAACTTTGCCTATGAGTTCTTCTTTCTTGATTTTGCCATTGGCGTAATTTATTGTTCCTTCTCATAGCTTCAATAGAACGTTTACGAACTCCTCAACCTCATCTTCATCTCCAAAATTTGCTCTCATGTTTCTTGTTAATAACCGTTTCTCTATTGTTGGCCACAAGGTAGATCTTTTTATACTTACTACAACCGGCAGAGTCTTCTGAAATCACCGGAAAAAAGGACCGTTACTCCACCTATGTTCTTGTAGATGCTCCTTATGTACACACAACACCTGACACTGGAGACATCTGAGGGAGAGCTAGGGAAGCAGGAACGCGTATCTTAGGAGCGAATCTATCAGCAGCTTCAACCGCAGCTACCCCATCGCTACAGAACACACAGAGGCCGGGATTTTACACACAAGACCTGACACTGGAGACAGCTGAGGGAGAGCTAGGGGAAGCAGGAACGCGTATCTTAGGAGCGAATCTATCAGCAGCTTCAACCGCAGCTCCCCTCATCACTACAGAACACACAGAGGCCGGGATTTTACACACAAGACCTGACACTGGAGACAGCTGAGGGAGAGCTAGGGGAAGCAGGAACGCGTATCTTAGGAGCGAATCTATCAGCAGCTTCAACCGCAGCTCCCCCATCGCTACAGAACACACAGAGGCCGGGATTTTACATGAATAAAATATTGTCGCGCGCAGACAACACGTCACAACCACCGTTATTTTATTCCCAACGCGTAATCTTAATCCGGAAATGAGTTGTTGGGTGCTCGTCTGTCTGTGACGTTTTCGTTCCCGCTTCGCTTCTTCCGATCGCTACGTTTTTATCCGATCCACCTCCAAGTGTATTTCCTTGTAGTTCCCCCGCCTTCTGCGCCGTTCTAATTTCCCCTTGCCGAGTCAATATTGAGACAGGACAAGACAATCCTGCAAACAACATATCGCTCTACTACGAGCGATATGTTGTTTGCAGATTCGTCCTGTTCCCACTCATCCATATATTAATGAGCTAAATCTTCTCGTTAACTAAAAATTGTACGAGTTGTTATAAAACTAAAAATTAACCCTCGTTATTTTAGCTGAATACTCAACCCTTCAGGGAAGATTGATTGTAACAACGTTTTAACAAAGATTTTTGCGTAAATAAATGGTGATTTAAGTGAAAATGTAATTGGATTATATTAGACCTTTTGTGGGGCTATATTCTATGTCAAAATGAAAAGGAATGATAATGATTTTAGTTCATACAATTTAAATCATTCGGAATAGTAAATATTTTTATTTAATAAAAATAATTGTTACATTATTTTTGAGTCAAAAAATCACGTAAAAATACACATAATTGAAACAGTTTTACAAACAAAAATGTCAAAATGTGTGTTTGAAATTTCGCAGGCTTCCCAGACATAAGACGGATGACGTATTTGTTGATATGCAAACTCACGACCTTCTCTGAACCACTCGCACTCGTCCACTTAACACAGTCCAGACTTCCAAGTGGTTGTCACAACCAACTTATGGGCCATACATTGTAATCTTAATGAGCACTCGTCTCAACTTCGCTCTGCCAAATATGTGATCTCAAAATCCATGAACTACTCTCTTGTTTAGAGGTAACGCTCCAGTTGTATGGAAAGTAATTTGTATGTAGAGTAGGAGTTTGTTTAATTTTAATCCCGGAATAAAGTTGAACGCGACATGTTCATTGCTGCGAGTCAACGCTCTCTGTTGGCGTGGTTTCGTAAATAAAGCGAATGAAAACATTCAGCTTAGTTTCAGTTCAACGTTTTGGGAGAAACCAAGTGTTTTAGTTTAATCTTTAAATAAACCCCTGATATTGTTACAGTTTTTGATCGATCTATTCAAAGTCAACGCACACGTTTTACTTAAATATATTTATAATAAATAATTTTAATTTTTCAATCACTAACACTACAGTATATGTGTATAGTTCAGAGACTCGTAAACGTGGTATCATAGTAGTATAGATTAGGTGAGCTCAACTATACTGTGGTTATACAGCCTTGTGTCGGAGACACACAAAGGTACCGGACTATAATCTAGAGTGGTTGCCATGATGATAGCTTAGGTCTAGATCTTATATAGGCCGGATCTACAGACACACAACAAGGGATAACGTTCAGTGTACTGCTTCCTTGATCGACCATTACAGATTACATCCCTTCCACTGGTCAGCCCTGTTATGCTAAACTAATACATAGTCGTACGAAGCTTAAGAAAGCATGGTCCAACCCCTACGTTGGTTAGATAAACCGAGGATTGATCCTGTGAACCCTCGAACCGAGACGTGAATCGTTATTTTATTATTTTGCCTTGCTTTTTCGAGTATTTAAGATACTCGCAAAAAGAGTTACTTATAAAAATAATTTTTAACTTCTTGGAAGTTTTTTAAAATGACAGTTATTAGCAAATTTAAACGAAAAATTTTATGATTTAAAACGTACAAAACTATGATTCTGGCAAATAAAACAGCCTTTGGCTTTGTCAGATAACAATTTTATATGATTATATGATCACTTTCTATAATCAACATTAAATTCATTGAAATTTGAACTAAATCATAAGTAATGAAATTAAACTTGTTTTCTCAACGCTATCTACCGTACACGCACTATTTGTTGTCGTTTCTTAATTTACCGTTGTGTGATTTGCAGCATCACTTTCGTAAAGACACTAGATTCGTTGTAGTTTGCCCAGCCACCGTGGCATTGCTGCAGCAGCACTGTCGCATCCACCCCAGGTTCGTCGTAGTTCGCCCGTCTACCGTAGTATTGTTGCAGTAGCACTGTATCATCACCCCAGGCTCATTGTAGTTCGCCCAGCCACCGTGGTATTGCTGCAGTAGCACTGTCGCATCCACCCTGTGTTGTAGTTCGTTAAGCTACCGAAATATCGCTACAGTAGCAGTCTCATATCCACCCTAGTTTTGCTGTAGTTCACTCAGTCACCGCGGTATCGCTACAGCAGTGCTATCTACATCCTCGGTGGGCGGACTATCACTTCCTCCAGCTGATTGTCTGCTTCCGCCCTTCATCGGTCATTCTAATATCATTTCTATTCAAAGTTACTTATTTATCGTTTGTTTATACCATCTCCTTTAATCATAATCACGCAAAGTTAGATCCTAAAAATTAGCTTACGCCTTTTTACAAGCGTTTTAAAATTACAAAACCGTTTCTACAGACAATATTTGTTTAAATATTTCCAAACGTATTAAGCTGATCTGTGTGTAAAGTGTAAACCACGCCCCAGCGAAGTAGTTCTAAGTCAACAAGGTAATAAAGGTTGTTTTTTACCTTCAAGTTTCCACTTCGAAGACCGGCGCCCGGGGCCTTTCCCAACTGCATCTTAATAATGTTTATGTTTTGCCAATTAGTGCACGACCCGCTAACAAAACAGAATTTGAATAACCGGAGCCCGTGGCTGCGTGTAAACCGACCCGAGTGTATACTGTTGCAACTTGTATATACAGGTTGTTTCTGAAATACCTAACAAACTCAGTTTGCTTATGGAGGACAGGGGAATTTCGTAAATATATTCTACAGATATCCGTCTGCAGTTTTTTTACAAAATTATCTAAAAGTCGTGTTCCATTGAAGGAGGTAATTAAAACTTGGTTCAATTTCTCACAACACCCAAAGTAAGTTTATTCAACGTACTTATTATACCTAACAAAAGAATATTCAAAATTATAATATTGAACCATTCAAATTAAGACGATGGTTTCTCATATTGTACGATAAGAAGATAAATGTACCAATTCATTGCTATTCTACTTCGAAATAAATTTGACGTAAGTTATAGATAAAGAACTACAGACAGACTGATTTAAAAAAATTAACACAAAAATCAATACAGAAATTTGATGAGTCAGCTGTTATTTTTGACATGGACATGTCTTTGGGTGGGGGGTAGGGGGTTTAGCAACCCGTTGGACCAAAATTTTGTAATGGAAGTTACAAAATTAGAAGTTACATATTGGAGATCTAACCTATTTCCCAGAGGGAAGATAATATAACCATTTTTGTTCAAAATATTTCCATAAAAGTGTATTGATTGGCCTACTAATGTTGTATTAACAGAGTTCTCTGATGATCTCATGAGAGTGCGTGTGCGTGTGTATATGTGTGTATGTGTGTTACTAATAGTCAATGGGCAGGACTCACTGGCGTCGACTTTGAGCACGAACTGTTCATTAAAATTTACCAGTGACTGAGTTTTGTGTCGGTGACGCGTGTTGGAACTGATCAGACATAGTTCACTGTTAACATCACCTGAACAGTGAATTGTAAACTACTTGAAACAGAGGCAACCTGTTGTAATCTAACGTATGTATATTCAATGTCCAAGATACGATGATAGAAAAAAAGAAAATTTGGAAATTCATCTAAATTTGGTGTTCAGTATTGTTAATCTATGCAATTTTGAACAACCCTTTTTAAATTTAAAGTATAATTCTCTGTTTAAGATTATTGTTGATGATTCTGGGTTTATGTTACTTAAAATTTTACTGCGGGCATTTCCCATAACAATTAGTGAAGCAAATTTTAACGACGTTTCGGGATCTGGAATCTCATCCCGTCCTCAGGTGAGCTGTAAACCGCAAACATAACAAGGTTAAAGTATAATTTGGTATCTTGATGGAAAAAAGTATCTTTATTATGAAGTTAGAAAAAATCAATTATATAAACAAATTTAATCTTAATCGTTAATTAAATTTACTTTCTGTTTGAATTCAGAATTTCAATACATTTAATACAATACCGGCGAAACAGTGATAACTTTCAAGAACAAAGGATTATTGGGTACTTTTAGGACAAACAATTTTCCTCGTTTCTTTTCCTGCCTTGAAGAGTTTATTATAGACCGTTCGTCTAATTCCATTTGCTTCCCATCTAAATGTTTTTACCGCTCATGTTAGCCCGAGTTTACTAGTGTGGCCGCCCACACGGAGACGAATAAAACGTACATGTGCGCTCCTAGCGGTCACTAAGGGCATTACAAAGACAATTAAATGTAGGGGTAATAACGTTAGGAACGGAGTCTTAAGTTATTTATCAAAGAGCGGCCGACTCCGGCTACTTCGGGGAATTGCCCGGATTACACGAGGGCAGCCGACGCTTTCACTTACATTATATTTTATTACAGGAGGAATCAATATTGCCGATTTGAGTTCTAATTTATAGCTGGTTTATATCACTTGGATCGCATCAAGATTTTATGCCAGTATTCTGGCTAGAGGGTTGACAGACTTTTACGACGATAACGTCCCGAGGTTTTTAGCAGTTTGCGTAAATTTGTTTTATTTTTTTATATTTTTATACTAATTTATTGTAATTTTATAGTTAGGATTTTTTCTGGATTTTCGAAACACTTAGATTCAAGACTTTTTTCTTATATATATAGTTTATGTAGGTAACCTAAGCGTAGATTTATTTCAACTTTTTAATATAGAACAAAAAACTAACTAAAGCTATTAAAGAATGAAGTTAAAATTTTTTCAGTCGTTGAATCTATACATAAAAATAAATTTTAACAATTTCAACAACAGTTAATCTATAGAAAAGAGTGACAAATAATGAAGTTCATGGAAGTGAGAAAAATAATACAGGTTCCATTATTCATTATTAAGATGACTTTTTGTAACTTAAAGATTTTAATTATCTTTTAACATATTGAATAAACTGTAATACTTTTGAATATTTACGATAAAGATTATTCTAAATAAGACAAAATAATTCAAACGTACTCTAAATACATAACGTATAATATTTATTTTTAATTAATTTACTTTACTTACTTCATTATTTGCAAGCCGGTTATGTTAAAATTTGTATGCCCCTGCTTTAAACAATACAAAAACGTCCCACTTGAAAAAACAAGCAAATGAAGTTTTTCAGTCGCTTGATAAACGCCGGTTCTCTTTGATGATCGGATGCACCCGTATGAGGGTCTCAAGTACCCCCCCCTCCCCCCAACACCATACCACACGTCATCACAAGCTCTTACTTCGCGGCCCTGTTGTTGTACTCCATGAGGGGGTAATGATTGTTGACTATCCCCTGCAACTTGTGTGACGTATCCCACTACACACAACTGTGTGCCAGGCTGCCTACCCGCCTGGTTGGGCGCAGAATAATTGTCCATTAATCATTGTGAGCAATCAGATTTAATTGGTCACCTTTGTGTGAATTCAGTAACCAGACTAAAAAGACTTTAAACATGGAATGCGTTTTCAATTCTGGTGATGTGAAAGAGAATGTTTGATATTGCTAAATTATTTTTCTAATTGAATTATTTTATTTTTAAGTTAATTAACGATAATTTTCTGTGTAGAAAAATATGTTAAAACCATAAATTCACCTTAAAAGGGTTCGGTACTTAAAAAGTTAATAATAGTTTTAAAATATTCTTGGTTTTATTCTGTTTACAAAATATTTAACATGCATGACATGTAAGATTTATTATGGTTGGTCTATAAGAAGAAGAAATGCTTTGGCAGTAATATGACTGAAATGTAATAAGTTGATAAGACTGTCATTTGTAAGTTTAAACTTAGATTTCCCGAAAGTTTTATTTACCAATGTTCCTTTTTCTCAAAATGAAAAATGTTCTTCTTCTCAGAAACTATTCAAGCTAGAGCTTTGAGATTTGACCAGCTATTCATTAAATAAAAAAAGTATATTTTAATTTGGGGGATTAGATATAGCAGGATTTTAAATCCCAAATGTTTGAATCCCATTGAAGTTAGCTGGGATTTCAAAGAAAGGATTACAAACAATGGTATAAATGTAGTTTTGGTTACATTAAGTACTTAAGAGTGAAATTGTAATAACTATCATTCAGTTTTTATTTAAATTCGAAAACTCGTAAAAATGCTAAAACGAAAATAAACGAAGATAGAGCGAGAAGTAGTTTGCGAAGTTTGTATTTGACATGTTATAGCATTAGGAGTTCGGAGCGGACCGGTCCCGGAAGGTCAAATCCAATAAAAACTCTAAAATTGTTTTCCAGATTTGTAAAACAGTTTGTAATATGTATGTAAGGAAATGTGTTGATTTAAATTCCATACAGAGCAGCGAATACTTTTTTAGAATACTGTATTGAAAAAAAAACTTATCACGATCTATATTTTATAGCTCATGTAAAAAATTTAAGATTGTGTTGAAAATTTTTAATATATAACTAGCAGCTAGACTGTCCTTTATATGGGTTGTATAACTTAATGCTAGTGAGAAAGATTTTCTTTTATAAATACTGTTATTTTTATGACTGTATATAAACTTGAAATCAAAATAAGTAAAAAGAATCATGGCATCAATTGGAAAAATCGTATGGTTTGAAACATTAGGTTTACATTAAGATAACATTTTATGAATCTTTATTGCCATTGACCGTTATCACAAAATACAAAAATATGCATAGTCAAACTTATCTACTAATTAACTTATATATTATAACTTATATATAAAATCTTAAATCTAAATCACAATTAAAAAATTCTTGCATTGAATAAAACTAGTTATCAATGAGCCACTCTGTTAAAAATTAGAGAAACATGCCGGGCATTGTCAGGCAGCCTATTGATACTCGTATATATGTTTAATTACAATTAATACATTACATACATTAAATTAATACTCGTAAATGTTTCAAATCAATTTAAACAAACTAATATTATTTATTAATCTGACAGTTGGTTTCTTTCTGTTAAATCGTTCATAGATCACTTGTTCATTAAAAATATGTCTAATAATACTTAAAAATGCTGGTTTGAGAGCTTATTATTTTATTTTCAAAGTACTTGGGTCGGTTTAAAGTGAACAAAACCCTTGTTTAGTGTTGTAGACAGACATACAGAAATTAAGTTTAAAACCATTTTGTGGCCTTTCGAGGGTAAAAAACGTAAAAATAGGTTCAATTTTGATAATTCCAAGCATTTTACAAACATATATAATTAATTATAATTTTATTTGTATAGATGACGCATCTGTAATCAACCAGGAGTGTTAGAAATTTAACGAAAACGAAGTTCGAGTTACAGTTTTATTCCCCTTTTCCACTCAGGAACCAAACGAAATAGAATTCTGTCCCCTAAAACGTAGAGTCGGTGCGGTGAGACCTTTCCAACCAATGAAATTCGATATTTATTAGCGGCTAGTTGGCAGCACTGCTCGGGCTAAGGTCGCCGCGGGATTGGTCCTTGGCTCCAAATATCAAGCCATTTACGCCTTGTTTCATCGTAGTGACATTTACATTGTCTTGTAATTATCCAAGACCTCCCCTATCCTCCCCAGAACCCTGGTTAGAAGCTTTTACATGCCTCCTACTATTTATAGGATGGATATACTGGAGTTGTTTTGGGCACTCAAAGATACGTTCGATACATTTCGGTAAGATGAAATGTTAATATTTCTTACTAAAAGAGTTAATATCATTTAAATTATTGTCCTATAAAACAAAAATCCAGATATGTGAGACCATCGTATAACCTGTACTGTTATATGGCAGTAAAACATGGTTAATATCCAGGAAAAATGAAAGACGGCTAGTTGTTTTTGAAAATAAGATTTTAAGACAACTTTTTGGACCAGTTCAAGAGGAATGGTGTGGAGAATAAGAAAAATCCAAGGACTGAGATTACTCTAAGCCGACCCTGATATTGTCGTGGTAATTAAACCAATAAGGTTAAGTTGGATAGATTAGATTATTGAAATGGCGACCATACAACAAGTAAGGTATTTTAACCTAAGTATAAATGAGGATTGAGTGTGACGCTATCTTGTAGTCTTGTTACTGACTAAGGCTGACATGTTCCTTAGACAGGACTGTTAATTAATAGCCCAACATCCGATGGCAACAACTAAGGGACTTAAAGTTTAACGTGGAATCCGATCCACGGCTTCTGAATTACGAATTGGTCTAATTATGAGGATGGTCTTTTGCGGATTAACGTAGTATTCAATAGTTTGGACGTTAATCCACACAAAGAAAACAATACACTTACCGACCATCGCTCACAACTATCCACAATTCGTGACGTCCAAGTAGCTGAATTAAGAGAACATAGTCCTATAACAGCCGCAGTGGGCCTTCAGCCCACTGAAACTTCACATCCTGTCTGCCTGGACCACGCCACCGACCCAGTAGAAGGGACGTATAGGGCATGTAGCAAGGAAATATAATAGAAAAAGTTTGCTTAAAGTATGGAAAACCACTCACGAGGAAAGTGTTCGTTGGGTAGACTAAAATTAATAAATGAAATACGTTTGGACCATAGGTGTGGGCATAAATTTGGCTGAAGACAGAGCAGAATGGAAGAAGCTGTCTGCGAGGGTGAACAATTGAGATTTGTGGAACCATGACAGATAGGTAGTGGGCAAGATGAATTGTTTTTTAGCAATACATTTATTCTTTTGCTCAATATCAAAAAGTAGACCCCGAATCAATCTCTGGGAACAATCTCAGGAACAGATAAACAACTGCCCACGGTAACCGAAGTCTGAAGTTTATATTATACGAAAATCAATCTTGGCCGTATTTTATATCGTTTTAATAATGCTTAGTTCACTTTGATGCATGTTGGAAGAAACAAGCGAGATACAAACCGGTCAGAATCATTTAATTTTTGCACTCGTGTTAGGCCAGCGTATTCGACAAACCCAGAGTTTTATTTGGCCAAATGCTCTCATTACGAACATTATACTCGTAATGTAGCTCTCGATACTTAATACAATTAATTAGCTCATGCGAGAGATGTTTGATGAAAATGGAACACGCTTGCCAACATCTGTCATTTAAAAACTAAATTCCCCGTCCTCTCATCTCCCCTCCCCCGCTCTGTTCATCCCGTCCTTACGTCAACCGGCGGACATTTGTGGTTAGAATAATGCCGAGTTTTCATCGCACTCCGGCTGCAGAGTGTAGGACTCGTTCGGTTTAAACAATGCAATAAAAATATCGTTCCGAAAAATATCACATGAATTTTCCTGAGTTAGCTTTTATTATTAGTGTTTAAAATAGTGTTATGTTTATGAATAATTCTTGTCAATACAAAATATACCCCCGTCGCAGCAGACCTTCATACTCAGAGAAATTTCCAAATCAATAATATAATAATAATATGTGACAAGTTTTATAAAAATCTGTCCATAAACATGAGAATATTTTGCCTATTCTCCATAAGATTAACATAGGAAAGAGTGTGCTGGTTAGCTGCTGTGAGGAACATTGAAAGTAGTCATTTCTACCATAAATAATATTTATCTTAACATTTATACCAAATTTCATCAACACCTGTCAATAAATAAAGAAATTTGCCTATTCCCTATATGATTAATATGGGAAAAGAGTATGCAGGTTTGCTGCCATGATAAACACATAAACTATGATTTTTAAGCATAAATGGATAGATCTCAACCACATATAGCTAAATATCAAGTTTTATCCAAAAATATTGATTAATATGGGAAATATTAATTTTTCCCTATTCTCCGTAAGATTAACATTGGAGCCAAAAAATACAACGTACTTTGTTTAGATTTTTTAATATCTCGGTAACCGTTGCAGATAGAGAAAAACTTTAAGGAACTTAATTGTGTAGTTTTTTAAGCTAATTCCAATTGTGAAATATAAAATTAGAAATTTTTAAAAATTACATGTGAAAAACACAAAAAACCCCGTTTGGGGTACAAAATCCCCCCAAATTACCCGTTCCCATTGACCGATATGTCTGGTTTACGAACTCGTCCGAGCATTTGAAAGAATATATGTCTCTACCAAATTCTGTCTTGATCGGACCATTTAGACGAAAAAATAACATGGTCCCGGGCTTAATTCTTACCATGAGACCTACTGTAATAGCTTCTTCCCTATGGGAAATTCGCTAATTTGTCTACATTTTTAAAAAGTCAGAAAGACTGTGTAAAACTACCCGTTTAAATTGTTTGTCAACACAATTGAGCAAATAATGCCTGCCTTAATGAATTGATTGCTACCTGGGAGTAACATATATTGCCAATCGAACTAGAACATTACAACAACTGCATGTGGGCAGATAACCGCTGGGACAATCGGAATTAGATCAATGAAACAATTGGTTGTGATTCGGAACCTTGACCGGAGCTGCCCGATATAGCGTCATAGCCCATGACCCGCGTGTCACGTGATCTGCGCTGGACCTTGGTGTCTTTTAACTCAAAGTTATAAGTTTAGTTTACATTAGGAAATTAATATAATTTAAGCATTGGTCGAGTAATTGTATAAAAGCTACATAGCGGACATTTGGACGATGAAAATATTAAAAACGCTAGAGTGCGTCTGGAAATGAAAGTTGATGGAGTTATCTTAAGAGTCTGCATCAGTGGTAGGCATCTTGAATTTTAGTCCCGTAAGGGCAATGTTAAATTCTGGCGGAACATACCTTCACTTTGACGTGTGAAGTGGCATTAATTATCAAAGTATCAATGTAAAACTTTGGAAGTGCATTGATGAGATGTGGCTCAAGGGCATGACCTTTTCAATATGTTAAAACATTTAACTGATATAAAAACAAAACAAACAAACAAAATGTTCAAATACAGAATATTCCTGGATTTTGTTTTTATATCAAGTTAAAATTTTGAACATATTGAAAAGGTCATGCCCTTGAGCCACATCTCATCAATGTACTTCCAAAGTTTTACATTGATACTTTGAAAATTAATGCCACTACACACGCCAAAGTGAAGGTATGTTCCGCCAGAATTTAACATTGCTCTTACGGGACTAAAATCCAAGATGGCTACCACTGATGCAGATTCTTAACTTAAATGACTTCATTCTTGTCGTGTGTCCATGACATTAGAGAATATATACAAATAAAATTAGAGTTTTGTCTGTAAAGTACTTAGAATTATGATATTTTTCGTTTCATATCCCAGAAAAGCCGATATTGGTTTTCTCTATATTTCTGTATGTATTTCTGCTAAACAAGACATTTGTGTTCGTCTTCTATGTTAAAACCAAAGCGCCCATATTTATGAAACTTATTTTCCTTATTCTACCTTACCCTATCTTTTGGAGAAGGGTTTTGTGTACTCGGAACCAACCCGCGCATTTTCTAAAATAAAATAATTATCTCTCAAAACCCCGGTTTCGAGCAATATTGTACATATTTTTTTTTTAAATTTTACAAAATGTAATCAATTTGAATGATAGAAGGAAATAACCATCGGCTGTCTAATTAACCACTTATTTTAAACCTTTTTCAAAACTATACTATACTAAAATAATCTTTACAAATTTTAACAATGATTTTCTAATGTAATCTAATTTACCTAATTGTAAATTAATGATAAATAAGTAAACTGAGAATTAATTTTTTCTCTGTATTTATTTGTTTATACCGCTCGAAATTTAATACATAGTTTATCCCAACTCTTCAACATTCGAAACACCCGTCAAATAGTACTGTCGTTTGTTTCATACACTATAAAACAAATCGAACCGAAACAGGAATATCAGAATGTAGGTTGAACGCAGTGTGAAAAAATCTTGCAATCCTGCAGAAGAGCGGCAACAGTGAAGAAGCTTGAATTGCATAAATACATGATGAGATATTAGAGGGTGTGGGGCGTAGTCTTATCTGAGGCACTGTCTTGGTGTCTTAGCGCGGTTTGATTTATATCTCAACTTTCCGCACGGCTCTGCTTACAGCCCTCTCAATTATTAAGTTCACTGCTAAGTGGAACAAGTATTTCACCGCTTATTGCTTCAGCGTGATTCGGCGATTCAAACTCGCTTGTTATGAAGCCAACAATAATCAACTGCTTGGCATTATTAATGCCACATTTAAAATTAATTCAGTTTTACACATGTAAAAATAATTATTTTCCTTTGATATTTTTAAAGATGAAATTCTAGTATATTTTGTATTAATGTGTCCAAAGTTCAGATACATTAGAATGTGTCTTCAGTCATGTTATAATTTTGTTATAAGCTTAAGATATCACTAATGACATTAACATATAATGTAATTCCATAAGTTAGTAATACCAGTATTATTCCATAAGCTAATGATATAAGCAATATCATTAGCTTGTGATCTGAGTCATTCCATTAAGTAGTGATATCAGTAAAATCATTCCATAAGCTAGTGATATAAGCAATATCATTAGCTTGTGATCTGAGTCATTCCATTAAGTAGTGATATCAGTAAAATCATTCCATAAGCTAGTGATATAAGCAATATCATTAGCTTGTGATCTGAGTCATTCCATTAGGTAGTAATATCAGTAAAATCATTCCATAAGCTAGTGATATAAGCAATATCATTAGCTTGTAATATGAGTCATTCCATAAGTTAATGAGATCAGTAACATAACTCGCTTGGTACCGCAGTCATTCCATAAGTTAGTGATTTCAGCAATATCATTAGCTTATGACGTCAGCCATGTCATGAGTGCGCAATGTTAGGACGTCCGTTATGACGTGGACTCAATATTTTATTCATGCCTTGAGTTTACGATGTCTGCTAAAGTTGCTCTCTTTTGTAAGTGGAAATTATATTCACTGTGGTTGGTTTTTGTACATTTTATGTTAATCGTGAATGTTTTGTTTCAGGTGAGTGACCACAAACAACATTAATCCACCACTGAAGTAATCTTTGTGTACGTATTGAATCTAATTCATTTGTGACGCGGGATTTAGACTACTGTCATAGTACTGTAATATTTTGAAGGGTTTATGCGAAGTTTATTTATCTCATATTTAGAATGTTTAAGAAACATTTAGTGAGGTGACTGGGTTTTTAACGCATGACACAAAAATTCTAAAGCCATATGTCCCTGTAGCTATTCTACACGTACAACTACTGAACTAAATATCCCAATATAGTTGTGCTAATGTAATCCAAATTTTCACCTATTACAACTACGGTACTAAACAGACGAAGTATTCCTTGTCCGCCATTTCCGGAAATAGTCAGATAATCCGGAAGACCGTTGAGCGCCCAACTCGCAGATTACGGTGCTAATATTTGCACGCTCGCCGTTTGTTTTACTTCTGCTCTCCTACGGAGATTCTTTTATTCACGGGAAGATTTGTATAATGAATTCAAGCGAAGGCCGTTATAATTTATTTTAGTGCCCAGTAACTTTTCGCCGTTTCGTCTTATGGAATACTCGTTGTGTAAATTGCACTTAAAAGTTATTGCGAGCCATTTAACATTTTAATTTTCATTACGTGAATAACTATTAAAGTAATGGGCGAAAATAAAACACTTTATTACTAAACTTCAAATGGTCTTTAATTAAAAAAAAGAAAATAGTGATGTAATTATGGAATTGTTAAAAAGATAGTGTAAAAAGTAATCGTTATAAAAACAGTTTTTATCTGAACACAACCTTTATTATAACAGAACGTGATTCTGAAGTGTGCGTGGCTGTGTCACTTAGTGTTGTGCGAAATGGTTATTTTTTAATTCCTGTTATAGCTGTTTCACTAATATTAACCTAGCATTAATAACTGTTAATTTTATCCGTTGGAAGGTCTGATTATACAGTTTAATAGTAACTTAATAACCATTAAATAATTTATAAGGATATTTTTGGTGATTAATTAGATGGATGAAAAAATTATATTGAATGGTATTCTGTTATCTGTTACCAAATAACATGTACAGTATAATTATGTATGAATTGAAAATAAATGTAGTTAATGGTATCCTTATGACCGTTTCAATATAACTGTTGCCAAATAATAGTTTCGTAAATAACAGGTTGTCACAAACAGCGATCAATTACCAGTTACCAGTTACTCGTCGCCATAAAGAGCAGCGTGGGTGATTCAGCGAGCGACTGAGATAAACCGCTTAGCAGGATTGATCAGTCCACGACCACTTTGTACTCGTAAACGAGTATTTATGGCCCGGTGTGGACCGGATTGGATCGGGTTCTTCGCGGTGCGCATTAATGGTTAATTAAGTCGGGATGGAATCGTCAGTTTACTGCGGGAGTGAAGTGTTTCGCGGATTTACGACGTCGGCGGAGTCAGATTACCAGCTGAATACGCACGGGATCGATAGTTAGATATGACATTGATACTTCGATATGAGATCAATACTTCGATATGAAACCGACTTTTAAACGAGATCGATACATCAATATAAGATCGATGCTTCGATACGTGATCGATACTTCAATACGATATCGATATTTCAATACGAGATCGTCATTTTAATACGAGATCGATACATCAATACAAGATCGATGCTTCGATACGTGATCGATACTTCAATACGATATCGATATTTCAATACGAGATCGTCATTTTAATACGAGATCGATACATCAATACAAGATCGATGCTTCGATACGTGATCGATACTTCAATACGATATCGATATTTCAATACGAGATCGTCATTTTAATACGAGATCAATACATCAATACAAGATCGATACTTCGATACGTTATCGATACTTCAATACGATATCGATATTTCAATACGAGATCGTCATTTTAATACGAGATCGATACATCAATACAAGATCGATGCTTCGATACGTGATCGATACTTCAATACGATATCGATATTTCAATACGAGATCGTCATTTTAATACGAGATCGATACATCAATACAAGATCGATGCTTCGATACGTGATCGATACTTCAATACGATATCGATATTTCAATACGAGATCGTCATTTTAATACGAGATCGATAATCGGTGGAAAACAAACGCAGGTGTCGGCCACACCGAATAATAAACCGGATTTGTTTAACACCGGCCATCGTAAACGCGACGGACGCTGAGCCGGGTCTATCAATGAATGCAAATAGAACGTGTTTACACCATAAACTATGATTTGGCGCTGGTTCACGGCCCTTTTATTCCTTATCCATTAGCGGAACGAGTGGAATTATGATGGAATTGTTATTATGTCCGCGGGTTACGGCGGTGTGATGGTTACGACTGCATTCGGCAATCGTTTCGTTCGTAATGACGTTAATGAATCATTTTTGAGTGGTTTTTATAATTATTTTTGTTATTACCTTTCTGAAATGGTGACTTAGCTAGGTAGGTATTTTAAGCGAGGTAAGAATGAGATATAATTAATGATTCTGATGTGATCTTATGTAGTCTTGTTGCTAGAATGTGCTCTTAGGCAGGACTGTTAATTAAACGCCCAACAGCCAATGGCATCTAAGGAACCTGTAGTTTAACGTGGGATCAATCAAATTTTGCCTCTAAAATATGAACTGGTCTAATTATGAGGATGTTCCTTGTTGGTGAACGTAGTATTCAATAGTGCATACGTTAAACCACATCCACTGACCATCATCTATAACCATCCATACTTCGTGACCTCCAAGTCGGTCAATTGCAGGACGCGAGGTAGTTAATAGTGAAGATTATAAATAAAAGATTTATAATCTTTTATTTATAATCATCACGAGAGAGAAAGAAATAAAAGATAAAAGATTATAATTAGAAGAAATAAAAAATTGACGGCATTTTTAGGTAGAAAAATTATAAAAATCTTTATCTGTAATCTATATTTTTCATTTAGACAACGCACGTAGATGGAGTTGTCAAAGAGTGAGCGAAGGCAGGTCTGTGATCGTTGGTGGGGGGGGAGTGGGGGGATCACTATCAGTCGCACTGCGGCTTGAATACCCGACTTGAGAACACGGTCACGCACTAAACGCACGGCCTCTATCTAAATTGGATTTTGCAGATTGGACGATGCACCCTTCCCGGGCCGAAGGTGGATAAAATTATAACTCCTGTTAAACTCGGCCATTAGGGAGGATATTAAAGGGGTTCGCGAAGGCATAAGTCGACGGTTCTAAATTTTCCACCCCATTTAATTTGTTCTTCCGACGAAATGGAATTTTTTGTAGGTAATGTATGTCCCGGGTGGAATGTCTTCGCTCCTTGCGAGGGGAGGGGTGGAAACAATTAGTACTACCTCCTAATATGTCTGAGATCGGCTTTAATAAATCTTGGTTAATTGGGTGCTTAACATTATGCGCGGCTATTATTTAGTCTTTGTGTAGGGCAAGGGCCCTGTCAGTGCGTGCCCTCGCTATAAACTAACTGGATCTCAAGGTTAGTTCTGCCATTATTGAAGTTTGTCAGTGTTGAAAATGATAAATCCTATTTACTCGTCTAAGCTCTGGGAAGGAAGATGTTTGCAGTTTACATCACGTGAATATTGTTACAGAAGTGATTTCATATGGTTTTAAAAACCATATGACAGCTGTTTGGAGTAACTGAAACATCCTTTAAACATATGTATGTTATTTTCCTAAAAAGAAATAACAACACTTAAAATTGAAACCGTATATGAAAAAATAAGCTCATACTTAATTCACGATTTCAAAATACCCTATTAAAATAAGAAAACAAATTAAATAAATAAATTTAGGCTTGGTTGTTTGTTTAATATGTTCATTTGGTAACATATACCCATTAAGTCATTTAAGACATTACCATTGTTTTAAAGGCAAGTAATATTTTTAGGTACATTTTTTATGAGAGACATTACAACAATCCTAGGTCTTGGTAACCACAAGTCAGTATGGAATCCATTTGGTGGAGTGAAACACGAACTGTCGAACACCTAATCAAGTTGTATAAACAAGACAGAGGCGAGAACCAGAGACAAACAGAGCCGGGACACGTATAGGACACGGACACGGATGTGTAATGCATACCGAAACAGAGAGTAAGCCATAAAGCGCTTAGGTTGAAGGGTCTAATAGGGATTGTAATAGACAAAGGGTAGACAGGTAGAGGCACTTAGGCTTATCCGAGGTAAATGGTAAACGGTAGGCGGCGATGTTGCGGCGGGACTTCCTGTGTGGCGCCGCAACTCTACACTTACAGATACAGTATATATACCTTCTGGCTCAGACTACAACACTGTACACTCACACAAGTAAACTTTGTAAGTGCCATCTTCTGACTATCCGTAAAATTCAGAGAAAAATCATATTTGTTTAGTTTTTTAAATCATTTAAATAAAATACTATAATGTTACTATATGCATTAGCTATGATTTTACCCGTTAGTTGATTACTACGATAATCCATTAAAAACCCGTTTAAACTAAGCTAAACCAATATTTTGATCAAGATTTTTTTCATTTTCCTAAAGTAGGAGAGACTAAAAATATTGACTTGTACTATAATAATACTGACTGGAACGGTGGCGATCCTGTAATCCAGCTACTTGGAGGTCACGAATTGTGGATAGTTGTGAGAGATGGTCGATGGATGTAGTGTTCTGTTGTGTGGAATAACGTCCGCACTATTGAATACTAATCCGCAAAGACCATCCCCATAATTAGACCAATTCGTATTTCAGAGGCCGTGGTTCGGATTCCACGTTAAACTTTAGGTTCATTAGTTGTCATCGGCTGTTGGGCTATTAATTAACAGTCCTGTCTAAGAAACATGTCAGCCTTAGTCAGTAACAAGATCGCGCCACAATCATCTTACACTCAATCCTCATTCATACTTGGCTCAAAATACCTACATTGTAGTATTGTTGCCGTTTCAATGATCTGATTTAATCTAATTGAAAATAATATGAAAAGGTTTACTTAGTCTGATTTTGTGAGATCTCAGCAGCTCGAGTTACTCATGGAGCTTGTAGTACAGGACTGGAAGTTGGTAGCAGATTAAAGGTTGGAAATGGTTGATTGAGACACAAAAAGTGGCGACGGGTATCGGATATGAAGTTGTAGGCTAGCGGGATATTAACATGCGGCTCTAGATTGTGTTTGCTCACAACTTTTACAGCGGCGAGTGATTGGAACTTTACTCCACTCTGAATTAAATTAAAACTTTCGATAACGATTTGAATCACTATCGATTAGTCGGGAAATATCGGTTGAAGTCGGTCACTACAACCTATAAAACTATATCTAAAATTAGCTTTGGGCTTTGGGTTTACATTTGTTTTACCTATGGGTTCAAATGTTACCGAATAGAAAAAGCGTGTAGGAGTAACTAAAAACCTGTTATTTAAAAGGTCGATCGATTAACAATTTTACAATATTTTAGCTAAACAAAAAAATTATTAACAGTGTGTGTAAATTGAATTTTCAAATTTTGGTCTCACAAATTGCCACCCCCTCCCTCCCTTAGAGCTAAGACATATCCATGTCCAAGACGTCCAATTACAAAGTACATATAAATTTACATCAATGTATAGTGTGTTATGATCCATACCCTTTGTATGGTATATGTAAACAATACATTATCGATATACAAACTTAAATTTCTATCCGAAAATCTCGCACAAGTTGGCAGCCTCCCCAGCGCCGTCTAGCGGTTCAGCGATGCACTAACGTGTGGATTACTACCTTCAAGACAAGCAACTTTGAGGTTCAGCCGAGGAGAAGGAGGTAGTGGTGTGTGCGTGTGTGTGTCTATGCGAGAGGCGATCGGGTGGAACACAACGAGCCAGCCTCAATCCTCTAATCAGACCAACTCTTAGATTTACTGCTCGACGAAAACTTTGAATGGAAATTAGTTCCACTGTGGAACACTGAATTCCCCGGATCTTAAGACGCTTCGTCTCTAAATTACAATGTGGCGAGTTGGAGAATCAGTCTGCTGTGTAACACGTTTACCGATAGAGACGTTCTGATCGCGAGTGGAAATGTGGACTCTCGACCGATGTGAGGTTTTGTTGACGACTAGTTATCTAACTATTGTAGTTATGCTATTTACATTTATATTGCGAACATTTTACATCACGAGTAGTAAAACTAAGTTTCACAACGTTTCGGAATCTGGAATGTAATCCCGTTCTCAACCAACAAGAGTCATGTACAACGTCACAAATCCTCAAGAAGCTCGTCTAGGTCCCAGATATACTGAGAACGGCATCAGTTTCCAGATCCCGAAACGTCGTGGAACATTAGAGAAACCCACCATCACCAACAATGAAATTTCAAACAAAGAATTACAGTGGTTAGGTTTTTCGTAAATGGTTTAAATAGATTGACTCAAGTGTCTTGTCTAAAAAGCTAATCATTACTAGCTATTTAGACTTTGGTGTAAGAAGTAATATCGCCTATACCTACTTCAGTGTGAATTGCTTTCCCAAAAAGTGTTTATGCGTTTATTTGACTCTGTAAAAATCCTCTGGCATAGAAACTAGCACAAAAACGTAATGTATACAATGTGTAATCGGTAAACTGTTTGTGTTTACTATGTTTGTCTGTAATTTGTGGTGTTAAACTTAAGATTTGTACCAGCCACTTGAACCCTAAGACAGTAACCGAAGGGCTCATTATAAAGTCATTAAACTTTTTAGCTAACATAAATGTTTTAAGTACAAATTTAAACTGAGGACGAAATTTATTTTAGTTTACACATTAAATACCGTTACATAATTTAAAATATCGTAGGAAAGTAAAAGGGCTGAGGCGGCCAGTGTCGGCAAACGGTGTTGTGATTGGTGGGCGACTACGTCAGCAGTGGTACTTGGTATTCACACCAGAGTTCGCGCGTCTCGGCAACCCCTGGAGCAATCCGCCGTTTAAAACACACAGTTCGATGAAACCGGAAAGGGAAATGCAAGTGTTGCATTGTTGATCAATCATTCACGCCGTGCGTTGGTGTTTGTTGAAAGTAATATAATTCCCTTTGATGTCAGGTTTAATTATTAACGCTGACTTTTCCATGTAAATCACGATATGTTTTATCACAATGCTTGAATATTTTATTTTAACACTATTTATAATTTAACTGTTGAGTGTATTCCAGATCAGATGCGATCATCAGGTTTATATGTTTCTAAAATAGTGAATATTTAAAATATAAATTTAACTACACGTTTGTAAACTAGGGTGTCTTAATTGCAGTAATTTTTGAAATTTAAAACTATGCCGAATCTTTTGTGTAGTTCCATATCTGTCGGTCCATCCAACAGATAAATGTAAGTAAAAAGCTACATACTGTATGTTGTCATATCCATTACACTCACTCTTCACCAGATAGCTCACGTACTAATATATACGTAATTTAATATTTTAACATTAATTAAATAAATAAAACAGTTTTTGAAATATCTTCTGAATATTTATCACTGTTTCAAAAAGAAAAACCTATAAAAGTTAACAGGACATTTTGAATTTTAAAAACAACCAGCGCGACTGTCACTTTAATATGCGACGCAAAATGAAAATCGCGGCGCTCAAATGCAAACTGCTCTTGAGGAATTTTATAACCTTGAGGTTCGAGGTAGGCACGATAACCACAATAGCTGCAAGATAATAGAAAGAATTGAAAGCGTAATAAGCGAGCTGGAGATGGGAGATGGAGCCGCTCTCCCGCAGTGCGTCTCATCAGGCGCCGATAGAGATATTGTCTCTCCTTCTTTTGTCTAAACTTAATTAGACACGTTCGTAAATACCAAACAATCCTCGGTCTCGACATTGCGCGTTGTTCTGAAGAGATATCCGACATCCAAATATAATGACTCTGTAACGTGTATTTCACTGTTATAAAGAGTATGAACCGATTTGGATAGAACAATTGCAAAACGCATAAAAAACTATACGGATTTCTTTCACAATATTATGTTATGTATCATGGATATGTATGAAGGGAATGTTTTCAGTTCCTCTAAAAGCCATTTTCATAACCATGTGACGTTATTTTCGTTACAGTTTTTGCATCTTGCAAATTGATAATGCCCCCTAGGGCTTAGACATATCCATGTCAATATATAGGTTAAAACATTATATGGCTAATTTTCTTTTTTGAAAACGCATATCAGTATACATCGAACATGTCCTATTCAATGTAAAAAATAGTTTATCATTTTTCAATCTAAGTCATTTAACTATTTTTTCGATTCTGTATTTTATTCAGTTTCAATTTCTTTAGATTTAAATTCTAAGGTCTCTCAATTGATTAGAGTTTTTCGTTGATTAAGTGTCACCCTTTCCCCTAGAGTTTATCTTTCATTTGATTAAACCTTCCTCTATTTTTTCCGTTCCGATGTAGTTTTAAATGAACGAACCGTGTTACTGCAGCTTGTTAATGTAGATTTTAAAACTCAAGTCGAGTATTTCACAGACTAAATGTATTTCTATGTTACATTTGTGTATAAAGGTTAGTTCCTGGAACGGGGAAAAGTGATGGAAGAGCGACGCGCGACGGTGGCGCGGCGCGGCGGGGCGGTTAGTAATGAAATGTAAATGTTAAGTGCATTACAATAATCCCATTGTTGCAAACAAAGACGGCACCAAATGAAATCATCATACGACTTTCAACTCCGATCTTCGCTACCTTCTGGAAAATTACTCTGCAGCTAGAAATTTCGTTAAGGTAGCAGTTGTTTCCTGCTTTACCGGCGAGTGTTTAGTTAGCGTAGGAGTTTCAAATATTTAATTTATAGTTTTAAAATTATACTTCGTATATTCGTAGTTGAAATTATAGTTAAATCAGAGTAATTTATATTATACTAGCCAAAGTACCCGTTCTTCGCACAGGCTAAAAAGGCTGAAAGGTGTAGGCTCTACCGATACATTTAAGGTATTGTTAATTAATTCTTCTTAATTGTTTACAAAATGACAAAACAGGAGTCTACAACATTTCAAAGTAACATATGTCAAATATTGGGAGAGGATAAGGATTAATGTAATAGAGACAGTCGTCGGAAAAAAACTTAAAATCTACCATTCCGCTATTTCAAATAATTAACTAATTTCGATCCAGCAGTTTATGTGAAAATCAACTTTATTTCTTCTTCTTCCTGAACTGTCAAAATATAGTGCAAACGGATGTTGTCATTAGAAAATGTAAGCATTGAAACCTAGGACGGTCACGGCAGCTCTTTCTTCTTCTTCTCCTTCTTCTCGAACTGTCAAATTTTAGTATTCACAGCTGTTGACATTCAAGTAATTTTATGTTTTCATTCTCTAAAAATGTAAACATTGAAACTTAGGACGTTCACAGGGCGTAGCCTGAGAGGATTTTAAGGAAATGAGTATGCCTATGTGTTGCATGAGTTTAAGATCTACCTTTGCCTAAAATTTCAAACCGGTCGGTTCAGTATTTTTCGCATTCACTTGCCACAACAAACCCACAAACCCACAAACAAACATACAGACACCACCTCTTCTTTATAATATTATAGATTAACAACCAGCATGATATTCCCATATAATTTTATCCTCGCTAATTTAAAATTCAAGGGAAACTTGTTTACTTCGAGTTAAAGGAAGTTTGAACTATAGGGCTCTGAATTATAGCGGTTATTGTTATTAAAACTCGAACTTTGGAGGTCAGCGAGAATGAAATTCGAATTATACTTCTACCTCTTAGAAATCAAAATTAGAATTAAAAATCTACTAGAGAGTGAAACAAAAACGGTTGCGCGCCAAAAACCAAACTGTTTAACCAAACAAAAACTGCAACCATCCATACCATCAACGAAGAAGCAATGGAAACAAATCCACTGACCTTCGGAGCCCACGTGTTAACACTCTTGGTTTATTCAATTACTTCGAATTTCAGAGACTTATGGGAACCAACTTCGAATTGTAGAGTTACACTTCAAATCTTTGAGGTGGAGTTTCATAGTATTAAAGAAACATAGTTTGAATTTTAGAGGCTAAATTATGCATGGAAAATAGTTCAAGTTATCGGAATGTATATGTTTTAATATAACATTTTCACAAGTGAACAGGCAAAGTTTTGAACTATCGGGGTTCGAGTTAGTTAGCAAAGTTCTACTGCATTTTAATTAACTAAACGTATTCTTAGTCTAATTTAGTTAATTAGTTTCGCTCTATAATTTCGCTAGAATAAAACTCTACATCAAAGTAAAATTGTAACTGGTTGGTAATGAATGAATCCTGAAGCCAGAATTATTATATAGTATCCGGTTGTATTGTACAACTAAGTTCCTACAAGTCTGACAAGTGTAGTTCCCTCCATGTTTACAATTCCAATCATTACAGTTTGAAGACAGGAAGTTCTTTACACGCAGAAAAATTGAACTTACACTCGAAGAGACTCTAAATCACAACTTTGACATTTATCTACAAAGCCATTTCTCCAAACTTTCAACTCCAAGAATGACATAACTTACTTTCTTTATTTACAGAAACGTGTCTCGTATCACATAGCACGTTGGAGTATCGGTCTTTCGTGAAACTGCCCTCTTCTCAGTTTTACCTCGACTGTTTCGGTACAAATTAATAGTATACAAATTGTTCTACTGTATATGAAACATGGTAATTTTCAGCTTGTGTTAGAGTAATCTTTCATATATCACTCAAAAATAATAGTACAATAATAATAGTACAAATAAAAATAATATATAGTAAAATTCAGCATTTTACCGAATTTACCTATATTATTTCGATCTATATTACCAAATTTAAGACACTTATACATAGACCTCAAAGTTTTCATAGGTTATAAAATGGTGAATAATCTTTACCTAATAATCTCGTGTTTAAATAGTTAAAAATGTTAAATCCTTTTTGATTAAAACTAAAATGTGGAGTTGGTCGCGTGCGAACTCACTCGTCCATATTCACCAGCTGTGATGGGGGCGTATTACCATTGGCTCTAGTAATGCAGTATCAACAATCCCCCAATATCCGGTCTAGTGACGACACAATCATTCATGTCATCATCTGGCCTATGCACAATGCTCAAAACGGCGAATAATCATCCCGGAAATAGTTGCAAGTCAGTCAGGAAGGGTAAAATTATTTACATTTGAAAATCATAACGTAAAAAAATATGATTTCCAGCAACACCCCTATAATCAAGTATTGTGGACATTATAGTGATTGTTTACCGGCACGGTAGCTCAGGGGACGCTCGAGTTAAGCCAGTGACTCCTGTCAGGCCATGAGTACCTCTGGATAACCCACATGACCCACGTCACAATGGTACCTCACTGTCTTTAATTTGCCGCACAGGTCAAAGTACTGGTATACTCATTAACTTTGCACATTAATTTCTCCCTATAAATATACTAGAAAACTCTAAATTTTCTTGTCAAATTTTTAAAATATTCCCTGTTTTTTTTCTTATAGATACCACTTACTCCTAGTAATATTAAGAGAAAAATACGTTCTCAATACAGGGAGGTGATAAACCATATTTTTTTACTTACGGAAATTTAAGTGATGTTCCAGTATTAATTTAAACTAGTGTTATTTTTCAGAACGTATGTAATATAGGTTTATTGTCAACAGTTTAGTACAACACCCCAATAAAGCCTTTTTATTTTTATTTAATATCCTCTTTTATGAGTTTTTTTTGTAATCGTACAAACACAGTTCGAACATACTGCAGAACTTCAAAATTTTTACTTATCAGCAGTCAAATAACATAATTTGAGTGGACAGTACGAGAAAAGCTGACTAAAAGAAGAGCCAAGGAAAGATAAAAATAATATTAAACGTGTGTTCTCTGTTACAGGTAATTTGACTTAAACGATACTGTAGGAACAGTGAGCAAATTGGCAGAAAATGGACTAATACAGCGGCTTTCTAAAGGAATTTTCATGGCGAGAACGGCAGCGTAATAACACATTGCTTGGAAGCAAGCCTATTGAGAACCGTTCTTTTCAATTATCCCATACCAAACCTGTTATTTATTTAACGCACATATGATTACCTCTATTGAACGATAAGCAGTTTTATAGAAGACACGTCGTTGTGTGTACTGTAAAAATATTTCTTTGATGCACGTTAGCTGTGTATACATGGCCATTCGGAACTAATGAAACCTAAACACAACAATCTGTACATGTATAAAGTTGAGTATTATAATATACTTTTCCTATAATGGTTTAGTACTAAAATAAATACTAATTTGATAAATACATATGAATATAATTGTACTTTAAAGAGCTGCATCAAAGTGTGTGTAATGAATTGTGTATGAAATTAAAGTGTGTGATTATTGCGACAAAGTGTATAAGGGGTGTATGAAATGGAAGTGTGTGATTATTGCGAAAATGTATGTAATGGCTTGTATAAGATGAAAGTGTGTGATTGTTGCAACAACGTGTGTGACGTCAATGTGTATAAATTAACTCGAAATATCCTGTGGAAGCCGAGGCAATGAAATAGTAGCAAGGTTTATCTGTTGTCTGCATGTTATTGTGCAACTCCTGGATGTTATCAGTAGTTCACAACTCCAACGGTAGATCTCGCGCCTCAGATCAATTCCAACTGATCGCTCTCACACGTCCCTCCTCTCCCTCACCCCCTCACACACACACACACACACACACACACCCATACACACTCTCTCTTCACACGTGGCTGTGCTACGCTCGTGGAGCATCTTCTCCTTCGCTGCGTCCCAAAGGGTCGTCTCGGAATTATCAATTACACATCATCTGTCGCAAGAAACCGTCTTGTAACAAAAGACACTTTCCGAACTTGGTAGACCTTACAATGGGAACAATTATTGGTTTAGATTTTTATAAACAATAAATATAGGCGTGTTTTTGGACTGAAGGAGAGTTAGATTTAAATAAGAAATAGTTTGTTATGCAAATAAATACCCGCAATTTAACTTTACTGCACATTATTTAACAAGTTAAAAAATCCCCACGTGGAGTAGGAAATGAATTGCAACACAGTCCAGTTGTGGATAGATTAAGGAACTTAATTTAGAAAAAATAATTATGATTATGCAACATTATTGAAGGGAAATCTTTCATCTGGGTGAAATTAATAATATAACAGAGAGAGAATAGATTCAGATGAATCGGCCCATTTATGTAATCATATGTTTTCGCCTACACAGTTAGAGCACTCAATGAAGTATGTTCCATTCTTATCATGATTGTTTTATTATGTTTTAATAGTTTACTTTAAACAATGGAAGTAAAAATATATTTAGTACATTATATGTCAAATTACATCTGAATTATGATTAATTATTTTAAGTTTTAAACCTAATTTGAATGAAAAAAATCATTTTCTGCTAATGGAATCAAATATCGTGTTATTTTTCTAAAAAATTAAATGAACCAATAATAGATCGCAGGTCAAAGACGAGCCCGGCAGCACTTTACCGGCACGACACCGGTTCACTTGCTAATTTGAAAAGGATAAAAGTTAAGACTGAAAACGAGTTAGAAGATTTTTTGTCGAGTTCGTTAAGTCGTGTTTATAAACAAATTCCACTTTCAGCCTAGCTGCAAGTTTTTACAAACCAGTGCTTTGGGACTTTTGGTTGAATTCCAACAAATTCACGTCTCCCTTCAATGCAATTTACTACGTTCAATTATTTTTAATATTGTGTTAATGACGTTGTAGTTGTTATTATTACCTTTTATACCTACATAAAATGGTGACCTAATTAAATAATAATGAAACAAAACACAACGACAACTATCATATCTTAATAACAAACACCGTGCTACAACGCCTTCATATTTATGAGCGCAATATTAATACATCACTCATGTTGCCACGTGTATTTTGCAGGCACCGTAGCATAATATCCAGAACAGTCCTAAATCCTTAACTATAAAAAGTTGAAACATTTTGATAAACTCTCTGTGTAATAAAATAATTTTAACCCTCATAACCTTGCCGTACCTTATCTTACCTTTCCAAAATGGTGACTTACCCGAAAAGGTATTTTAATCCAAATAAGAACAAGAAATGGGTATAAAATGATTGTGATGCGATTTTGTAGTCTTGACTGACTAAGAATGACATGATCCTTAGACTGGACCGTTAATTAATAGCTTAACAGTCAATGGCATTGAAGGAACCTACAGTTTAATGTGGGATCCGAACCAATAATTCTAGCCTTTGATAGCTATCTCATCTAATTATGAGGATGGTCTTTGCAAATAATTCGATTAATTTACCGTTTTAGAAGAAACAGCGTATTTCTATACGATATATTTCTGGTAAGTACTATTTAATAGTAGAGACTTTAATCCACAAAAGAAAATATCACATCCATCGTTTATGGCCAAAGTTCATAACTATTAACAATTTGCGATCTCTGAGTGACTGCAAAAGTTAGTTATATCGATAACTTTAGCTTTCTCGTTGTTAAGTTCTTGTCATGATCCAGCTGGACGAATCATCAGTGTCATGTGCATGTGTCTGACGAATCATCAGTGTCACGTGCATGTGTCTGATGAATCAACAGTGTCACGTGCATGTGTCTGATGAATCATCAGTGTCACGTGCATGTGTCTGATGAATCAACAGTGTCACGTGCATGTATCTGATGAATCATCAGTGTCACGTGCATGTATCTGATGAATCATCAGTATCACGTGCATGTGTCTGACGAATAATCACTGTCACGTGCATGTATCTGATGAATCATCACTGTCACGTGCATGTGTCTGACGAATCATCAGTGTCACGTGCATGTGTCTGATGAATCATCAGTGACACGTAAATGTGTCTGACGAATCATCACTGTAACGTGCATTTGTCTGATGAATCATCAGTGTCACGTGAATGTGTCTGACGAATCATCAGTGTAACCTGAATGTGTCTGACGAATCATCAGTGACACGTGCATGTGTCTGCACACGAGGTCAAACACGCCGCAGTCTACCATAGATTGAAACAAACAGACCAAAGTGGTGAACAAATTTGAACAGTTCCTTGTAAACACGCGCAGTGACTGTGGCCAGCATTCGCTAATCACTGTCATTGTTTGGCTTGGCGAGCAACCGATGGAAAGCTTAATGCTGTCCGTGCAAAAACCATCAGGTTGCATGGGATGCGGATTGTGGAAAGGCGTGAATAGAACTTCAATCTGGTCGCTAAGTGGAGAGATCGTGTTCACATCGGCGATTTGATTGGTAATTTTATTTCATGTTAGAAATGAGCCATTGAAAAATGTAAGGATTGTTTTCGAAACTTACAATACTTCCAAGATAAATTACTAATTACGTTCTCATTTAAAGTATAAAGTCTAAGAATACTAGTTGTTATTGTGTAAACACAATTCAAACCAGTTCCTAATTTCATAATACCCCCGTTGCAGCAGAACTGCGTACTCAGCGAATTTCCAAATAAATAATATAATAATATAAATATATGACAAGTTTTATCAAAATCTATCGATAAACTTAAGGATTATTTGTCCATTCTTCATAAGATTAACATTGGAAAGAGTATGCAGGTTTGCTGCTGCGAGGAACACTGAAAGTAGGCATTTATACCATAAACATTTTCTATTTTTAAAAATTATACCAACTTTCATCAACATTTGTCCATAAATAAAGGAGTTTGCCCTTTGACGTGTGATTTATGAAAATGTGAAAAAGTTTATTAATTAAAATTGCTAAAGTTTTCTTATAAATTGTCTGATATAGACAATGATATAGATAATTGAGGCGATAAGATTCACTGAAGAGTGGAAGGGAGCTACTTAACAATAGGTCGATGCGTGTCTCGCACAGCTGCTACGTCGAGGGAATACGCCTGCAAGTGGCGAGGGCCACTTCCAAATATATAAATGTTTATGGAGGACGGTTCCTCATTAACTATCCATCACTTTATCATACAAAATAAGCAAACTAGAATTTTTCAGCAGTAATTTAGTAAACTGGGATTGGAGCGAATAAAATTGAAGTGGTTTACTCACATCCATAATCCAATATATCTTTCGTGATGTTCAAAACAGAGTTTAAACTTAAATTACGTAATGAAATTCAATATACAACCATAAGTAGCTCACCATTTACGACTATATTTTATTCATTTATTAGAACCATTGCTTATATTTGAATAAAGTAACACAGAGAAACGAAGAAATATAACAAGAAACGGCCAAATCTTTTGGAAAGAATCCCTTAAATTCAAAGACTCTTTTGAATAATGTAATAAGAGAGAGTAAAGAAAGGAGAAGACGCAGGAGCCCGGAGTATCCTGAAAGGGTCGGTCTATTTAATGAATAAAACAGAGATGAGGTTGTGAAGTGTCAGTCAGCCAGAGAGTGCGAGGAGTCAGCAGCAACAGGCCTCATCACCCGAGTCATCTACGTCCACGACCGCGGTTTATACGTACGACACAGCGCGGGATTACCCTTACATTTTTATCGTCAACGTCAGGAAATAGCTTCTAACCTTAAGTGCTCTGTTCAGTCCAACTTCCATTCTCTAATGTAAATTAACATTTAATACACAAAGTATTTATCGTCACCATACGTTTAGTTATCCCATTGATACATAAATTGACTCAGTAATCCTGTGTTTATTAATTTCGTCATTCATACACGACGGAGTTCAAATGAGCGTAATATTCTCAGAAGTTGTTTGCTTCAGGTGTGCGAATGCGAGACGGTTACAGTACAAAGGCGACGCGCCGGTTCCATTAAAGTTTCGGATTTCACCGTAGCTTTGATTGAGGTGTTGTGTTGCGTCGAATCAGCTGATGAGCGGGAAACTCGCGTACCACGCTGTGACGTCACTCATCAGCTGTTGTTTCGCGATTATCAAAGTGATATTAGGTGTGTTGATGGGTCAGCTGATGAGTGGGAAATTCACAGATCTCTCGGTGACGTCTGACCTCTCGCTCTTCTTGCTTCTGCATTTTTCAGCCCCTCAAATATTCATGGCCTGCCCCTCGCTCTCCAATGGCCACCGCGGTTACATCTCCTTCCCTCTAAAATCCTGCCTCCGTAAAAAAGGGGAGTGCAGATCTTTTAGCGTGATGTATAGTAGGGGTGTGCTGAAACGTTTAGAAAATTTATTTTGAACAGATTGATACGCATTTGTATAACATTTTAACCCGTACCTGTCGATACTTTACGACAAATTAACAAAGAAAAGTTTAGTTATGTAAAAGTAATTTATGAAATAATAACTTACTTTACAGTTTTAGAATTGCCTTAGTTTAACTTATGTAATGCAATGTTAATAAAAACAATGTTCAATTACTAGTCATAAAACGGTTTTATGTAGTTACAAATCAATAAAAAGTAACACAAGAATATTCCTTTAACAAATCAGTTCTCTTTAATAACTCACTCTTAATTTGTAATTAATTTGTGAATTGACTAAAAGCCTTTACCTCTACAAGATAAACTGCTTATCCTGTTGCAAATAACATCAGTGGGAAGTGTCAATGCAAATCCATGTGTTCTGTGAGCCAACCGCCCAGGGCGCGCCGTTTGACCCAGTAACTGGCAGAAAGCATCCGTGCTTATGCTCCGGTGCGTTCCGTCAGCTTCTGCCTTCAGCAGCATGATTATCTTCTGAACACCTCCGACTGTTTGGATAGAGTAAAACAGCACCGATCATATCACACGTGAAATCTGTCATTTTTATTCGTGAGTAGATCAATCCATTTTATTTGTTTTTCTGTCACACCTCAATCGTTTCATTACTTTTCGGCTGGTTCCAATTAATAACTCAGTGACAGTCAAAGAGTGGGTGCAGGACTGGCTTAGCATCCAATAAACCCGGGACTGTCGCCGTGTTTGAGAAGTCACTCTATCCCGTTGGCGCTGGTTAAATAAGTAGTCGGTAGATCACGTCAGAGGTGTAGTGTGGCTTAAAACCTATGAAACATAACTATTCGCAGGATTTTACGTAAAACACCATAACTACAAATTTGTGTATATGAAGTAGGTTCGTTAAGCCAGTTTTTCAATGATAGAATTATATTTTGATCACCCTTGATCTACATCCAGATCACATTTCAATAATGATTCACTTCTCTAAAATTTCCGCTCAATACTCTCCCAATAAAATCTACGATTCTCCACACTACACATCCGTGTATGTTTCGTATGATAAGCGGTCAAATCATGTTAACAAGTAACTAACGTCTCACCTATAGGCCTTCGTATTATTGAATTTTGCCACAATTACTCCCACGGCGGTTTTTGGTGGGGAAGCAATTTACGGGATGCAAATGTCCCGGAAGTGATGTCATACTAGTATGTTATGAGAACAGCTGCTTCAGACATATCCATGATCTTACTTATATTTCCCACAGGGAGGTACAGTAAATACCGTACATATTTCTAAAGCGTTCCTCCGTCTTCCGTCTTGCCAGCACTTGTCGACACCCCTCATGTCCGATATTAAGCGGTACCATATTTATCCCACCTGGACCATCTTATATCTCGCCTATCCATCACTGTAACGGCGAGGCAGGCTATAACGTCCTCTGTCGGAATCCTTTACTGCTCGTATCATGTGGCTGTTTTTCATTACCCAACGCGTTGTCTCCTCGACTCCAGGATTGTTATTCCCGTCATCTCCTCTGATCGCCCTTCATATCCGCGGGTAAATGTTGGCCTCTCCATTACCCATTATGACGTCACCACTCCTGCTCTCTCGTTTCACATTTCGCCTCTCCTCTCTTATTTCAGAAAGTGTTTTACTTTGTGGAAGACACCCTGAAACACTTTATATTTTACGATGTTCTTTATCTTTTACAAACTAACTCTTCGAGGACATTTAGTACAAAATTTTGGAATGTATTTACCGACACTGTAAGAACTGAAAAATATATATAAATTTAATTAGAGTTTTGTTCCTGCTTTGATAGTAATTATGCGTTTTTTCTTAGTTTTATGTTTTATAACCCATGAAAAACCGAAATAAGTTTTATTCCAATTCCTGTATGTCTGTCTGTAACACTAAATTAGGTATTTTTGCAACGCTCTGTTATGAAAATGGATGAGCTCATTGTGATTAAACTTGGTATCATTATTTTATTCCTTTTCGAGAAGGGGTTTTTACTTTAAGCTGAGAAGTGGTCTCTCTAAGATGATTTATAGATTTATAGACCTGGCAAATAAAAATCAATACTAGTTTGTTTAAATTGATCATTGATTTCAAACCTATTCAAAACATTTACTACATAATATTAGATTGAATTTAAATTAAAACCTAAACCAAACTTTACTAATGATACAGATTTTCTAATTTTGTTTGATTTATACAATTTAAAATGAATACTGAAAATAATGGAGCTGAGAATTGATATTTTTAATTATTTAGCCATAGAAGAAAGTATCCGCCTTCTTAAAACTGCACAAAACTCGAACAAAGGATATTTTAACTTAAAGTAATTTATATGTTTTAAGATTATAAAGTTTATTTTAAGTGTTATTTTAATTCAAATGTGAAGCAATTTCCTCAGGCGTTACATTTTAGTAAACGAATGTAAATTATTTCCGTTTACTTCGCAAATAAATACATTTTAAAAGGAAACCAACTACTTGGAAAACGTCCAGCTTTTAAGAACGGTATAAGTCGTGATTTGAGTTTTGATGGAATCCTGATTTGAATTATAATCAGTTAAATAATATAATTTAATCATTTATCGTCTCAAACATAAATGTCAAAACGTTAATTGCATCATACGCAAAGCTTTACATCTGCCTACTCAAATTTTTAACAACATTTAACTCTTTTTCCACATCTAAAACACTAATAATTGAACAAAATCTGAAAGTAATGTTCTTAATTTACCTTCAACATAAATAGTAGATGTACATTTTCCAATAGCGGTGTAATACTAGTAACCTCTTTAATTTAGAACCGAGACACGAATAGTTAGGCTGAAAATAAATCCAAAGTGTTTTCTTCAATAACATGCACAATTGGCTAAATTTACGAATCAAACTTAATTTAATTTGATCACATAGAAAAAATTGTAAATTGTTTGTTGTGTTGTACTTAAAAATGAAAAGGAAACAATTTTCTGTGCTGGAAGTTATTGTTAAAGTACAGTAAAGTCGAGTTCGGCTCTGCTCCGGTAGATCGCAGCACCAAACCCAATCATTCGCATTCTGGCCGCTCCTTGTTCAATTACCTTACATCGCGCCTACTACATCGCTCCATCTCTCTCTCTCTCTCTCTCTCTCCTTCCTTCTTTACTTAATTGAAAATTGAAAGGTATTCAACGTGTTACTTTGTTTCGCTAATTAGAATCGTGAAAAGAATCCGTGGTGAAAATATAAAGAGTTGTTTAATGTTG
This sequence comes from Nephotettix cincticeps, assembly GCA_023375725.1. NCBI lineage: Eukaryota > Metazoa > Arthropoda > Insecta > Hemiptera > Cicadellidae > Nephotettix > Nephotettix cincticeps. The sequence continues at coordinate 19,765,725 of CM041789.1, read as the reverse complement.
CCGGTTGCAGTTTCCAGAATGAACGTTACACCAAAGTGGTAATGATTGAATGTAAAGGTCTCCCAAAATATTTTATATTAATTTTTCTTAATGATATTATTTAATAATCCTTATATAATAGGTTGACAGTTTAAAAAACAAAATACACACATAGTTTATCTTGGCATCGTGCCAAAAATGGATCAGTGAGATATTTTAATTGAATTTGCTACAATTTTGTAGAAAAACTATAGCCAGATACACATTTCATACATGTGTGACGTTACAACAGTTTCCTCAGGATATCCCAGAACGAATATAATCTTGTAAAGGAGGTGTCTACATTAAAACATTACAGTCACATAACATTTCAAATGGCGATTCAGAAGTTATCAATCATGGGAAATGAAAAATTCTATAATCGTCTTAACTTAGAAGAAATCTCAGAAAAAATGAAAACTGTAAAGTACATAACATTTTAATTGAAACGAAGTAAGGATTCACGAAGATATACTAAGTGTAACATTGGTTCCTTGGAAGTAAAACAATTCACTATCTTTATAAGCCACGAATTAAAGTGTAGCGTTAACGAATAAAAATGTATGTAGCGAAGCCAGTTAAAGAGTCATGCGGCGAGATCGGTGGTGACGATTAGGTACAAGCGGAGACGCCTGGACCACGCAAACCTCTGCCTCCAACACTACAACTTGAAGAGTATAGAACAATATGTTACGTCATACTGCTTGGTAAACAGCTGTTTTCTGTACAAGTGTTGAGGTAAAAAAATCAGCTGATGTTATGTGTTAAAAAATACCTTTCCTGTAAACAGCTGTCCTTATAACCGTCTGACGTCACTTCGATGACAACTTTTGACATGGATATGTCTTAGCTCAAGGGGAGGGGGTTACACTCTCGTGGCAATCCGTCAAACCTAAATTTTAAACGGAAGTGACGTCACATGGTTATAAGGATAGCTGTTTCTAGAAACCGAAAACATCCCCTTTAGACAAACCCATGATCTAAGCTATTTCTCAAAGGGATGTTAAAGCCTTTTTTGTTCTGAAAATTGCTAACACCCCCTCTCACCCAGAGCTTGGATCTATGTCAAAAGATAATATTAGGTATTGTTTAGTTCATGAATAAATCCTAAGAAAAGAATAAATCAGCTATTTGTTTAAGATATAAGTAACAGGTGGACACCACTTTATGAGCAAAGTCAAAAGAAATACATTGTACAATTTTATATTTTATTAGATTGTGATTTATATAATATATCTAGAAACAGGTTATTGGGTTTTACATTCATCTAAAATTTTTCTGCATAATTCAAAACAAGGTAAACAAACAAACAAAAAGAAAAATATGGTGATATAAATAAATAAAGGAAGAAACTTTACCAAAGAAGTTTACAGTGTTTTTGAAATGAAAATGTTAAATAATGTAAACAGATTCAGCCATGTGTAAGAACTACCGTAACAAAAACAAAAGATAATTGTTGAAAATTGGAAATTAAATAGGAAAAGATGTTTCTGAGTTGGCGGAGACAAATGAGAGTGAGGAGATAAGGCAATGTGGAGGTCGTCGCGCTCCAGCAGTTGCAGCGAGAAATGGAAAACTACATTACTTCATCCGGCACAACTAGCATTGTGGTTGTGTGATAAGTGATGTAAGGGAACCTCTTATACATACCGATATGGCTGAGTACGTCTAAAGTCCCTGGATCGGCTACACATGTCTAGTTAGCCACTGCGGCACCTCGCCTTACACGCAGCTGAGGTTGCCTCGAGTGTCTAACATTCACATTCACATTAGTCACCGGCACATCCTGGTGTTAACTATAAATATCTATCACCAAGTGTAGCTGAATACGGTCCTTGGCTGAGCTGGAACCTATAACATAATAATCCGGACTAAGCCGGTAGAAAGCCAAACGTAAAATGATTAAAAAGCAGTAGAATAACAACAGTCAGACCGGTGCTGCCCTAACTCTCGTGGCATGTGTCGTGCTCCTTTGTTTTATGAGTGTGACATCTTCAGCTTGGTATTTTTTGAGTTTTTGCACTGCTTTAGGGTCAGATTTCAGATCCAGAAACGTCAAGAAATTTTATTTTACAAGTCGTGTTGGAAAATGTACGCTATAATAATTTAACTGACGCAACAACTGTGTTGTAACGCACCTATCGCAGCAGCCTCTAGCGGAGCAGTAACGCAACAACACCCCGCGATCACTGTGCCTTGACCCCTCGTATTGAATTAAATATGGAGCGGTATGCGAGGGGCGATACGCACATGTGGCGGCCTCCCCCGCACTTAATATCGGGATTTCACGTTCCAACACTCACAAAACACATCAGGTGTGCATTACACCTAACCTCTCACCGAGCCCAATGAAGCTTCTTTGATTCTTTCAATTTAATAGGAATAACTCATAGTTTTCAGCAATTGTTTTAAACTTTTCGTACATATAGGTAAAATACGATCAAAACCAGAAAATTTCAACCTTAAACTAACTTAAACAAATAACTGGGACGGTGGCGACGTCCTGTAATCCAGCTACTTGGAGGTCACGAACTGTGGATAATTGTGATAGATGGTCGGTGGATGTAGTGTTCTCTTGTGTGGATTAACGTCCACACTATTGAATACTACGTTAATCCACAAAGACCATCCTCATAATTAGACCAATTCGTAATTCAGAGGCCGTGGTTTGGATTCCACGTTAAACTGTAGGTCCATTAGTTGCCATAGGCTGTTGGAACATGTCAGCCTTAGTCAGTAACAAGACTACAAGATCGCGCCACAATCATCCTACACTCATTCCTCATTCATACTTGGCTTAAAATACCTACCTGGGTGGGTCGCCATTTCAGTTAAAAAGTATAAAGTACTTTTGTTGTACCAAAATAAATGTTAGAATCCATGACCAAAATGAAACGAGTTGGTATTGTGCTTGTTATTTGATGGTACTTTGTTATTCTGTGATATTTTAGTCCCTACAATTAATAGTATAACCTAAACGTCTCATCAGATTCCACAATCCGATTTCGAGTTGCTCACAATGTCTAGGAGCACAGAGAGCTTTGAACAACAACAGGCTGCCATCCGATTAGACTAAGTGGACACAAGTTTTGAATGGAACTGAAAGGGAATTGGGAACGCCATAATGAAACAAATTAAACAGCGAACACAAATTAAATGGAGAGTGGGTCATGGTAGCCAAGGGGGGAGGAGGGCAAAGTACAACAAAACAAGTGAACTGACATGACTTAAGGGGAGCATTGTCTCCGACGTGACTTGGTCGCCGTCGCGCACAATGGGAAATTTCATTTCCTATCCCCGCCGCCGCGCGCGCTGTGTGTCTAAACTTGCGTCTGTTGTTGTTCCCTGATGCATGGTTATCACTACATGCACAATGTGCTCATTTGGTGTTACCGCTCTAGTCTAGCTTTGTTGACTCGCCACATGCGTCCGGTAACTGTGCAAGGAATTATTGTATTTTGTACATGGATTTTTACCCCCCTCTGCGAAGGGGGTAGCAATTTTCGAGATACAAAAAGAGTGATGGAATTGACGTCATATGGTTAGGAGAACAGCTGTTTAGAGAAACAGAAAACATCCCCTGCAGTTACATCCATGATCTAACCTATTCCCCAGGGAAGTAAATACAAACTTTTTTGTTAATAATAACATAAAAAATGTTCATTGAAAAAGTGAATTCGTAACTTTTATTCATAGGTGGATGTGTTTTAATTTTTTTGCATAAGTGAGTGTCAATTGTAAAAAATGTCTGTATAGGGAAAGTATTTCGGCGGTGTAAAGGATTAGTCAGTTAGGCAGGTTGACTAGTTTCAACAGACATCAGTCACTACACGTTCAATGAACTTTTGGAACGGTTACTTTTGATGATCGGTGAATTCCGTTCCAGTGAAATGTAACTGTGACAAACGCCGAACGTTCGAATCGTTTTGTAACTGATACAGAAAAACACGAGGATAAACGGAGCAATGAAGTAACTCACTCGTTTTTCTTGCACCTAACCATTGTAACTTTGGGAGCGATGAACTGAATCAGCAAAAGTGCTTTCAACAAAGCTTTTTGTACAAGGAAAATAAATGTTCTAAATTATTACCGTAATTATTGAAGGGTTTCAACACATTTAAATGGTTTCAGAATAAAAGTTTAACAAAATAACTATCTCAGTTACATTACTGAAGTAAAGATCGTTGATCAACCTTACTAGTTTACTTGGTTGTGTGAATCAGTTGACGAGTAATGGGTGGGTCATTGCCAAGTTATTACAGTAGCTTACTTGTTTCATGGAAGAAGAAGAATAAGAAGGAATGAGGAGGAGAAGGAAGGGGTGAGAAGAAGAAGAAGAAGAAGAAGAAGAAAGAAGAAGAAGAAGAAGAAGAAGAAGAAGAAGAAGAAGTTAGAATGAGATGATGTAAAACCTTTTTAATTTTTCATTTATTAAATAACTATACAGATTATAAAAACATCAAGCAAAATTACTTGTATCACTATGAGTTAAATTTTACAAGACAAAAAGGGTGTTACGTAATAGTTTTTGTATGTAATAATTTGTAGACATCGGGTTGTAGGCGGAAGTCGGTCAGTAAATATTAGCAATATTTCTTCATCTGTTCAGTGTTCGCAAAGAGCAAACGTACTTGTTTACATTTCCCCTGTTATTGGATTGATACTCCCTCTTTATTATAACTTCCAGAGCTACCAGATGTTTCTGCTGCCTATCACATCTGTACTTTTAATATCCCAGTATTGCATATTGAGATCGAAGATTATTTCCGGTCCATAAATAAAACAACACTACTTTTTTTCTGTAGACTAAATGACACATGTTTTACATTTATATTAAATAAGGGTCGAACAAAGTAATTAAGATTCAAAATAAAATTATTCTACTGGCTATTGAATATTATTAATTGTGAATGTTGAATATAGTTATCCATATTGTTACATTTACCGGCCTATGCCCAAGGTTCAGGTAGAGCTAGCCATCACATTTACCGACCCGTGTCCAATGTTTAGGTAGACCTTGCTATTATATTTACCGACCCGTGTCCAAGGTTTAGGTAGAGCTTGTCATTACATTTACCGATCCGTGTCCAAGGTTCAGGTAGATTTAGTCATATCATTTACAGACCCGTGTCCAAGGTTCAGGTAGATTTAGTCATATCATTTACCGTCCTGTGTCCAAGGTTCAGGTAGATTTAGTCATATCATTTACCGTCCTGTGTCCAAGGTTCAGCCATTACATTGACCGATGACTGCGGAGGCAATGGCTACCCCAGTGACCGACCTTTGCTTGCGTTAGGCACGCGATACCTCCATTTTCTTGATTGACACAATCAATTAGACAATCAACAAGGCACTTAGTTCCCCTGAGATAGAAATCTCCGTGTGGTTCCCCCTTCGTCGCCAATACCCGCGTTTGGATACGTGATCGCTGTATAATGACGCTGTTTGCTCTCACTCATGTTCTCACTCATTTATAGCCGGCTACCTCAACCCACAACTCGTACTGGTGATTGGAGATGTATAAAAACTACCCTATTCGCTTGGTTAATCAATAACAAGTTCGAATTTTTTAGCAGAATGTACAATTTGGATCCTCAGAGAAGCTAAAATAAGGCTTGTATAAATTTCTACCTGTCTCTCTGTAAAATAATTACCTCTAAAACCCCCCTTTTTGAGCAATACTGGACATATTTGTTCCAAGTTACAGAACATGTACAGTAAGTGATTTAATAGAAAGAAATAATCATCAATTGTCAAATTAAATTTAAAATTAGTTTTTTACATAGATTTTTTAAAAATCTATTTCAAAATTATGTCATTTTAAAATGTTACCTTAACATCCATCGGATTTCTAATCCAATATAAATTACATAATTGTAAAATAAGGCTGAGAATTATTTTATGAATTCAGGTTAATATTTTATCGGGATAATAAGTATTGCTTTTAACACGATCACCATACAAAGGAGTTACTGCTAGCTTGATCTAAAGTAATAAAATAAACAAATATATTTTCTGTTTTAAATTTTTCCTCAAAATCCACATACGTTGGAACCAACAAGGTGAAAACTGGTTCAGTGATTTCGACGGTGCAATTAATTCATCACAACAGCCACATACAGGGTGTGCCGACGCCGGACACAATGCCGGACTTGTTATCTAATAATCACAGCTGAATGGGCTAATTTATTAGTTAGATGTCCGTTATAATTACCTGCAGTGATGCTGTAATGCTCATATCCCATATCCAGCATGTTATTCCATGCAGTCTATCCCGTAACTACAGTATGAGATTACACCTCCCCGCCCATAAACAAACAGCTCGACACTTTCATCGCCGCATTGTTTCATTATGCTCCGGGAAAACCTTTCAGCTATTTTAAACGGGAACTTTCGTCAAATATAGGACACTTTTTCGTTTAGTTATTACAGTTAATCAAGTGGTTAAAACACAAAATATAGGAAAAATTATAACTGAAGTATAATTATGTATACTTTATAGAGTTTAGTAGTTGTTCTATGATATGTCTAAGCTCTGGGGGAAGGTTAGCAATTTATGAGACGCAAAATGTGCAACGGAAGTGAAATAAAACGGATATTTTTTTATACTACTCAAAAGTTTAGTATTTTGTAAGAATATTACGTTATATTCCATAAGCTATGAAGTTACTAGAATGTTTATTACAACCACTTCTTGTTACGAATGGCTTTTGTCCCCCTCACGTACCACTTTCAGATTCGCAGACTCCTACAAGGATAACAAGATAGCGCCACAATCATCCTATACTCGTTTTTCATTCATACTTGGGTTAAAATACCTACCTTGTGCCACGGTTGCCATTTCAATTTTCAAATCTAATCTATAAAGGAGGCAAAAATATTTAATACTATGTGATGTCAATTTCCTAAAGTCTCGAAAGAAATTCATATTCCAACTTTACCACATGTTTCCAATCGTGAAGCACATTAAAATAGGCCCATATAAATAGGGATTTAAAACGGCACAAACGGATTCATTCATATTGGAATCCCTGTTTGGCGTCAAAGCCATCGAGCTGTGGTTCAGAGGCGTCGGAGTCGGGTCGGGGCTACGCCGACGAATATATGAATTACCATTAGCGTGCGGGCAGCGGTGAGCAGCCTGTGTTTTGCGCCCTCTAATATCTCTCTGATTAATTGATTATGCCAATACGTCATTTGCCCACAGTACGACCATAAATGATGAAATATTTGAGTCCATAACATGTTCTTGCCTTGTCGTTTATACGACAGCTCCGGTCGCGTCGTAAATAATAACTGGGAGTGTATTACACTCCACCATTCATCGATTGAAAAAATGCACTACCATAAAAACTACTTCCTTATTTAGATAAAAGTTTCTACAGCTACATAAAACACGTAAATATCTTAACGTTTTGCTGTTTGTTTGTTCAAATTGCTATAGCCTCAATCCCAAATTGGTGGCTTTTTCTCATGTAACGTTCTGGCCAAGGTCTAGTATTAAAGTTTTTACGTCACATCGACCGACCAACGGCTGAACGTGTCTTCCGGTACATGGTGGCAGTCTGAGAAATTAAATTTTATATTTTTGATGACCGGGAATCGAACCTTTAGGTGGTCGACCAGTACTACTGCCAATCGTAGTGGTAGCCCCCTGCCGCCTCGCCGCTACTCCTGTTAACCCCCTTACTCACTAACATATCATTCCCCACTGCCAGAGTCCAGCAGCCGGACCAGGAAAGTACAGCCCCACAGAGTACGGTAATCCCCGTTTTTGCGCCAGCTGTCATTACACGGGTCTCGACCGGCTTAAGCAGCTCAATAACACGTGAAACTCCACCTGACATTGATTCTACTTTCATCCTCCCATCGACATATCGACATGTGTGAGCTTATACGTCTAATTTTATGCCAGTTTTTAGCTTACATTGCGTTGCATTCGAAAATTAAATATTTTATATGTATTGTTTCATGTCTGATTATCAACAATTAGACTCCTCGCGATAATTTACACTGTTAATATTCCAGTTATGAGCGTTACAAACTTTGGTCTCCCAAACTACTTTGAATAATGAACATCTGTTTAAGTTATCTACAAATTAAGAACACCCCCTGAAGTGCAGCAAGGAAACTTTCAACATTCGTGGGGTGGAGTCCTTAGAGAATTTCTAGCCTCTTCTTAGTTTACGTTCACTACGATGATAACCCACATAATCTGTACCTCTAAGTGCAGTAGAATGAGGATTATTTCTTATTTTACAGAAATCCTCCACACTTTACTATGCTCGAGTGTGTGAGCTCAGTGAGAGGGTTATCTCCACATGAATACAATTCATTGTGGAATGTTGGATATTTTTAACATTGTTGTGACAATTTCTAAATTAATATTAACTATTCAAATTGTAAAATCGTTATTTGGATCATTTGTCTTTTCGTACTAATTAGTAGTAGACACCCTGTGTGAGGCTGTGCGGTGTCTCCTTGATTTCTCGTACTATTGAGTAATCCTAGACACCCTGTGTGAGGCTGTGCGGTGTCTCCTTGATGTCTCGTACTATTGAGTAATCCTAGACACCCTGTGTGAGGCTGTGCGGTGTCTCCTTGATGTCTCGTACTATTGAGTAATCCTAGACACCCTGTGTGAGGCTGTGCGGTGTCTCCTTGATGTCTCGTACTATTGAGTAATCCTAGACACCCTGTGTGAGGCTGTGCGGTGTCTCCTTGATGTCTCGTACTATTGAGTAATCCTAGACACCCTGTGTGAGGCTGTGCGGTGTCTCCGTGATTTCTCGTTCTAATGAGTTTACCTCGACACCCTGTGTGAGGCTATGCGATGTCTCCTTGATGTTGCGTACTAATGAGTACTCCTAGACACCCTGTGCGAGGCTGTGCGGTGTCTCCTTGAAGTGTTATCGAGTTGTCTAACTCGAACATGTCGTGATTCACGCCGAGTGCCAATGCAGATGGTGTAAATGTCTGGTTTACCCAGCAATCAATAACAATTCACCGGCGGGACACGATCCTAATGCTTCTCGAGGCAGTTGTGTCTGTGTCACATGTTGTAGTAATGCACAACATGCTGTAGGTCTCCAAACGACTCACCGCTAACTCGCTTTTTATACGAATTGCTTTCAGACTAATGTTTGCAAGCAGTTATTTTTAAATGTTTATTCTAAATTTCCCTTGATACTTATAAACTCATGGTATGGAAATAATGAAAAATACTTCAACACACAATTGTTGTGAAACAATATATTTTTTAATACATACTTTATTACCTATAAAGTAATAGAATATTTTATCATAATAGCAAATTTTTTCTCTAGTCGTTCTCCATGGCATTATTTAAAATTATATTAACAAGCTATTAAATATTGTACCTTGTAGTACTTTTCAGTAGTCCGCAGTTCTTTGTGTAGGCTCAAATGCATTTAATATATTTTGTCTGTTGCATTTTTCTGTAAAATTTATCGATTTTCAGTATACAAATTCGCGAAGTTGGCAATGTTAAGATATCTAACAATTTTTTACTATCGTTTTTAAATAGAGTCTATGAATTTAAAATTGTCTATAGTTCTCGGAATCAATTAGGGAATTATAATTGTATAAAGCTAATCGCCGCGAGCCGCTGATCCCGGGCCGGTTCCATTGCCCCACGTAACATCCCGGGATCTAACTGACGTTTTGTCCAAATAAACCGCTCAGCCAGTGACAGTTATTGGCGCATTGTTGCCAACATCGCGTAATCTAGCGACTAACTTTCCCCGAGTTTCAGACAGAATTATCAACCAGAAATCTGACGATGCCACAATGCCTGCCGCTGCGTAAGCGTCAAATTTCACTGCGGCCGTTTACCATCTTAGAATTAGTCTTCTGGATCTGTCACCCATTTTAAATGAACAATTTTTAATGTAGTAACATAATTATTTCTTTTTAAAATTACTAGTTTATTGCATTGAGGTTATTTTTAAATTTCCTTGCCAAGAAACCTCTCGAGGTTTGAGTAGCCGAATAGGGGATGACGGTTTTCAATGTTTCTCCATCACCGTTGCTTTCTAAAGAATCTTACGTAAATTAATCCTTAAACTTATTGTTCATTAATTTATACTACTTAATAGATATCTTTTGTCAAACTAGAAGTAGTATGTTACTAAAACTTTTACGGGGGACATTTTCCATCACAATAAGTTAAAAAACGTTTCAGGACGTCCGAAAAAAGCCTAAATACCATAAACCCACTATTACGAATAATGGACTTCAAACCAAGGATAGAATAAGTAGCTGCAAGCCTTGATAATGGAAATATAAATTACCCAAAACTAGTTGCGTACCGACGACTGATAAGAATTTTTTGACGCAAAGTTGCAACATAAATAGTCATTATTCATTCTTTTGGCAAGAATTTTTAAACATATTTATCGTTAGTTCAGTATAAGTTTTTAAAAACCATTACGAAAAATTTTGAAAAATATTAAATTTAAGTTAGATTAATCCCTTAGTACAAAATTTCTAATAAGGTTTTGAATACATTGAAGGGTTTTGTATTTCCTGTAATTTAAATTAATGAACCGTTTGAAGCCCTTTTTTCCATTTCCGCCCCATTAAACATTTTCTTGTAATTCTCAATAATGACGTCACCGCAGTAAGGACCAGCAGCGCCCCTGGCGGCGGCCGCGTCGTTAACGGAGTCTGGGTCCGCTTATTTCCTCAGTTCGGTGCCAAAGTTATTCCTTAATTTTCCGCCCGGGCGCCTGCCGCCGCCGGGGCTGCGCACCCGATATCATTTTTGATAAGATCGCCGCAGGAAATTATATTTAGTTGTGGGTTTTTCCCAGTGGGACCGAGAGGCGTTATCGTAGTTGGGCAGGGTTGCCAACTATTGTGACGGAAATTGGGCGAGAGCCGCCGTCACTGGCTATGACCTTTGTCTAAGTCTCCGACCCCGAGTGGATCGCTTTACGGACCCCCTCCCCCCACGGGTCCGGTACCCCCCGAACCATCCCTCAGGAACTTCGCCTCCGCTCGTGCTATCAATAACATTGCCCTCAACCTTTGATCTTTTCTTACCGATTCGTTTTGATCTTCTCGGCAGATCATTTAATTATACCCTCCATCGGAGACTCGATTCTAAGATTTTTGAATCGGAAGAACTCCTTTCATTACAGCATGATATTTATAATTCAGAAAGAAGTAAACACGTGTAGTTTAAATAAAATAATAAATAAACTGTATCAGTGGACTGACACAACCTTTCTCCCTTAAGCAAATGAATAAAATACAAACCGTACCTTTACTAAAACCGTCGTAGTCTAAATTTATTATTTAAATACCGTTCAAAAATATATTATTTTAAACATAATCATCCACTTTCAAACTAACAATGATAAAATAAGTCAACGTAATTTTTAGAATTTTAGGGATTATGTGATAACGTTGGATAATGTGACCTTAGTTGTGTCGGAAAAATGAATAGTTAAACACTTTTTTATTTTAAGTTTTAAGAATAAACTTCAGTTCAAAATAAAAGTTAAAATTTAGTTTATAAATATACAGTCAGACTGACATCCATCTGAACACCACTTTTTGGATTCAGGGAGCCTCAAAACAGATTTATCCACTCTCAACTCAAATTCTAAAATTTTTACGAAAACAATACTTTCTCCATATACTGTGTATAAGGAGAGAAAGAAAGAAGTGAAAAACGTGCTTGTTTGGTAACATTATTCTAGCCATAACTTTTTATTTGAACCATTCATGACAATATTTAGAATGTCAAGCGATTGTCCCAGTGAAGGGATCGATCCTGTTGCACACGATAGTCAGTATTTATAGAATATTTTGTCTGTTTCAGGTAATAATACATTCGTTGTCATCATAAGTGTTTTGGAGCGAAATCTGTGAGTAAGGTGTAGAAATTTATTTCTATTTAGTTTTTAAATCTAAGTTTGATTATTGCTATCAGATTCGTAAAATAGTTCAAATTCAGATTTTAGTGCATTAATTTTATTATTTGGAATGTAATTTAATTGATTTATATAAATTCCGTAAATGTTTTTACCTCACTAAAGTCAACAGATTTTATATACATAATATGTATATACTTATTTCTCTGGAAAATAAGGTTTTAGCTATTTAACTTCAACCGAACTTTATTACCGAATTTATTACCACTTTCCTATTCTAAAATTAATTACACGTATATTTGAACCAGAGTAATTCCGGCCTACTTGTAGGGTCATAGCATTGTAGAACTGTCGGGTTAAGTGGATGTGATTTCTTTTGTGTAGATTAATGTCCGCACTTTTGAATTATACGTGCATCCGTAAAGACCATTATCAAAATTAGACCAGTGCGTAATTCAGAGGTAAAATTGTAGTTCTGATCAAAAGTTAAACTGTACGTAGGCCTGGGTTCCTTGGCTGTCATAGGCTGTCGGACTACTTATTAACAGTCCTGTCCAAGGAACATGGATCTAGTAGCTAGACTACTAGATCGCGTAACTAGGTTAGGTCGCCATTTCAGAAAGGTAAGGTAAGGAGTCAGTTGATAAAATATTTAAATTTTAAATAATCCAGAATGTTGCATTTGTACTAGTTAGTAGGCTAAGGCGCCTGCATAATACGCGAGGCAAAATAAATGATGTGCTAATATTGCGTTCAGAAACATGAAGGGGCACCGGCGCGGCGTTCGTTATGACATTATGACAATCGTTGTTTATGTTGTTATTTAACTCTTTTATGATAGTTACACAATTACAGTGTGGAGTTTAAAACTATTGTCAATTACATTTTCATTACATTAAGTCCGCCAGCTCGTAACTCAGAGGCAAAATTGTGGTTCGGATCCCACCTTAAATTGTAGATCCCTTAAATGTTATTGGCTGTTGGATTATTAATCACCAGTCATGAGTAAGGATTTTAAACACCACAATCATCTCATTCATAGTTGGCCGCCAATTCAGAAAGGTAGTAGGTACAGTTTGCAATGTAGTATTTTGTAGGCACTGCAGGCCTTCTGTGTGCTATACAACAGCTGATTCTACGCCTTCACCACACATTTTCCTATCAGTATCGGCTCTGTCACCGCCACAGTTGTCCCTAAGCGACTCATCATTAATATCACCTCACAGCTGTTGAGTCAACCTTGTCCCAGGAGCTTATTTCATCAGTCACCTGCGGCATCTGCGCCACCCATTAGCGTACAGTTTAATTGCTGCTCTCCTTGTGCCATTAAAAATCGCAGTCGGTCGGTTCATTTGTCAAGCCATCGCAATTTGTCGAGGTCCGGTCCTCGTAATGAACCCATTTTTCCCGCGATCGCGCGACACAGACGTGCCCTGCCGTAACGACGCGTGGTCAACGCGACAAACAAACCCAATCATCACTGTTTTCACTGTATTTTTTTTAACAATTTTACTCGTTTGTGTATTATATAAAAAACCCACTTGATTTCTAATGACTTTTATTCTGGATTAACTAATTATGTATAATATTATCTTATTATTACTCGACGTATCTTAAAATAGCCAACTGCCCGGGGTCCAGATAGCCAACTTATAAATGAGTGTAAAATGATTGTGGCGCGATCTTTTAGTCTTGTTACTGACTAAGCCTGACACGTTTCTTGGACAGAACTGTTAATTACAAGCCCAACCACCGATGCTATTTCTAAGGGACCTACAGTTTAACGAGGGATCAGAACCATTATTTTACCCCTGCATTACGAATTAGTCTCAATATGAGGATGGTCTTCGCGGGTGTCAATTCGCACCTAGGAGTATCTCGTCCACCCACTTCATCGCTCCTAACCACAATTCGTGACCTCCAAGTACCTTTGAATGTTGCAAATAAAACAATAATATATTATTTAACTTGCCACTGATGGAGACATCTTCTAAATTTAGTCTCACACTAATTTATACACTCTTAAATAAGACATTATTGAATGTGCTTTCCTGCTTCTTCGGTTCAATGTTAAAATAACACCGTCTGATACGTGGATTTTCAAAAACGTTGTACTTAATTTCGTAATAAATTGATAAATGGTTAGAATTTTGGACTTTTCAAGGATTTGGTAATATCAGACGTAGAAAAAATTTGGGATTTTTACTGTAGAAGATAGAAGCACACCCAAACAGGGAAGGCTTAAGTCAAGAGCGGCCTAAATATTCCTCGTTATAATATAACGGAACACATCGTTTCGAGAGAGGATCTTTTATACAAAAGGGTTAACGGTGATAGGTTATAGGTTAATAGAATAAACACAAAATTAGTTTTTATGTAATGAACCTTGAAACCTAGTAATATGATGAAGTTATTTACCTTTTTAAACTGCCTTGAGGTATCATTTATTTACAATTTTACGCTGTACGCGTTTCAGACTTACCACTGTTAAGCCCTATATTCAATGGTTGTTATGATGATTATCAAACACGCACATTTATATCTGAACAAAGTACACACAGTCGCATTTGTACACTTAAAACCCACTATGCTGCCGAAGATGCCATAAATACCGTCATAGGTCTAAATATTGTAAATAATTTACACTTCAAGGCAGTTTACAAAGGTAAATACGAGTCACTTTGAATCATAGATTTTGTGATTACTCAAGAAATATTAAGATTTCCTCTTGCGTTTATAATTCAGAAAACGATGTAAATGATTAAGTTAGTAGAATTGTTGTAATTTAAAACATTTAAATGTGGTGACTATTTGATTACGTTTTAAAAATCATATTGGTAAATATTATGTTCACCTCATGATTTCGTTTTCCCACCCAAACACTCAATAATGTTTTTAAAGAATGTGATTGTTAAAGCTCAACGGAGACAGCACGCAAAGCAAATTTCCCTCGCATAATAATGGGGTTAAATTGTAACCGGTATTTATAATTTTACGGTCGGGGTTAGCAGGTGGCTTGTGACGTAACTGCAGTCTAAGGATCGTTTTGTCATTTAAAAGTTGCGTTTAAACCCCTAGCGCATAATTCAGCGGGCGAAGGTGAGGGGATGGAAGGGTAGCGGTGGAGGCAGTATTTGCCCTGCGTCAACGCCAAGCCTAAACCCTTACGCTTTATGCTAAGCACACGTTTTTAGTCAGAATCCATTTCGCCTAAGTGAAGCCGTCTTTTACATTTGAATGTTTCCAGGAGAAATAAATGACGGGTCCAAAATTGATTTTATAATGTTGCATACTGTTTTTATTTATAATTTTCAACCGCGAGTATCCAAAGATTTTATTTCTTCAATCACGGGATTTATGTTTTTTTAAACGATAGACTGCATTTAACGTTATTAATACAATAATTATAACCCAAGCGAAATCTCCAGATAATTGAATCGATTTTCAGTTGTGAAGACGGACATTTTGATAGACAGTTAATAATTTTTTTATATTTTTTTGTTTAAAGTAAAATTTTACTTCGTTAAAAAGTTTTTGAATGTTAGATGAATGTTTCCAATAAATATTTTACTATAATGAACGGTCCAAAATCGACTTAATGTGAACATCATATTGCAATTAATTAACATGATTAAAATACTCTTAAATCTGAATTTATTTGCATATTTTAACGTAAAAATTTTTTTAAAATACAATTAATACTTTTCATCAAAATTTTTTAATGACAGTCATTTAATTCCAATCGGGAAATTTTATGGCATAAATTTAAACAATCGTGAAAGTCATGTTAATCTAACAATCGTGAACATCTGTTAATCGTGAATCGTTAATCGTACATCGTTTAATCGTGATTTTTTAACAATCGTGAACATCGTTAATCGTCATCGTTAATGAACAGTCATGTTAATCGTGAACAATCGTTTCAATCGTGAACAACCGTGTCAATCGTGAACAGTCATGTTAATCGTGAACAATCGTTTCAATCGTGAACAATCGTGAACAGTCATGTTAATCGTGAACAATCGTATCGTGAACAATCGTGAACAGTCATGTTAACGTGAACAATCGTTTCAATCGTGAACAGTCATGTTAATCGTGAACAATCGTGAACAGTCATGTTAATCGTGAACAATCGTGAACAGTCATGTTAATCGTGAACAATCGTTTCAATCGTGAACAATTACTACCGTAACTACTTGTAAAATGAGCATATATTTTAGTAAGAAATCAATGGTGTCGGATATTAACCTAAATTTAAAAAAGTTGTGTTATTCATTAAAAAAATAATTATGACCGACAGTTTATTGAAATTTTTTTCGGTATTCAACAACTTATAAGTCGTTTTTAAATATAAAAAAACTCACACGAGAACCGTCCAACTCAAAGTAAATAATCTGCATTAAATTCTTCACTGAAAATCTCACAATATTAAAAATGTCCGCCGCCAGCTGGTGACCGTTAGCGCCGCCTGGTGGGGACATAGAGGAACTACGTCGTCTCTCCCGGACCCGAGATGCAGATTTAAAAGAATGAGGGAAATGTCAAAAATAACGGGAGGGAGCTGTCACCCCGGGGCCGCGGGCGTCTTAGTCGAATAATTGCAGCGGATCAGCTACCCCGACTTTCACATTTTATTATCCCCCCTCCCCCCGCCTCGACAGCCCACCACGACCCCCAGGCCCACATTGTTTCTAAACCTTTGTGTTTTGTGTTCTCCAGCTTTAATTAGTCTTTATAGTTATCTCGCAATGTTTTGTTTGGTCGCCCCAGACTTGACAGTGACAGTTCAGCTTTTCCTCCAGAATCTCCTCAGGAAGGATACGAATTGTGGGTTGACTCAATAAAATATCTCTCCCAGATTTATACTTAGGTGTTTTAGCCACTGACGTTGCTAGTAGCCTTTTAGCTGTTACAATCATATTAGTTTTGTGCTACGATATTAACCATTGAACCATAGATTGTTATTGTTGAAATTCACCATTAGTTAAACAAAGTTTCTCGACGTTTCGGAATCTGGAATCTGATCCCGTTCTCAGGTGAGCTGGAACATAAAATATGACGTGTGAAACGTTCTTTTGTGACGTGTTAACTTTGGTATTTTATTTGTCACTTTAATTCCTTGGTGTCTTATGTAAGTTTTTTGACTACATACATTAAAAATTTTTATTTTCAGCTTTTTAGCGGCTCAGTCCTTACCATGTAATCTTGTCACGTTATGGGTTCCAATTCACCTGAGTACAGAGTATTCACATCTTACTTCTTCAGCAAAAATCTAAATAGCTCATATTTTACATTTGTACATTTCGACAGGAGATTCTGCAAATTAAAGTTCGGTTGTGTTTTTGTGGAGTTAACAAGTGACCATAATTATAGGCCTTCATCATGTTCGGTGTGAGTAAAGACAGTAAGGAAGCTTAGTGATATGAACCACATAAACTGGCCAGAGGTAACCGCTGATCTGACATCATGTTCGGTGTGAGTAAAGACAGTAAGGAAGCTTAGTGATATGAACCACATAAACTGGCCAGAGGTAACCGCTGATCTGACATCATGTTCGGTGTGAGTAAAGACAGTAAGGAAGCTTAGTGATATGAACCACATAAACTGGCCAGAGGTAACCGCTGATCTGACATCATGTTCGGTGTGAGTAAAGACAGTAAGGAAGCTTAGTGATATGAACCACATAAACTGGCCAGAGGTAACCGCCGATCTGACATCATGACAGTATTCCTGCCGTCTAGTTTCCATACACCACTTACTGGGCGAGCGCGTGCTGATTGTGAAACCAAAATAAAAATTGGACTGAGAAAATAAATAGGGCCTACTTACTCTCCTGCATGTCAGTTCTTCCACATCTCTTTCCAATCTATCATCATGTCGGTAATTGAGTTTATCATAACGTTTCGATTTTATCTCATCTTCAGTGACCAGGTAGTGGCAAGGCTCAATCGATGTAATGTTTACATGGATATGTCTTAGCTCCTTGCACATTGCCAACATCCCACCCCCAGCTGCGCGATCAAAATTTGAAACAGTCACGCATTTGGTTATTGACGTCATATGGTTAGTGACGTCATATTTTGGTTATAAGAACAGCTGTTTAGATGAACTGAAAACAATCCCTTTAAAGTCATCCATGATCTAACTTTAATTTAGCTCATTAAATTTTTTCTAACATGTAATTATTATTATAATTTTTTTATTCCTGCTTAACTTGTAGTGTACGAAGCTATACACTTAAGAACTCGTCCCGCGCACAGGTCATTAAGGGACAATTTTTTGGAGATATTTAACCCTGTTTCCTGTAAAACTGTAATATTTAAGGCACTAAATTTTGATTTGAACCTATTTCCCACAGGGAAGTAAATACTGTACCTGCAAACATCTTTTATTAAAGTTTAATCAAAGGTACTTTAGTCGTCTATTGATAAGATTACAGATATTTATTTAACACTTGTTTAGAATAATTCAAAAATGGTTTTATAGCCAACTTAAATCTTCAGACTTGATTTAATCAAATAGTTAATTTTTTTAACTTTTTATATCATAAATTAGATAGTATATGAATCCATTATACTGCTGCGGTCCGTATATATTTTAATCCCTAAAATCCTAATTATTGAAAACGTCAAAAAATATGAATACATTACCAAATTTAAAAAAATCTAAGTAGTTTTACAAGTGATTGCGTGAACTCAATTCGCAATTAATTATGAATCATCTCATCATTCTAAATTTATTTAAGATCAACTAAAAGGTTTTAGGAAAGTTAGAGCAGAAAGATTCGTATAAACCGTTATCTGATGTTATTTTACTGTGGAATAGTTACAGAAAAGCTAAACTTAAATTCCCATCTCACGTCAGAGGAAAAACAACCGATTGTTATTTTTGCAGTTTCATCAAACCCCTCCAGTAAAACATTGTAACTCGAGCTCTCGACTATGCTAATAAAACTTGTACTTACCATTTATTACAACAAACGAACTGAGTTAATTTTTTTAAATTAATCTTAGTTGCGTCGATTAGTGTAATTAAAAACAGTAATTCGATATAAAACATCGTATTGAAGTCATTTGATGCTTCGATTCCACTTAGTTGTTAGTGTATAATACACATCATATCGTATCACAATCAATCACTCGAGCTGATCAGTAGTAAAACATTTATTTATCGTTTACACCGAAATTCAATCTGGTAAAATGATATTCATATTTTTCTAAACGAATTTCCCATCCCCGGCTGGTCGGGTTTTACTGGTCCAAATATAACATATTTATATTTGGACCAGTAAAACACATTTGCAAATGAAAAGAGCAACGGCAGCAGACGCCGTGGCGCGGCGCGCCTACTGCGGCTATATTAATTGGAATTAGTTTCACAGATGACAACATGTGCGATGCGGTTCGGCTAAGCCAGCTGATCTAACAACTAATGCGAATGTAACGCTCCTGATTGGTTGTTCATGCGTCAGCTGTTTCATCAACAATGGATTTTTGTCGATGCCATCTATCAACGCTTTTATTGTCGTTTATCTCGACTCGTGTTCGAATTTTTTCGAAATTTCCTTAACGATTCCATAAATGTTTTAATTAAAACACGAGTTTTTTCTGTTTTGGAAATGTTTATATGCACATGCAAAAAGGGACGATAAGAACGTATAAACAATTTCACAAAGGGCCGCGCAGTATTGTATTTTTTAGCTTATTAATATTTCCCATAACAAAGTGGCTTTGTTGTTGGTCCGTACAAAGGATTAGCCTGACGTGTTTCCAGAAATGCTTTATTTTCAAACGAGGATCTGTAAATATAGAAAACATTGCTTGAAGAAACCTAGGAGACATTTTAGGCAAGACTCAATTGTAGTTTCGCAATAGATTGTGTACTATAATACTTAAAAATACATTTATTATATTACTAGCAGTAAGCCCGTTCGTTCTCTGTACAGGTTGTATGATTCAACTTGAATTCGTAAACAAATAATCACAACAAAATATAAATTCTCAGCTGAACTATATGGCATTAATTCTCCATTAGATTAATAAAAAAACATTCTCAATATTATTATTCGTATATTTTATAATTTGAAATAGGCAAACTAGTTTTGATATTAATTTGATACCTGGGTAGTTCTTTCTATTAAATCACTATAACAGATGACGTGTTCAGTAACATTGAAAAGTATGTCTAATATTGCTCTCTAAAAACTGTGTTTTTGAGAGTTTTTTATTTCTAATGTGTACTTAATATCACCAACTTTCACTTGCGTGTAATGAATATGGAAAAGAGTTGTGACTGTGACTAATTTAATAAATTATTTTAGCATTTCACTTGGTATTAAGTACTTGTTAGTAGTATTGTTTGATCATGTAGAAACCATGCACCGTACAGATGAATCGACATTTGTCAGGGAGAAGGATTTCAATTTTGAATAATATATTCTTTGAAAATCCCGTAGGATTTGGCTGCACGAGCCTTCCCAGAGCCATCGTTATTGTTGTAGGCGCTCTTTTTTTCGTTTGCTGCATTATGATTGTTATTGGTTAGATTATTAAAAATATGAAATCAAATAGCTACAGGCTATATTATATTTAAAAAAATATTTGACAAATAAATCGTTAATAAACTAGTTATAATCGTAGAATATAAATTTGTTTTGAGTTAGAATTAAAAATACTATACATATTACATGTATGTATGTACGAATTTTTAAAATTATTATTTACATCAAAATAATTAAGTAATGTCAGGTTATTACGACAGATTTTACTGAACGTGACCTGAGACAAGTATCAACGAGACATAATTATCATCCAAGAAAACGTGTTGAAACACCTAATGGAACCACCTAAAACTGTTGCCCACCTGAGGCATTGTCTTTGTCTAGATTTTGGAAAAAATATTCTCATTTATTATTACGATGAAGGATACACCATTTTAGTTTTGAGGAACACCTCAACTGCCCATCCTGCTGTTTGGGTGTGGTGTGATTGAAAACAGTGATGTACCGAAACAACAGTCACAGTCACACGAGGAAGCAAGAGGTGGTCGATAATACAGTAATCTGACAGGAGTCTCCCGGCATTACCCAGAACGTTACCGTCACAGACAGATTGTTCTCAGATATATTTCATTTATTTGAACTTAAGACGAAAGAACACAATGCACTACTTCGTTTGTAAAGGTTTGGTAACGAACGTCGATTGCTGCATATCGAATATTGTTGCACCTCCGGCCGCGTCACCGGCGATCAGCTGTTCGCACCGGTGTCACGTGACCTGACACGCGTCACGCAGCGCGATCACGTGGCAGATTGTCTTACCGTGTCGAGTATTCGATCAACACGCGAGTGTAGGCAAACACGACGTTTGTTTGGAGCAGATTCGATTACGTCGGTGCGTTCGCGGAAGGTGCGATTCGGTTGTTTGCGTTTTGTCGCTGTGCCAAATTCGAATGTTTGTTGCGGCTTTCGAGTTTTGACTCCCCGGCGCTGGTGGCTCGGTATTGATCGGCGGGGCTCGGCCGCGCTCGGCGCCGCTCGGTAGGCCCCGGGGTCGATACCACGACCACTTTAGTGCACCGTTAGCACGAGCCTCATTTTTCGGGGGTCCCGGATTGAGGGGATGCGCCGCTTGATTTTTGGTTGACTTTAGGGTTTTTATCGACCTCATCCCCCATCACGGGGGATATTTCCTTTCATAAACTCACTCCCCGGATTGAATATACGCTATGATATCAGCTGGAATCGCAGGAATGTGCTTTGAAACGACACAGTTTTTTCTCGTGAAATTCATCCTTGACATCCTTTTCTTTCATCGGGAGAGAGTAAACGAAATATTTCTATAATCCGATCAACATAATGCGTATAATAAACTGTTCTCGGTTTCTTCGTTTTTGTAAAATTCAAACCTTAATCTGTTGTTAAAATCGGTTTCTTTTAGAAATTCTTATAAACTACATGAGGTGACCTATCAATCATTATTGAGTCATAAAATTTATTCAATAGGCTACTCATTCATGCATAAGTTTGATAAAAGCGGTAAAATCACATTT
Organism: Nephotettix cincticeps; assembly: GCA_023375725.1. NCBI lineage: Eukaryota > Metazoa > Arthropoda > Insecta > Hemiptera > Cicadellidae > Nephotettix > Nephotettix cincticeps. The sequence goes on along the minus strand of CM041789.1, from coordinate 19,743,754 downwards.
ATTCATTTATCATTCAGAATGTGTACCTGATGATATACTTTATTAATTTATTACTCAAGTTCCACCTCGTATGATGTAGTTGCAGGTCGCCACCGCTAGAGGGGTCACAGTCACCGCGGGAGTGACTATGACCTATTGACCTCGTACACGCCGCAATCTTCTACATATTACATTGTATAGCTTACTACACAGATTTTTCCTGTTTTTAACCTTACTTAGTGACGTTGCAGTATGTCTTCTTTCTGAAATAAATTAAATTATTCCCTCGGGGTTTCAACAAATACAAGTACTTTAACAGGAAAATGGTTAAAGTGCATTAGCTCTGTTATTGTCACGTTTACGGACAACGAATATGAAACAGTTAAACGCTAAATGTTTTGTCGTAATTGATTAGTTCCTGATTCCAAATCAGTTGGAACACATGCACTTATTAATCATGTATGACTATAGTACACTGGTGACTGGTGACTGGGTCAGCCTCTGATCCCAGGTATTTACCCGGAAATGTACCATTTTGTTTTACCGAGAACCTCTCGGGACTGTGTTTGCGTTACACGACACACACACACACACACACACACACACACAAACAAATGCCTCGTACTCGCTGTAAACCACATGCAGCCATGCTTTGAAATTAACATTATATCACATATTATATCTCTTATACTATATGCTCAATCGCCTTTATCAGATGGCATCTCTTTAGGTCCTCTATGTCTCTGTGTCGTATCAATTTACAAACTCAAAAATTTGTAAGTTAAAAATTAATTTTGTTTACACAATTAGTACAAATTATTAAATTATACATGAATATTTACATAATGGTAATTCTGGCTTAAATAAATTAAGGTATTACTTCAAATAAATCGTCATTGAATATATTTTAAAGGAAGTAACATTTAACCCATAGAATATTACTAACAACGTAATGTTTTTAAGTGAATCTGGAAACACCACCATTTTTACTTTCTCCCTTATACGTAGTATATAAAGTATTGTTTTCGTCAAAATTTTCGAATTTGAGTTGAGGGTGGATATATCCGTTTTGGGGTCCCCTGAATCCAAAAAAGTGGGTTTTGACGTGATGTCTGTCCGTCCGTGTGTGTGTCTGGATGTGTACAGTGCCACAGCCTACCCCGTTGGTCCGATTTAGATGAAATTTGGCATGTATGTATACATTCACGGTATCTCCAGGCGTTTTTTTCATTTTTTTGAATTTTTGATTTTTAAGGGTAGTTCACCCCTAAAAACCCTTAAAAAACGTGAAAAATCCAAATTTCTCAAAAACGGCTCTAACGATTTTTATTAAAATTTGACAGTTTATAGTGTACAGAGTACTAAATAATTTGACACCACCGCATATCTGTAAAAATGACGGTTCAAAAGTTATGGGCTTTTAAATGTCTAAAAAATCAAATTTTTAAATTTTCAGCGAAAACAATAAAAGTAAAGTATAACTTGACTGGCACCATTAAAACCAGCTTAAAAACTAAACAAATTAGTATTTTGAATTATTTGTCTTCGACTAACGGTTCCAGAGAAAAAATAATTTAGTGTCACAAGATAAATGCCAGCTCAAAAAAGCTTGGTGTTACGTTGTCCCCCCATACAATTTGAAAAATTAATTTAACTTTGTCTCTTGTGTTTTTATTTTTAGAATTAGATGATTATTTTTGAAACAATAAATTATTAATGATATTTAGATTAACTTTGTAAACATGATAGTTTTATACAGATTGTCTTTAATTACTTAAGGGAGAAAGTATGTGTCACACTCACCATTTTTTAAACTCAACTCAAAATTCATCTTATTTTCTAAAGCCTCTTCAAAATACGTAATACAAAATAAACTTTTCTCTTTTAACTGGAAATTTACAAAAACCCCTATAACGGATTTCCGTTGATGGGAGTAACGTTACAGCTGCACTGCAAGTTAATATTCTTCCATCGTTTGCAAGCAGTAGCCGCAGAGGTGTCTAGTTCTGCGTAGTAACAATACAATTAAGGCCGCTGCAGACTGCTGGCATAATCACGAACACCTTGGAAATTAATTCTAATGGCACTATTGTTGAATAATTTTACCAAGTGAATTAAATATTAAATTTATTGAGGCCTTATTGGATTAATAAGAGATATTCATATTTCCACCATATGTTGCTAAAACTCCGTATGCAAATCCTATCCTGGATTGCTACATTTGATTAGTTTATTAAGTCTCTTCTGGTAATTAAGATTCTTTTATGATTACTCTTTGCTATTGTTACGACACACGATGTTTCAAGAGACTATGATTATTGTATTTTTGGACATGGATATACCCAAAAACTGCAACGGAAGTGACGTCATAGATCATGTGACCGAACGTTGTTTAGTTTCTTCTATTCATATATTTAATATTTTTTAATAAACCCCTGAAATACTAAAGGCTACGTTATATTCTACAAGTAATTATTTTAATAAAGCAACTACAATACTTAAAAACAATAATAATTATTATCATCTTTATTGCTATGCAAGCAACACATATGTTACAAGAAGCAGCCCACTTAGAATTCTTTTAAATTTTGTCCTTCTTCTTTATTTACCATCATTCACTTTATTCAAAAACAGAGTGTGTCGTCAGATAAACAAAAAAACATAAGGTTAGAGAATATCCTTAAGGGATTTCTCTTAATTGGAATTTTAAGTCTAAACAATTTTTTGAAAGTAACGACTATGTGCTAACTACGTGTATTGTATTGTTAATATATCGATAGTTATTTATCGCAACTCCATATTAATACCCGTTACCGTTCATTTTGGTTGTGACAGAGTGTCGCTGATGTACAGGGTGATCCGTTATTGGCGCGGCGTAGGTGGGGCCGACGGAGGGCCTCTATTCCTAGCTTTCGCAGGGAGCGCAGGTGCGTCTTATAAACAAGCTCTGTTGCAAACATAAATAAACAACAACGCTTACCGAGAAACAACTGTTGAAGACAACGCAATCCCGACTCCTTCAGCAAAATCAACTTTCCTCAATCTACAATTTTTTCAGTGTAACCGTCCTATAAAAGTGTCTTTATATTTCTTAGTTAATTGTTTATTTTATAATTAATTACGAAGAAGAAGAACGGAATCAAAAGAAAATTATCCTCAAAAATAGATCGCTGCTAATGTATGTCCGTTGTGTTAGAAATGTAAATCTAAATAACAATAACAATATTAAATAATAAAAAGTTTTACGACAGGAATAAAAAAACTATAAAAACCAACAACACGTGTTTCACTGCTATCTCTTTTATTCCCATCCCAAGATTTTTTAAATCTATTTGAAATCCAGTGTGCTATAGTCGTTTCTCATAAAAGTCTTTATATATCATTATTTAATATTATCTATCTCATATTTTACATTTTATCCACTATTATTCACCAATAAAAGGTTTACTTCATTAGTAAATGTAACGACAAAAATAGTGGTTGTATTTTGTGCTGTTCAATTAATTGGTTCTAATATTGACACAAAGCTGAATGTTAGTAGTCTAGTTTTATAACATTAATTTGGCAATTACAACTGTTTCGAGCGGACACAACCTTTCAATTAAGCATTATTTTAACTCTAAAAGGGTAACTGAACTGTTTACTGAATATAATTTAGCATTCTACTTCAAATTGAAATCGATTTGCTGTGCGCGAAGATGTATAAGTTCACATATATAAAATAAACAATCGTTATTTAATAAATGTTTATGACATTCTTTATAATGTTACGACAAAACAACCACTCTATGATACTATTAATCGCATAGCAGTCCTCTAAAATGTCGTGGCTGCTCGGTATTCTCTCGACTGAGTTACGTATCTCTCTATTACTACTTGTAGATCACATCCACGCAGTTGAGATGTCCTCTACCACCAGATGTCGTGGCTGCTATTATCTTACGTATTCTAATTTACTATTGCAGTTACATCCACCTCGCAGTTGATGTCTCTACCACCAGATGTCGTGGCTGCTCGTTATTCTCTACTGAGTTACGTATTCTCTATGATACTTTGCAGATCGCGCAAATCCACCTCGCAGTTGATGTCTCTACCACCAGATGTCGTGGCTGCTCGGTTATTCTCTCGACTGAGTTACGTATCTCTCTATGATACTACTTGTAGATCGCGCCACATCCACCTTGCAGTTGATGTCCTCTACCACCAGATGTCGTGGCTGCTCGGTTATTCTCTCGACTGAGTTACGTATCTCTCTATGATACTACTTGTAGATCGCGCCACATCCACCTCGCAGTTGATGTCCTCTACCACCAGATGTCGTGGCTGCTCGGTTATTCTCACGTCAGAGTTACGTATCTCTCTCTATGATACTATTTGCAGATCGCGCCACATCCACCTCGCAGTTGATGTCCTCTACCACCAGATGTCGTGGCTGCTCGGTTATTCTCTCGACTGAGTTACGTATCTCTCTATGATACTACTTGTAGATCGCGCCACATCCACCTCGCAGTTGATGTCCTCTACCACCAGATGTCGTGGCTGCTCGGTTATTCTCTCGACTGAGTTACGTATCTCTCTATGATACTACTTGTAGATCGCGCCACATCCACCTTGCAGTTGATGATGTCCTCTACCACCAGATGTCGTGGCTGCTCGGTTATTCTCTCGACTGAGTTACGTATCTCTCTATGATACTACTTGTAGATCGCGCCACATCCACCTCGCAGTTGATGTCCTCTACCACCAGATGTCGTGGCTGCTCGGTTATTCTCTCGGCTGAGTTACGTATCTCTCTATGATACTACTTGCAGATCGCGCCACATCCACCTTGCAGTTGATGTACTCTACCACCAGATGTCGTGGCTGCTCGGTTATTCTCTCGACTGAGTTACGTATCTCTCTATGATACTACTTGCAGATCGCGCCACATCCACCTTGCAGTTGATGTCCTCTACCACCAGATGTCGTGGCTGCTCGGTTATTCTCTCGACTGAGTTACGTATCTCTCTATGATACTACTTGTAGATCGCGCCACATCCACCTCGCAGTTGATGTCCTCTACCACCAGATGTCGTGGCTGCTCGGTTATTCTCTCGGCTGAGTTACGTATCTCTCTATGATACTACTTGCAGATCGCGCCATATCCACCTCGCAGTTGATGTACTCTACCACCAGATGTCGTGGCTGCTCGGTTATTCCCTCGGCTGAGTTACGTATCTCTCTATGATACTACTTGCAGATCGCGCCATATCCACCTCGCAGTTGATGTACTCTACCACCAGATGTCGTGGCTGCTCGGTTATTCCCTCGGCTGAGTTACGTATCTCTCCTGTATTACACGCTAATTAAAGTAATCTACATAATGCCGAGCCAGCACACTGCAATGCACACGCTGGATCACGGCGTAATGCGTTTAGTCCGTCACTGGTCGTTAAATTAGACCGTAATCAGAATATGTTACATGTCGAATGCATTAGTTTTACTACGTTTAATGACAGTTTTATTACTAATTGGTATGTAAAGCCTCAAGATACATGAAAATGAATTGACGTACTAAACATACAGTTCATTTACTATACACAGAATGGAAACATTTGTAAAATAATGAATTGGATTGTTGAAAAAAATACGATTATCTCTGTATGCTAGTTTTTAACCTGTTTCTAACATAAATTTGAATGAATAAATAAAGAATTCTGATAAATTAAGTTTGACTGTTATCTATTCTGTATGAGTAGTTAGTTACTTTGCATTTTATACGCCTTTTTAATGCATTTTTTATGTTTTAATGAGGAACGTTCCTTACCTGGGTCATTCCATTATGTAACGTTAAATAATTAATTAATAACTACATGACAACTAGGTACAGTATAAGATTCTATATATACTAACAAATAAATGTTCAGGGTTGTATCTTTCCAGTTGGTAGATCTTTTGAATCGAGATAAAAGACTATACGGACTGTTGTACGCCTACGAACTTTTGTATAATGTGACTTATAATAGAGTTTGGTAGGAATTTTTATCCTGTGTGTATTATGTTGCAGAAAGTGTGAAAAATTTGACAATGTTGAAGTTTTAAAATAAACATGAAAACATCGTCAACGGAGAGACAGCCTGAAAGCGTCGTTACAAGACTGGCTAATGCAGAGTTGCCATGAGCCGATGTGACGTTGCACCGCTGACTTATCGCAGACGACACTTGCATTAAGGATTACGGCTCGATGTCACGTTTCCCTCCCCATCACATGTGTTTCATCACAGCCGACCATCCATCACAACGTCGTTACAAGACTGGCTAATATAGAGTTGCCATGAGTCGATGTGACGTTGCACCGCTGACTTGTCGCAGACGACACTTGCATTAAGGATTACGGCTCGATATCACGTTTCCCTCCCCATCACATGTGTTTCATCACAGCCGACCATCCATCACAACGTCGTTACAAGACTGGCTAATGCAGAGTTGCCATGAGTCGATGCGACGTTGCACCGCTGACTTGTCGCAGACGACACTTGCATTAAGGATTACGGCTCGATATCACGTTTCCCTCCCCATCACATGTGTTTCATCACAGCCGACCATCCATCACAACGTCGTTACAAGACTGGCTAATGTAGAGTTGCCAGAGTTGCCATGAGTCGATGTGACGTTGCACCGCTGACTTGTCGCAGACGACACTTGCATTAAGGATTACGGCTCGATATCACGTTTCCCTCCCCATCACATGTGTTTCATCACAGCCGACCATCCATCACAACGTCGTTACAAGACTGGCTAATGCAGAGTTGCCATGAGTCGATGCGACGTTGCACCGCTGACTTATCGCAGACGACACTTGCATTAAGGATTACGGCTCGATATCACGTTTCCCTCCCCATCACATGTGTTTCATCACAGCCGACCATCCATCACAGCGTCGTCGTCAAACCGTCCCCCGAGGACCATAAAAACCAGTGACCATTAACTCGAATAACTTAATTTGTACAGATAAACCAAGGGGACGGACGGTCACGTGGTGCCTAGGTCACGTGCTGGGCTGGTGGGAGGGGGGATGTATCCAAAACGCGACACGGCCGCGGTCGGGCTCTCCGGGCAAACTAATTTGCCCATTTATTAAAGAGACTGCCACTTTCAACAACGACTATTTTGGGTGCCCTCCAATTTCAGTGTTTCTGTGTGGCAGGGTTCCCAACGTGTCGGCCGGCCGGACCTTAATGAATCTCGCGTCTGGGATAGTGTTCCACACTTATACTACATCACTAGTTGCGTTATGTATTGTCATTTTTTATCTCATTTGTTTTCTTTTCACCATTTTCCAGTCTACATATTTATGAACTACTGTATTATGCAGACGATAAAATTACTAAAGCTACTACTAGTATGTATGTGAAACCATAACGCAAAAAAAATAAATAACGAGTAGGTTAAAGGAGACTGATGCTCAGGGCTGCCAACTTTTATAATAATAATCATAGTCAAATTCATAATTCATTTATTTTAAAAATAAATTTCTAAATCTTTCAAAACATACGAAATAATAATTCCCGCATGGGCAGAGGGGTTGCGAATAATAAAGAGTCCATAATTAGTTCACAGTTTGAATAAATAAATGAGTAAATCACACTTCCTTAAATAATTCTCAAATAATATATAAAATTTAAACCTCAAACGTAATAAATTAAGCCACGTAGGTGGTTAATGTTTCAAACAGTTCATGATTTCACACATCATTTGGAATACAATTTTCTATGTACTGCTGAGAACAGTGATTATAATTATAATATTTATGTTTGCAACGTTTTACATGTCGGAGCATTTTAGTTTTAATTAAATACAGCCACAAAGCTGTTAAATATAAACTGAATCATACTGCGTGTACTGTATTTTCAATTCTACTTAAGTCTTTATTTATCCTAGTAGACTTAGAATTTTTGTCCTGATAAAATGAGGTGTGAGTTAAATATACTAGAAACAGTATAAACTATAATGTATTTAACTCCCTTCGGGAAATAGCTTAGATCGTGGATATGTCTCAAGGGGTTATTTTCAGCTCCTCTAAACAGCTGTCCTTATAACCATATGACGTCACTTCCAACGCAATACATGAAACGGTGACGATTCATGTCTCATACTTGAGTAGTCACTCAAGTATGAGACGATGTGTAAAAGGTACTTAACAACAAACATATTAAACTCGTCAATATTATTCATCCAAGTAATCCTACAACAACAACATTGTCAAATGCGTATGGAAAATTTATTTTTCTGTTTTAACAAAAAGTAATTATTCTAAGCCTATCACGAACACCTTTAAAAAATGCCTTTGATAAAAATGAGTCGCAATTTTTCATCCCGATGTCCAAACGCGCCGTAAAAAAGTTGCAGATTAACTTGTAACGAAATGGGTTTCGAAATGAAGATGGACATGAAGTATAATTAAGTGAGGAAAGTCCGGCGATACGAGCGATATGAGGGCGGCAAAGCGGTTTACGTGCTATAAACCGAGGCCGCCTGGGCTCCGGCTCTAACCGGCTAACTGGGCTCTAAAATACTTTATAGCTATAAGCCAGTGATAGAGACCGCGAGATGGGATCTCCTCTTTACTGTGTTCCATTCCGGCTCGTCATCAGTGACGTCATCGGCTGTGTTTGGGATCTTCGTTTAATCTTCATAAAACCAACTAGATTACCGAGGTATGAACAGCAAACTCTGGGAAAATGTTATACGACTATTGGTGAAAATAAAGAAAAACAATCCATTTTTGTATTTTTTACAACATAATAGTTGTTAGCTTCACAAACGTGTTAACAATCTTTATAAAACTTGGTAAGTATGTGGTTAATATGTATGTGACTGTAACTATAATAGCAGTAAAACGGTAAAAATACAAAAAATAACAACAAAGTTTTTTTTAAATTATAATATAGTTATATAGTATATAATATATTAATATAGTAATATTTTATAATATTATAATATAGAATAAGAAAGAGCTGCTGTGACCGTCCTAGGTTTCAATGTTTACATTTAGTTTCTAATGTCAACATCTGTTTACATTACATTTTGACAGTTCGGGAAGAAGAAGAAAGATATTTCTTTTTTACAGATAAACTACCGCTGGGCCGAAATTAGGGATCGAATTATTGGTTCGAAATAGTGGAATGGTAGATTTTATCTTTTCTCCCGATGACTGTCTCTATTACGTTAATCCTTATCCTTTCCCAATATTTGACAGGTGTTACTTTGTCATGTTGTAGACACTCTTGTTTTGCCACTTTGTAAACAATAAAAAATTACAATTGTCTTATGTAGAACACGTCTTGGACATGCCAGAGTTAATAAATACTTATACTCCAAAAAACAATACTTTACCCCTTTATGCTTAAACTGCACTTTAAACCAAGAAGAAACACTACAACATTTAATCTTTATATGCCCACACTACAATTACTTTAGAAGCAAATTACTAAAAATCAATAAAACTTGTATAAAATTTAAACTAGATCTTGTGTCTGCTCTTAAAAGTAATGAAATAGATACGTACAAATAAATAGCTAATTTCTTTAGAGAAATTAAAAGACAAATCTAAATAGAAACGCAAAATGTGAATCCTAATAATTTTTGAAGCAACCACAAAATAGAGAACTGCGAGGCTGCATGGTCTTTTGATACCTTAGCCTAAAAGAGGAAAGAAAAAAAATTAATTAACAATAATTTAAATGTATCGCTACACCTTTAAACCTTTTTTTACCCGTGCGAAGATCGGGTCCTTTGGATAGTAAAAGAATAATAATAAAATCCTAAGCCGAAACATATTTGATTGAAAATAATACACACCCCTGTGACGAAAAAAGTGTTTCGGGTGATAAATTGTCCAAGGGGTAACAATATAGTACAAGTGTTATTGGTGAAGACGAAGGACGGCCCGGAAGATGGGGTGAGGTTTATGATGCGTGAGGGCAGGGCTGGGGAACGGCTGGGCATTATTAGGGTTCGGACACGCGCACAAACACGTCCTCCGTCTCAGTAAGGGCTTGAACTTGTGCTATCGCTGACTCAACTTTTAAGTGGTGGCTAAAACTTTTAACCGGTACTCGTCGGGGTACGATCGCGCGGATTCACAAATGTTCTCAACATTCACCAGGGTATTAATGCAAACTCGAGAGGGGAGAACTGCAACTGATAAAGACAGGTACAAATTCGCCCTCCGTCGCGGCAATCTAGTGAAAATTTCACCTCCAGGAAGAAGTTAAGAGTGAGTAGCGATAACGCATTCTTCCCGTAGCGTTATCAGCGCCCCTGGTGAGAGACAAGGGCGTTACACAAGCTACTCACGTGCCTAAGCCCGGTTAAGAATGGGCTTATCTCGTCGGGTGATCGCTGTTCGGATGTGCTCGAAGAAAGGGCGATGATATCGCGCTGGAGACTGACGTGAAAACGCCTTGAAATAATCAAGGAAGTCGTCTCGTCAGGTTACTGCAGGCACGAGGGTGGTTGGCGAGGGGGAGAGGGGGATGCGTACGTCATCAATTCGGATATTGTTCGTATGTAGATAACCGAGGTCGGGGCTTCTACACATTTAATTAGACTTATTGAGCTTTTCAATTAAAACTCATCTTCCAAATTGAAAGCTCTCTGTTTTATGTAATTACTCTTTAGGTATTTCTCAAATGTGATTTTACGTGTAAACTGTTGTGTTTCGTAATAATTTTATGTTAAGTGGATTGGTGTTGGAACAAACAGAGAAATAATATAGAAAGTATATTGTATTTTTGGATTTTTTTCAGTTGTGATAAACACATAATGAGATTAATAGCAATATTAATTATTATTGTGGCAGCAGTGTACCGTTGGTGGCGGTATATTTGGTTACTGGCCCACAAGAACATTACTGGTGTCAAAGTTAAACCAGTTATCTAGGGTAATATATAACTATATTTGTTTGCTATTATAAAAGCAACTGCCATGTACAATTAGTTACGAAGTAATTAAATTAAAAAAATTAAAAAATCAACCTTCTGTTTCGCTAGATACAACTACATTTAAACTTAAACCTTTTTTGACTATAGCTTTTAATATTATGGAAAACCCTACAAAATCTGATATTATCCTAATAGGACCGAAATACAAAGTGGTGGAACTGATGAATACTGATGAATAGATGAAAATTAACATCGAAAAATATTTTATTTATGTTTTCTAAACTTAAAAAGTACTTTACTTACAAGTAAACACTGAATTTCACTAAATTCATTATTTTAAGATCAAATTATCTCATAAAATCCTCGCTAACGTGCTGAAACTCTGTGATAAAAATTTTTCTGCTAAGATATTCATTGGGGAGCGCTTGGAAGAGGCAAAGTAATTATTTTAGAGGTCCATTATTTAGGGGTAAACGCCATTAGAGGCAGCTGAGCGGAACTAATTCCAGTTAGCTTTGGGGCACGGAGTTCAATAATTATCTGCAGCCTTGACTGTGACACCGTTAGTGTTACTGAATGAAACTGTTATCGATTGACCATGGACCCGTTACCAGCGTGTCACTGTTACCACGGGACCTGTGACACCGTTAGTGTTACTGAATGGAACTGTTATCGATTGACCATGGACCCGTTACCAGCGTGTCACTGTTACCACGGGACCTGTGACACCGTTAGTGTTACTGAATGGAGCTGTTATCGATTGACCATGGAACCGTTACCAGCGTGTCACTGTTACCACGGGACCTGTGACACCGTTAGTGTTACTGAATGGAGCTGTTATCGATTGACCATGGAACCGTTACCAGCGTGTCACTGTTACCCCGGGACCTGTGACACCGTAATGAAACTGTTATCGATTGACCATGGACCCGTTACCCGTGTGTCACTGTTACCCCGGGACCTGTGACACCGTAATGAAACTGTTATCGATTGACCATGGACCCGTTACCCGTGTGTCACTGTTACCCCGGGACCTGTGACACCGTAATGAAACTGTTATCGATTGACCATGGACTCGTTACCAGCGTGTCACTGTTACCCCGGGACCTGTGAGACAGTAATGAAACTGTTATCGATTGACCATGGACCTGTTACCCGTGTGTCTCTGTTACCCCGGGACCTGTGACACCGTTAGTGTTACTGGAGAGAGCTCTTATCGATTGACCATGGACCCGTTACCCGTGTGTAAAATTTACTCAGCGACTTAATACTTCTAACCTTTGGGAATTCCGTTACCGAAAAAGAAACTGATTTTACTGACCATTAACCTACCTACTATTAATGTTTCTCTGACTAGTTTAAATAAAGTACGGTATTTTACGATCCAAGATTGAAGTTGATACGGTGATACGATCCGGAAGTTGATTCAAGATGAGGATTTTATTATTGAACGTACTGAAGACGTTGATATGTTATATAGTGTAAGGACGTATTTCCGTAAGATCCTTTTCATGGTTAAAATGTATCAACTGATCTTGAGAGGTCTACGAGGAAATGTGGACTGAGGAATATTAGTGAATGAATGTTAATGTCGAGTGACATTTTATTCCTCATTTCTAAATGGAATCCTTTCAAGCTATTAAATATTAGGTAGACCTAGTAACTAGTTGCCCGATACGATATTTATTAAGTTTACCTAATATTTTATTGATTAAAAGAAGTTCATTAGAAATGAGTAATAAAATGTTACACCAACATTCAATCACTTATATTTCGTACGTAGCTAAATCCTGCTCTGTAATATTTTTGAAAACTCCCTAAAGATTTTTATCCCATAAACATGGCACTGGTCGAACAGTGATAATAACTAACAGTTGTGCCAAACTAATGGCGAGGATAAATCGACTGGCCAGGTTGGCAGCCTGAGTGACCCGAACCGCAACAGAGGAGCGCGACAACACATGCTGATTCGCGCATAAAATAAAACACTTCGACACGTCGGACGCGCATAATGTATTCGCGGATTAGTGCCGCTAATCAGTTTACACTGAATCGAAATTTGTTTAATTCGGCTATTTTCTATCTTCCACCTCAGTGATGTTGTGAATTGGGGCATGAGGGAGTTAGTGACATTTGTCAACGACCGTAATGCCTGTAACTCGACATGCTTTGATGCTCATAAAATATGGATTGGTGGTTATTAGTTTCCATTTTATGTTGGAACTTTGAAGTTTTATTGGGTTGATCTACATTGTTGAAAGATAAACAATTGTTGAGATGGGTAAGGGTGAAGGTTCATGCAACCTTTTAGCAAAGTTTTGGCAATCCGTCAGACCAAAACTTGAAACGGAAATGGCGTTATATGGGTATGAACAGCTGTTGTGGAGGAACTGATATATTCCCTATGATTTAATTGTATTAATTATATTCTGGTCAAGATCAGGAATAGAACGATGGTCTATTGGGTGATAGGCCACTACTCTACGACTGGCACAAAACTAGTGAAGCAAACATGTGATGATAGAGTAAGTTCCACCATAAAGTTTCATGTCAAGGAACTGATATGTTTTTCCTTTATGTTTGGGAAGACTAACCTAAAACGATACAATAACATTTTAGAGATAAACAAGTAATTCGACAAAATTTTACTTTCGTCTTTGTGAGAAACTAACAACCGTAGTTTACTACTCATTACATGGTGATATGACAGATGAAGGCTTTCTTACAAGACGACCAACAATGCTGGGCTTTATGAACACTGTGGGGTTTATATTGCTTCCATCACGCTGGCTCTGTCTATATTGTCTGTATTACAATTTTCTTTATCACTTGAAGGAGTGTTTTCTTCGTTTTAACTAAGAGGGAAACAGCTATTATTTTGAGTAGCAGTATTATTCATTGAAACGCCCAAAGTAGTAGCTGTAACAACGGTTTAGTGAAGAAGTACTATGTTGAATATCTTCTTCGATGATTCTGTTTTTGTACACATATATCCTGTGCGGGCTCGTGGTTGAATTTAGCGACATGTTTATATTATGGTTCATAATGAATATTTCTGGAAGAAAACACACAATTGAATATACAAAATAGTCTAGTCTATAAAAACACAAATTTAGAAAGTTTCATCAATCTATACTCAAGATTCAAAACGTGCACTATGAAGACCTGTGCGTTATACTGTAGCGGTATGAGTCACATAGGCTTGTTTCAGCGTAGCAACGCGTCATGTTTTCACTGAGCTCACACATTATCCCTAAGATACCACATCAGTATAATCTCCAGAAAACTTTTTGTTAGTCAAAATCGTTTAAAATTATTATTACCTTTCTAAAATAGCTAGCTACTTAGGAATTTTAAGCCACGTATGATTGAGAAAAAACTGTACGATGATTGTGGCGCGATCTTGTAGTATTGTTACTGACTAAGAAAGACTTTAGATTACTAGCCCAACAGCCGATGGCATCTAAGGAACTGACGTTGACGTAGGATCCTAATTTTAACTCTGAATTATATGAATATAGTATTAAATACTACATATTAAATAACAAGTACTCTGACTATCGCTCATACCTATCCACAATTCGCGACCTTCAAGTAGTTGGATTACAACGTCCCGGAATCATACTAACGTCGGGCTTCCTCAAGGAGTCGTATTTTCACGTTCTGAATCTCTCTCTATACAGTATGTTTCGGAATTCTAAATTAGACCCTTGGGAAAGCATTGTATTGTACTGAGAAACTAAAGATTTTGTTTTTTATTTTTATGCGTGTTTGTATAAATGTTGCAGACAAACTAAACTAAGTTTCTGGGAATATCTTTTGGGGAAGGGAAAAGCTCGTCAAAGGTATAAAACGGGTTTGTAATACGTTTTTAAGTATATGCTATTAGCAATAAAATGTTCCAGAGTGAGGTAACCCCCCCCCCTGAGGATGGCGAGTAAGATGTAGGCCTACTGCAGTCCCGGCCGCCCGCGGCCATGAGGGGTGAACACGTCGCGATTTGTGTACCGTCCCGTCTCTTATTCCCGATTGCGTCTTTTTAGAAATATTAAAACCGATTGCCGGCGGCCGACCGCCCTCGAAATATGTTATCCCAGCTGACTGCGGGCTAGTCGCTTATCGGTATTTTTGCTCGCCCGTGTTCCCAATATTCGCAGCCGTCTTACCTGCCCCCGGCGTCCCCCCCTCCTCCACAACCGAGACTTACATCCCGTCTTATCTGACTTGTTCCGCGACGTGTACAAGGTCGGGGTTTGTTTCAGGGGAGGTCCCCCCGGGACTCACGTCCTGCTAGTGTGTCTCGCGTGCTCTGAATATTCCGATCGGAGCTCAC
The DNA here is from genome assembly GCA_023375725.1 of Nephotettix cincticeps. Taxonomy (NCBI): domain Eukaryota; kingdom Metazoa; phylum Arthropoda; class Insecta; order Hemiptera; family Cicadellidae; genus Nephotettix; species Nephotettix cincticeps. The sequence goes on along the minus strand of CM041789.1, from coordinate 19,728,517 downwards.
ATCTCGCGATTATAAACCTTTATTCGCTTTATAAGGCTTGTAATCTTTTTCATTCTTTTTATAATAGCTTTTTTCCGTAACATTTGTCCTTGTAGATTGCAGTTTTCACTTCTCCAATGCATGTTCAGGAAGTAACTAAATGTTTTTCACTTTATATACGCTATGGTATGCCTCATAAATCTATATTTATGGTCCTGGGAAATTTATAACTTAATTTTATCAGTATAACAGTTGGCTATATCGTTGTCTGTCCAAGTGCCAGTTTTGCATATCTTCAAATCTTAAGATAGATAAAAAACTACTTTATATCTGAATACGAAAATGAGTTTTCAAATGTCTTTTCAAATTATTAACACTACCTAACGTAAAATTAAAAATAAATTTTTATTATTTTTCTAAGTTTTGTATCGTTGGTTTCAGTCATGTCAAGAGCCTGCATTAGTGGTAGCCATCTTGGATTTTAGTCCCGTAAGAGCAATGTTAAATTCTGGCGGAACATACCTTCACTTTGGCGTCTGTTGTGGCGTTAATTATCAAGTATCAAGTATCAATGTAAAACTTTGGTAAAAAGTACATTGATGAGTTGTGGCTCAAAGGCATGACCTTTTAATATGTTCAAAAATTTAACTTTATATAAAAACAAAACTCCAGGTATATTTTACAAAATAAATCATTATTATTTTTTTATTGAGAGCGAAAATGAGAAGTTCTGTAAAGTGGTGCCCTGGAGGACTGTAATACATTTAATTTGACATCTCTTTCGTTAATTTATGACATAAGGTCAAGAAGATATAGGCGCCAGAATTTAACATTGCTCTTACGGGACTAAAATCCAAGATGGCTACCACTGATGCAGACTCTTAAGCTACTCTACAAGGACTTTTAAGTCACCTCATGATCGGGTTTGTGGGTATGTACGAAGGACGCGAGACATTCTGCCTGATCCTGAATGCAGTAGGACTTTGTTTTCTCCAATCCTGATCTTTAAAGGAGTAAAGTAAGCCAAAAACGACAGGACTGCTGCTTTATTTGCAAATGAATTCAGCTAAAGAGCTCAAGCTAAGTGCAGCAGTTTGCAGCATCTCAGTTCATTTGCATTCCTCCCACTGTCCTCCCCATTATAAACCGTCCTCTGATTGGAGACCGGCTCCTCGAATTGTGTCAACCAATCATGTTAACAGTGTGTAGCATGTTCGAGTCATACAAGTTTTGGTTTGACAAATCAGCTCCAATCATTGTTGAGTAGATAGCTGGATAAACTGCGTCTTGGCAAAGCATAAACATGTACATACACAAATCAAGTTGTGCATGCCTGTGCTGTTTAACGTTATGCTAAATGATTCACATTTTCAATAAAGTAACCAAGCTGCGATACTTGCTTCTAGCTTAGTCACTCATGAAAGCAAAAAAAAACTCGTGGAATTTTTGTGGTTGATTAAAACAAACAGAACTAATTGACATCGACCTCGAAAGTCTGTGGTTGTTGGTAGAATTTCTTTGTAGAAAAAAGGTTTCAGGAATCGTCAAGAGCGCATCACGAATATCAAAACGAATCAACGACAGCATCTGAAAGCCTGTTGTGCTTATCACTCTGTAAAAGGGACGTAATACATTTTTATTTAAATGCTATAGTTTATTCACTCCTCAATCTAAAATTACTTCATAAATACTTATATTTCACACGTAGCACGCGCGATATTAATCTAGATTCGAATTAAATTCGATAGTCAATATAGTTAGACTAATAATGGTGTTTGATTCTGATAATTTTATAAATCACTTGCTTAGAAAAGATTCTTATTAATGTGATCAATATCGCTCAAAATGGGATTTTTGTCGACCTATCGTCAGTTAAAAGTAAACAAAAACGTTTTCCAAAATAATGAAAATACACAATCATTGTGGGTACCCCCATTATAACGGAGAAAACGAACACAATTGCCTCATTTAGCGTTAAGTATTTTCATATATGTCTAAGCTCTAGAGGTGCAGATCTTCATGATTCCAGGTTTTGTGGTGTTAGTCTCTACGGAACGGAACTTATGAACTTATGAACTTACGGAACTTATGATAGGATCTGATAGGAGTCGGCCACCACTGGTTTCGAACCAGCAACGTTTGACATAAGCTACACATATTAACACTATTTAGTATTACCTAAACTAACCTAGCAATGCAAAACTACTGGGATGTTTGGGACGGTGGCGACGTCCTGTAATCCAGCTACTTGGAGGTCACGAATTGTAGATAGTTGTGAGAGATGGTCGGTGTATGTGGTGTTCTCTTGTGTGGATCAACGTCCGCACTATTGAATACTACGTTAATCCGCATAGACCATCCTCATAATTAATCAATTCGTAATTCAGAGGCCGTGGTTCGGATTCCACGTTAAACTGTAGGTCCCTTAGTTGCCATCGGCTGTTGGGCTATTAATCAACAGTCCTGTCTAAGGAACATGTCAGCCTTAGTCAGTAACAAGACCACAAGATCGCGCCACAATCATCCTACACTCAATCCTCATTCATACTTGGCTTAAAATACCTACCTGGGTAGGTCGCCATTTCAGTTAAAAGTATAAGTAAGTATAAAGTTACAGAAAAACAGACTGTGATACAGAAATTGATAGAACCGTTTTGACCTTTTTAGACAATAAAACGTGAAAATAACAAAAAATATCACGATTTCAAGCAATTTACCGACAAAACTCTAATTTGATTTAAAAAGATAATCAAATGATAACATGCACAGCAATGTATCAGCAAGTTTTACGTCGCCGGAGTGTTTAAGCCTCTCATTACGCATTAATGTCCTCTCCTGTCGCTTTGCATCCCTGTAAATTAACTTAATCACTCTCCCCATCAGAGCTGGGCCGATCCCGCCTTCTACAGTTTTACGAAAAATGTCCCTATCTTTTAAAAATATACTTCGTACAAATTTATCTAGAATTTTCTTAGAAATTTTAGTTTGAAGTGATCTCGTATAAACTTACTAAAGGTAAAAAATCATACGTAAATTATAACCATGACGTGAAGACATTACGGGGTAGGCCTTCTGGCTACTGTAAAAAGAATAACTATGAGCTATTGCATATGAATGAATAAAGATATTACTTCCACTCCATTTATCCCTAAAAAATATTGTTTGAGGATGGAATACTTGGATTATATTGTGATGGTAATGACTGGACTCCGGTATAACCGGATTTGCATACGCGCGGCGTGTAGCGTAACGATGACATAAATCAAGGGTAACGCATGAAAGGGTGCGTCCCCCCACCCCCACCCCCCCACTAGCCAGCGTTATCACAACCCGTAACAGATGTCGGCCGCGATAACATCTACGCGTCAATCTTTGACGTAATTCTATTATTGGCATTTTAATTATAAGCCCAGTTAAGGGGTGGTGACGTCAGCGGTGGTAGGTGATACCCCCACCCCATGTCACGCACACACGCCTGTAATATCTTCATAAGAACACGTGATCGTGCACCACCGCTATCACGACCCTTCCCAGGAACAGATTAAAGAAAATTACAATAGAAAAACAACGTAAATCGTGTCTCCGTGTAACCTTCGCCGATAACCGTTCGCGTGGACTGCGCTGTTCTTTGGCCAAGTTTCATTTGTACGCCGCGTGCATGCAAATGAATGGAAACTGATTTCCTTGCAGACTTTTTATTACGGTTTGCGATTGTTAAAGCTGATGAAACAACGGGTTAAATAATACGAACTTTACTCAGCCAATAGGAATCGATCTTTTAAATTACTTTTCGTTGTTTTATAGTATTTAATTAACTGTGTATACCACCCGATGTATGATTTTTTAGGGAAGTAGGATTTTGTATAACATGAGGTAATAGTATATTAAGCTACTAGTCTGAAAAATATTCGTTTACGGAACTTGGGTCGCTGTTTTCGATCGATCACTCGTGGGATCGTGGCGTGGATAGTTGTGAGTGATGGTCGGTGGGTGTAGTGTTTATTGTGTGGATTAAAGTCCGCTCTATTGAATACTACCTTCATCCGCTAAGACCATTCTCATAATCAGAACAGTTCGTAATTTAGAGACTCCCAAGTTAAACTGTAGGTCCCTTTTGTGCTATTAATTAACAGTTCTGTCCAAAGCACGTGTCAGTAACAAGATTACAAGATCTCGTAGTCAGTACGTATAAGAAATCTTGTGCGTATCGTAATAATCATCAAAATGTTAATATGGGAATTATATAAATCTTTATCAAGCCTCTAACGCAATAATAAGCAAGAGCATACTCGTATCGCTCTCGTTGTATTTCAGATGTTCAAATCTCCACAGTGGCCAAAGCCCTTATCAAGTCCCGCCAGGTTTTACATATAAATCCCGCGCGCCGTGTGAGCTCCATCTGCTAGATAACAGCCCTACCGAGACCTCTATAATTTATATAATCGGTCGAATTGTCGAGTTATTCATTCCACGTGAGAGAGGGCCGCTGTTCTAGTGGAGGGGGCGGGCGGGTGCAAATGAATCCAAAATGAGCGGTCAGTGGTCCCAGGGGTGGGGGATAAATTGCCCCCATTCATCGTCCTCGTTGGGGGGGGGGGTGACGGAGCCCCCGAGACCTGACGTCATACCAATACTGCACCGTGCTTATCCTGTGAATCAATCTCACAGCTTCCGTAAGGTATAACACAACGCACATACTAGTAACTGAAAGTAAATTTTGTGTTTTTTACTATTATTATTTTATTTGTAACTAAGGATGTGTTTTTTCTAGGTAAGTTGGAGTTCGATTGCGCCCAAAGTTGAGAAACGTAGGAGTAACCTGGCGTAATAGTGCTGGCAAGTGATAATAAGTTCATTTCTTTTGGATTAAACTGGAAATAAGCATGTTTACCGTATTCCAATAAGATTTCTTTGGTGTTTATATTTATTTCATATCAAGGGATATATAGATACAAATTATCATAGTTTTTTTTGCTTCAACTGTTCATCACCATAAGGCCTGTGTACACTGCATTAAAGATGGCGAAGTACGGTAGTGGTGTCACACAGGCTAGACACTCATGATCTGATCCAGAGACCATTTGCCTTACCCCCGAGCTAGCCTGAGTCTAGCACTAATGCCGAATCTTTCCCACCTCCATGAGAACCACATATACCCTCCCTCACCTCTCTGCTGCTCAACATGATTTACGCTCCCTTTTTAATCCGAGCATAAAATAAATATTAGGCCGGCGCTGAGGGTGACGAATGAGTATTTTATTCTATCCGTGTCGCCGCCCCCGCTATCTGGCATCTCGCACGCTCAACCCTTCCTGTGACGGGAGGGTGAGTCTACGCCGTGGTTACTAACCTTCCTGGGTTACTGTTTGTGTATCCTCTAGAATCCTGTATCATTGTTTGTACAACCTCCAAAGTTACAGTTCCTAATTTCCTAGGACATAGTGGTTATAACCTCTGGTCGTCATGCGGCAGTCGTCGTTACCTAGAAGGATTAGGAACCACAGATCTGTAACCTCAGTAAACTCCCAGAAGACCAGGGAAGTCCGAAAGTCAAACCTAATTTTGGATAGTGTAAAGAAATTAAACTGGTTTGTCGTGCACGGCTCCCATCGCATCGCGAGGATTCTCCCCGTGGCAGCGTATGTCGTGTCCCGCCTCTCCGTCACTTTATCCACTTTGCCTGTTTGATATTTCAACAACTGATATCGACCGAGACAAAACCTCCCCTGTTCGACACGAGCTGTACATGTCGTGTCTGTTTGTATCTTGATTGTTTCTTTTCTATTTGTCCTCCCTCCTCATGGGGTTATCACGTGAAGAATTGAAGGGGATCCAGTAAAAACACTTCACTTATATACTTAAAAATAGTAACGCGAATACCTTTTAACATTTTATTATGTTAACATTTTTAAGATCTTAGATATATTTCTTATAATTCCCACTTATGAACACATACATAATGTCCCACTCTTATGCATGAAAACCTCTATAAATACTGAGAATGCTGTTTCAATCTACTTACTTATAATTAGGTTACTTGGATTTGGCATTCTTCGGATATGAAATGGATTAAAAATTCTGCAACTTAACTTTGTGTTCTCCGTTTGGTAATCAAGTTTCCACAGTTCACCTGATTTATTTCTTGAATTAAGGATTTGTAAAGAGCGCAGATACAACGTTAATCCAATTTTACATCCTACAAGCTGATAATTGTGTTAAGTATATATTAAATTAAAAACTATTTTTCATGATTTCTCGAACGTTTCTTTGAATTCTTGTACGGTCAATTGAAGACAGTGAAGTATCTGCAACTTAGCGGTGGAGTCAAGAAGGCTAGCCACAGATGACGTGAATGACACGCCCGCTACACGAGTCGCCCACCTTTGGTTTCGAAACCAAGTACGTTTGACTAAGGCCTATCCCTGAGCGTCGATAGCTTATGACGGGTTTGACGTGTTAAAGTGTGAAACAAATTTCAATGAAGATTTTCACTTAAGTGGGTTTACTGGGATTAATTTTACAACACTTTATTGTTAAAGCTTATGAACCACTCTTGGGAGACCGTAGTTCTCAGCTAGGCTGGTAACTGCTATGAGTGCATCACGTGGATTCCTTTGTCATCAATTGTTTCCCAGTCTCCCCACACCGCGGCGCCCCAGTCTCCGATAGAACCCTCGTCCCTTTATCGCCCATCAAACGATCTTCCCTTTCTTATTTTATTTCTCAGCTTGTCTCGATAAGGTCTTTCTACTCGCAGCTTTGTCCTTCGGTTGCGCGTCGCTTTCCAATAAAAACCTTTCCATTTATAGTGAATTTCCCTCAGGTTACATTTATTATCAATTAGATACTGTCAAAAGTCTTTTGGCGTGCAACAATTTTACTGAATATATAAATATCTTTGTTTGAAATAGCTTGAGGTTTACAAGATTTAAATAAGAAACATTTCCAATAAACATTGTAGTTTTTGAAGTAGCTTCATTAGTTGTTATGGAATATAACGTAACATTTGGGTATTTCACGGATTTACTTACAAAATATTAAATATACGGTATTACTACCATAAACAAAAAATATCAGTCCAGGTAATCGCTTAAGTTAAACTTTTACAAATTAAACACAAACGCAAATTGCCAAAACGCCCTGCAGAGCTTAGGCATATCAAAATGTATTAGTAGATTTGAACGACTTTCATCTTAAAAATGAAATTCCATCGACATTTTCAGTTTTACCATTTTTTATGTTATTCAGTCACAAAGGAAAATAATAGCCAATAAATAAATGAATTAAGATTCAAAAACAGGAAGTTCTATTGTATTTTAGGAGAGAATTAATTGTTTTTTAGACCATCCTCGTAAAATTATTGACAGTTGAGTTACTAGATTTCAAAGTACACTTTCCATGTTCACTTTTAGTCTATGGAACAAAACTGTTGATTTAAAAACTCATAAAATTAAAAAAGCGCAAGGGAAGGCGTTATGCGCGTCTCGCATGCGCAGGATCCACAGCGAACGGTGATTGAATTGACAGACTGAGAGAACATATTTCTTGAGAGACGGAGAGAGCCTAGGCTGTGAGATTTGACGAAGATCCCCTCCCCCACCCGAGCCTTCCAGATCCACTATATGGGTCAAACCGAATATTGGAAAATAAATTCCTCGGAAAGCAAAGCGGAATCTAATAATATCCCCCTCGCCTCATTTCCCTCACTTTTCATAAGATTTTGAGTGTCTCATTCCGCGGCGAATACTTGTTGAAGAGCTTTCGGTTCACTAAATATTAGCTTCCGACGTAGTAACTCTTATGTGCCCTTTTAGTAGTATATCTGACTGAAAAAGATTCTAAAGAATGAACATTATGGTAAATAAAATTTCTGTATCTGTATATATAAAATTCAAAGCCCTCACTCACTCACTCATCACTAATTCTCCCTCTTCCCGATTACCTAGGAGGTTGAAATTTGGTATACTGGTTCTTTAGGCCTAAAATAGGAAAGTCTAATAGTTTTTTTGACGATTTTCCCATAAATCTGTACCCTATACGCCTTCAAAGTTCCCATGTTAATCTTATGGAGAAATATTTTTGTTTTGATTCCAACATATGTATCTTACCTTTTAAGATATAAACAGCAGCTGTTTTTATTTGAACCAATGAGCAAGCCAAAGAAGCAAGCATCAATAGTATCTAATTACTGTATAAATATAATATTTCTCAGAGGGAAGTTTGGTGACTATGTTTTATGATTTAAAATCAAATGTTTATTATTATCGGTACGAAGTTCGTCGGGTCAGCTAGTCACTTATAATAATCAGACCTATGTATATGGTTGATATATCAAGCTTTATTGTTTCATATACACAAAACCCCTCTGGTGGGGTTTTGAAATAATATGACTGAAGGGTGTGTTTGATAATCGTACTCGATATAATAGCATATTTCATCACTAGGACCAAGTTATAATTATAACTTGGTAAAAGTTATAATTATTAATTCTTTGTAACATTGACTTAGAAAAAACTTATAACACGATTTTAGCTTTGATACTGACAAAGACCGGATGAATCATTTACCAGGACCATATATTAATAAGATCTAGGTTTAATATCGTAACATCGCATCAAAATCAATTAAGTGACCTCCAAACTGCGAAGTGAGAACTCTAACCACTGAATCTGGTAGTCAGGTGAAAAAACATGTTTGTAATACGCTGTGAATTCAATATTCTAAAAGTATTAAAGGTAGTTTAATTCTAGAAGATAAATATGAATTAGGGCTGTTATATTGGTTGTGTAATATTCAATTTGCGAACTGAGAGGTGTAAATGTGAAATAAATCCGTAAGTTAGTTATCGCGGAATTATAGACGCAACGCGCGAGTCTGACGGAGATTGATCAACATTGTCATTGTGGCTGCGACGCGTGAACAACCTAAACCTACCTGCCGGAAAACGAACGAGAAATTCATTCATCGCCCCATGAAAATTTCATTTGTATTTTTTACAAGTAAACGCGTGAATAACGAGTGATGTCTGACGCAGACTTGAGCATGACAGCGGCAGGTCCCACACTCCATGTTGAGAAACTTTGCTTTAAGAGGCGGCAGGAGTCAGTCCAGGCGCTCACACGCTATGGCGTGAACTGTTCACGCACTTTAAAAAAAATTGTTATGGCTAAGAGCAAATCAAATACAAAAAGTTATTCAATACATTTTATTTATGAATATGTGAAGTTTATTTAGGTACAAAGTTTGAAATTTTCCACTCATAAACAAAAATAATACATCAGAATTAGTTTTGTTAAATCCTTATGGGATTTTAATTTTCTAATTTCATGAAAATAAAATAATTCTAAACCTTAGTTTTGGTAGTTTAACACATCAATATGTTGTTAAGGACCTATAAAATACTTTGTATTCGGTATTTTGTTTTTAATAGATTTCCTTTACGAGCTAATAAAAGATAATTAAACCCATCCCATGTCAAGCGTGTGAGCGCCTGGACTGACTCCTGCCGACTCTTTAACCTTAAACAGACATCATTCAAATCGTTAACAAGTACAACTTGATTGGAAGTATAAAGATGTACGAGTTTTACTACTTGTTGTCGGAGTGTTATATACATTCCCTTAATAAAGAGTAATTTCATCAATTTATTTAAGCTAAATTGCATGTACTGTTAGAAGATACGGAAGATATTTAATTGAAATAGGAACCAGATTCTCATATAACACTAAACAGCTGATTAAATCGGAGTGTTGTATTGCAAAGAGAAATAGGTTCAATAGTAATAGAATATCTTGTCTACTTTATTGAGTAAATCATATTTAAATTACTGTTTTGTTAAAGACGTTTATGCAGTAATGTATTTTTCAAAAGTTTCTAATACTCCTTTTTTACATTTCCATCAACGAAACACATAATATCGCACAAGAAGGGCCAAAAAGTTGGCGAAATGAAAATTTATGCGTTCATGTAGAATATTTCACACACAACCCTTTTCTTATATTCATATTTCCTGCAGCTCTGACCGCCTTTAAATTATGTTTTCTTCGCTTGTTTTGATCTATGTAGAGAAACTTTGCTTTTAGGAATTCCCTACAATTTATGTGTCGTATTAAGCCTGTGAAAGGAATGAGATAATGGACATGGTTGTGGGGTTTGCATTTATGTTGTGAAGAACGATTCAAAGTGAATTGCTCGCTATATGTCCCATCAATGTAGTGAAAGTCCTGCCTTTGTACTGATATTTCCAGCCACTCATTGTTTATGGGTTTCCATGGAAGTAATTTCTTTAGTCGATTCTTTGAAATACAGTTTTGAATTTAAGAATTATAAAGATAATTGTCTTGCGAATGAATTACAACATACTGAACAGATCACACACCAAGTTCCGGCAACTTAAGTCTAACCTCCTACCTAGGTGGTAAAAACGTTTATTATGTAATGTTTACTTAACAAAATTAAATCTTAATATTATTAACATACCAAACTACTGAGTTAAAAAATACACTTTTTTGATTTTTTTGCAATTTCAGTAAAACTAATTTATATATAAGTGAGATAAAAAAATCTCATAACTAGGAAAACATTGAATTATAATAACATCTACATTTAGTAATAATAGTTTGAAAAACTAAATTTTTACGATCAATATAACAGGAAAAATAACAATGAAAACCGATTAAAACACAATAAGTTTTCATATCTACTTTTAACATACGAGGTTAACTTCAATATAATGATTTTAATATGATTAGACAGTACATTGAAATAATAATCTACGTGGTTAACACACGTGAACGTTGCCCTCGGAAATACGACACTTGGTGCTTCCGGTTTAGACGTAGACAACACGTCAGAGCCAAGAACCCACTTCATACCATGACTCCATCACTATTAATACACGAAATATGATTTAAATCTGCGCATATCATTGCACTAATTGACATAACGAAACAAACTATGTGAAAATGAACTTTAAATCACCTATAGGGTGTCACTATCGGTATCAAAGTGTTTGTACGGTAATAATTTGCCACGAGTTACAACTGGGATCGAACCAAGCACGTTTCACTGACTGTACCAGGACACATTCTTATTATCATATTAGCTTTCTTAAATTACTACCTACCCAGGTAGATGTTTAAAGCAAATTATGAATGAGAAACAGATAATTTTGGCATCTTTTAGTGTTACTGACTAAGGCTGAAATGTTCCTTAGACAGGGATGTTAATGAACATTCCAACAGCGAATGCCATCTAAGAAACCTGCAGTGTAATGTGGGATCCGAACCACATTTTTGACTTTAATGGCCGTAGTATTTAATAGTGTGGACGTTGATCCAGAAGTTCACTCACAACTATTCACAATTTTTCACCTCCACGTAGCTGGATTATACGACACGCCACAATACAGTCTTAGTCACTTATAAGTTACAACATCTCTGAAATTTCATAAACCCAAAATGGAAAGTCATTCCCAGTTGGGAAGAGAAGGCGCGTTGTGTGAAAACAGCGGAATATCGAGGCGCAGGTAGGCCTACATCTACATGTAAAGAACCGAGCTACCTTTGATATTTTAATCCGCCACCGGATCATTGCCTCCATTGCTATGCAGGCTCGGCGCGGTCCCGCGGGCGCCATCAGCCCCGGGCTCCGCCCCTCGCCGTTACATTATGTATAAGACGGCTCCAGATATTAACCGCGAGCTGTCGACGACTCCGTCCCCGAGGTCATATTGCTGAAATATCGTAAACACTCCGGTCCCGCGAGTACAACATTCGTCATCCCGTTAGAAATGTCGCAATATCTCTGATTTAGAATTTTATTTATTTTATTTTTCTTGCTTTATTATTTCATTGCACTTTTCGAACGCGTCTGTGTTTTAACCACACAACGTTTCTGGAGGTAATGAAACTCTTTCATTTCTTAAGTGACCACCTAAGAATTACTTCAAATTAAAAGTTTTTGTTTTTGATATTCTATTACTATTGTTACAGAATAAATAAAGTAAAAATATATATTTCTATCGTGCTCAATACGCGAAAAACAAATACTCGGAGTTAACAAATCACAACACTCCCCCTCATAGATGATTTTTTCCGTAAAATTACTTTTAATTTACTTCAAAATCACATGTCACAATTAATTTTAAATATGAATTCCTCTCAAGTAAGTTGTAATCAAAAACGCACAGAGATATCAATATGTTGTGTCTCATCGATATTATAAAAAAATTAGACGTAAACTGCGACGTAACAAATGCGAATAACGAAATATTTTATTTACGGAACTAAGTATTAGTTCTGAAATATCGTACTGTTTGTAGAGCTTTAGTTTTTCTACGTATTTTGAAATTCGTTTATTTATGAAGAGTTGGAAAGGCCCAAGCACCGGTTTTTAGCGTGGTCTTGTAGTCTAAGTAACATGTTGTTAAAAAAACATAATTTATTAATAGCCTATTGACAAAATGGCAACTAAACCCTTGCGGGATTCGACGAACCTCAGATTTGAACTTGGCTACTATGACAACTCAGTCTGTAGTCGTGGTAGACGTCGTAAGAAACTAAGAAATGCGAATAAATTCTACGTAGTTTTAATTTTACAGGTCAGACGCAAAGATCACTTTAATCCGTTTATATTTGCCACAAACGGATCCATCCAGTTATTGTATAGTCTCTAGCGCAGTGCCAGCAGGGGGGGGTGCGAGAGATGCGAGCAGATTGCCACCCCCATTATCTGAGAGATAACACAGACAGCGCTGATAACACGGTTACCCTCTCCCGCCGCGAGGGGGTGATTTATGCTAAACGTATTCGGAGAAATGCCCCCATAATGAGACCACACCGCTAATATTTCTTTGCTTTATGAGAAACTGTTTGTACGAACGCACTCCACCGCTCTCGCGACTGCCGCGTCCATTTAACTTTTCCAATCGGATCTTACTTTACTCATTCTTGAATTATGAACTGGAGACGTCTTACACGTCCGAAGAAATCCAGTGTAACTGTACTAGGATATTTTAAAATATTCTGCAACTACTTTAATATTTTTTGAATAATCGAAATTAAAAATACCAAGGTGTATATTTTAAGCCAAGTATTAATGAAAAATGAGTGTAAAATGACTGTGGTGCAACCTTGGAGAACTAAGGCTGACATGTTTCTTAGACATGACTTTTGATTAATAGCCCAACGGTCAATGGAATCCAATCCAAGGGGCCAACAGTTTAACGTGGGATCAAACCCCTAATTTTACACCGTCACTCATAACTATCCTCAATTCGTGACCTCCAAGTAGCTTGATTACAGAATACACCACCGTCATAAAAATATACAATATTTTAACACCAACTTTGACTATGCATTTTTTTAGATTTATAAAATCAGCTAGTATAAATGAAACTTTAAAAAGTTCCAAGAATATAAGTAGGGAGGTTTCTAAACTTCTCCGGGAATATAAGTAGTTCCATTTAACAAGAAAAAGAGATAAACTTGACACACCGACTATATCAAGTAAAGGGTCCCTGTCGTACGCGAAGGCGGAGATCGAGCGAACTATAGTGCAGAAAAATGAGGGTTAATAAACGCTTAATAACAGAAATGGGACGAAAGCTATCTCGCGCTTATTTGTCACCCATTTTTGCCTCTCAGCCCGGCATCGAGTTGATAAATGACAGTTCTGAGATTCCTCTAGAGTCATTATGGTCTGGTTGAATTAGAAATTAGAAGCCCCTTACCCCTCCCCACCCTCTACCCCCCCTCGTGAATTAAGGCCGACACATCACTCATACAATGCCATTATCTCGAGCTACCCTCGGAGACAAAACCTCAGACAAAAGATTGATTCCGTCTATTACTGAGACAGTGTTCCATTCTTATTCGGATTTGTGATTCATCATTAGTGAGGGGTTAATTATGGGTGGTTCCCGTTTATTAATAATGTACACAAATTATATAGAATCTTAAATCTTAAAAAAAACCTTTTGTGAAACTGCATTAGATTAGATTAGATTATTGAAATGACGACCATACTACAAGGTAGGTATTTTAAGCCGTGAATTTTAAGTATGAATGAGGATTGAATGTAAGATGATTGTGGCGCAATCTTGTAGTCTTGTTACTGACTAAGGCTGACATGTTCCTTAGACAGGACTGTTAATTAATAGCCCAACAGCCGATGACAACTAAGGGGCCTACAGTTTAACATGGAATCCGAACCACGGCCTCTGAATTACGAATTGGTCTGATTATGAGGATGTTCTTTGCAGATTAACGTAGTATTCAATTGTGCGGACGCTAATCCACACAAGAGAACACTACACCCACCGATCATCGTTCACAACTATCCACAATTCGTGACCTCCAAGTAGCTGGATTACAGGATGACGCCACCATCCCAGTCACAGTGATGTTTTTTTATGCATTTTACGCCTAAAGTTCTACCATATTGCTATTTATTCTTTCGAATGTTATTGCCCGATAAATGGTTGACTATACTCTTATTGCTACTATTCTATCTCGTATACGATTATGAATGGCAGTTGTGTCTTAGTGTATGCCATTGGAGGATGTGAATGCCAGTAACCTCGAAGAGAACATTCTAAACACGTCAATCATCTTTATTTGAAATATCTTACCAAGAACCTTTATCACGGATGACAGTGATTTAATTTCCAATAAAACAAAATATTCCAATCATACGAAGCTGCGCAAGTTAATTCAAGTGACGAATTCCAATAGCATTTTCAAATTCTTGACGCCTCACCGATCTCCCGTATTTCTATTTAATAAGCTGGAATTAGCTCTCGAGAAATGCGATAGTCTCGAATCTGTATTGGAAACTGCTTTAAGTTGACAACAGAAAGTTATTTAGAGACGATGAAAGATTTGTAGAATTCACTGTGGAATTCCATCGCCCCGGACCCAGTAAATAACGATTACGGGTCCTTGTGGGGGAGGGGGAGGGGGATGAAAAATGCGGAACTTGTATCGGGGCAATAACGGCCGATACAAAGAAAACAAGCCTTTGTCAATTTGAAGAAAGAATTTGTACAGGAACACTATTGATCAAAGTCGAGATAAACTTATAACTTAAGTCTGTGAAGCTGAGTCCTGGTTCGTAAAGTTGGAGAATGACCTTGACTAAGTATGTAAGTAGTATTTGCAACTTAACAGCTTAATTACACTCACTGTCAATCGCAACACAATCAACGGACACAATCTCGCGAAACTCAATCCTTCCATCTAGGAACCCGGTTATTAAACGCATCCGAAGCATGCAAAAACACACTGCGGGAATTTTGATGAAAGTTAATTTAAACTTTGTGAAACGGAGTTCTAAGAGATCGAACCCTGTGGCGACTTAGAAATAACACTGGAATAACAGCGATAACCACCAAATCAAAGACTTTCGAAGTAGTTAACTTTTGTTTCAGAATTGCTCTGGAAGCGAATGTGTTACATTTATGTCCCACTTCGTTTTAAAAGTGATGTATTTGTGAGTTATTAATTGTTTGGAATTAAAAAATATTTTGTTTGATTGGATATTACTTTTACCATGTAGCCGAGAGGTTACAAGCTTAAAAATAAAAAAAACATTTTTAGCAAAAAATAATTCATTGATTCAAAGACTTTGGAGGCATTTTAATACCAAACTTTCTCAAGTTAATTTAGTTACTTAACATTAGAAAAACTAATAGTTAGAAAATGGGATACAATACGTCAAATATAATGTTTCATATTTAAGTTTTTTTTAGAAATAGGTTAGCTGCACCCAGTATCCATAATATTCGGCTCGAAACAGAACTGGATACCTTTAGATCGTGAAGCAATACTTATTGAACCTCCTAGGCAATCTTTAATAAGTTAATAATATGCTCTACATAATACTTATTGTTGAATACAGTAAACAGTTGTGTGTGTTATACACACTCAACTGAATTCCAATCTGTGTCAACAGAGTATTGTATCAGTATTCAGAGTTCGGCAGGACAGGTGTAATGATTAGGAGCCAGTTTGCAAGACAGTGGTACCAACAACACACCAGAGTATACAGTTTAGCCAACTGTAGGACGTTACGTTCAGGCTATGAACTCCCAACAACCGTCCTGGGACAATACTTCCGGACTCATCTAGATAACTGCTTCATCTCCACCTGTACTGAAATAGCATCTATTTGCGACATTACTTATTGTATTGTTATTTATTCCTGATATGTTCGACAGACGAACATAACTTAGATAATCTTGACGACTGCTTAATCTTAATTAAAAAAAATACCTCAACAGCTCTTCGCCATGGGCCTAGGGACTGTGCGGTGAATTAAAGACAGGAGGTACTGCATTGGTGTAAGTCATATGGACTAGCAAGAGGCGACTTTTCATGATATTACAGGAGTCACCCGACACTGGTCCAGCAACCTTTGACGCAAAGGAAATAACTACTTTGAGAAGTAACCGCCAATACCTAACTTTTACATTCAATGTAATAAAAATGAAAACCACTAAATTGTATAGTCTGGTAGGCAAATTTAATGTAACACCCAGCCAGATACCCAAGAAACCTTGTTATTGTTATGGAGGAATTCCAAGGCTTGGATTTTATCCCAAACTCCAGGAAAATCCTGCGGGAGCACACTAACCGATGTTCATTGTGCTGCCATTAGAAGGAAAGCGGACACTCCCTTGATCACCTTGCCTCCAGTAGGCTTACAATAATGGGGGTAAGATAGGAAGAATAGGAAGAGAATAGGTTGGTGAGGACAGGGTCGATCGGTTGACCATACCAAGTCCAGAGGTTGGTGACCCGTCCTGCTCGGTTTCTGAAGAATCTGGTGTCTCCTCGAGCACTGACCTCGTGAATCCTGCAAGAAATCAGGAGTCTCCAGCCCTTGGTACACCATTGTTAACATCCTCTGTTGAGGAACGAATAATAATATTCACTTGGAGTACTCTAATGATTGTGACAACATTTTTCTAATGTACCGTATCTTAGTATTTACATTACTTTATTTTTAACTGAAATGACAACCTACCCAGGTAGGTATTTTAACCAAAGTATGAATGAGAAATGAGTGTAGGATGATTGTGGCGAGATCTTGTAGTCTTGTTACTGACTAAGGCTGACATGTTCCTTAGACATAACTGTTAATTAATAGCCGAACAGTCAATGGCATAAGGGAACTATAGGTTAACGTTGAGTCCGAATCACTGCCTCTGAATTACTAACTGGTCTCATTATGAGGATGGCCTTTGCTGATTAACGTAGTATTCAATAGTGTGGCCGTTAATTCACAGAAGAGAACACCACATCCACCGACCATCGTACACAACCATCCACAATTCGTGACCTCCAAGTAGCTGGATTACAGGACACGCCACGGTGTAGTAGACTGACAAAGGACAGCTAGCATCCATCCCATTGATGTAGAAGCTCCGACAAACCGTGGACACGTGGACACGTTTTCTGCTTGCCTCGGAATTCACCTCCCTTTAATAACGCTTTTACGTCCCACTTTACGCCGTTGCGTACATATGTTAAGGTAATTTTTTCCCGCGTTTTATCGCCGCGCCATACGCTGCGACATCGTAAAGTGAAGGGTTATATTTTATAGTCGTTTGACGGATTTGGGCTTCTTGATGCCTCCTCAACACCTCCTTTCAGACTCGCCATCTGGAATTTCTCACTACGGAAATATTTAAATCATTTCATACGTAAATAAAATGATTTTTGAGTTGATGTGCCAACTAAGCGTAAAAACGTAAATGTATTTAGTTCAATTCGGGATATAGCTTTGATCACGAATAAGTTTCTCTTCACAGCTGCTCTCATAACCATATGAAGTCACATTCGCTTCACTTTCTGTGTTTCACAGATTTAAAGCCCCCATTCACTGAACTTAAGACATATCTATGTCCAAAATGTCGTACTTCAATGCACAAGGAAAATTTCTAAATATTATAGCTATTAAATAAAAATGTTTATAGAGTGAACTTGTAACAAACAACGTTACATTGTTAAAATATTTAAATGGACTATTAAACTGTGACTAATGCTTAAATATGACATGAATATTTAGTGGGATGAGTTATTGTAAAGGGTGTGGTATGCGGTAGAAGGGCACCGGTAGGCCGATGTATGGTAGGCATTTATCTGACGTACAGTTGGCAGCATTGGTGTGGTGCGGTCAAGAACGCCACCATGGCTCTGCAATATTCAACGTCCAGGGACAGTCTTGCCTTGCTGCCATGTTATTGGCGAAATGTTCCACAATTTATGTTAACGAAGCAACTTTTACATCTCCTGAGATTTGGTTAAAATCAAAGTATTCCAAATAGTGTTGTAAAATGTAGTATCTAACTACAATTTCAAGTGATAAATTATCATTTAATAACAAAATATATCTAAATAACGCTAAATAAAAAGGCAGAGGTTTAATCATTTCCAGAAAAATTGTGTAGTAAAAAACTAAGCGTCTTGTTTTTTTCGGAAATTCCAAACAACATATTAGATCAACGTAAAAATGAATCTCAAAAATCCTGTGCCAATATGAAGGTACCCAAAGGGTATTTATATTCTATAACTATAAGATTTCAAAATAATTGTAGGATAATTCATACATTACTCTAAAAGATGCTTTCTATAGATTCTTTTACATTTTCTTCATTTGTGATCTAACTCAGAAGAACCTAAACTTTAGGTTTAGATTTCAACTTTTACGATTCTGTGTTCAATTTGAAAAGCTAACTAATTGTATACAATTCCTACCTTTTTATTTCCGATTGCCGTTAACCAGATTTTTAATAAATCCCTTTCAGACGAAAAACTTTTAATTATCGATCGTAGAAACAAATGCAACGCATACATAATAGTTTGGGATATGTTTCATTTCCGTTTCCGGCGCCGCGGATGGCTGATGAGGTTGACGGCTTTGACGGACCTGGTACAAGGCGGAATTACGGCTTAGACCTCATCGCCGCAAAGCTAGGCTATGATTAGTCCGCTATAATTACGCCACTAGCGCTCCCCGTGTTCAGCCTTTTAATTAGTGACTTTTGGCTGACCTCGCCTGCGAAGTAAATCACCGGGAAGCGAAACACTCATATGCAGGAGTTGGTGAGGCATCGGCGTGAAAGAAGTGATTGAGCGTGCCAATGTAACAATCGCTGTTACGTCAAAATTTGAGTTCCCTGTTGTAAATAGCTTAGATCATGAATACGTCTAAAGGGACTATTTTTTGGCCTAGATATTGCCTGCACTGCAATACGTCGCTCGAAGTATACACAATTTTAATAAAAAAAATTATAAGTTGCATTATAGTTCCTCTAGTATCCACATTATTTACCAATGGAATCTAACATATGACTAACTTAAACAAACATTAGATTGAAGAATACTTCCCTTTAGGAAATACGAGTTTAGTTAATAACTCGTAGCTTAGGTCTTAGTTTTGTCTAACAGGAATATTTTCAGTTCCTTTAAAACAGTTGTACTTATAACAAAATGACATCACTTTCGTTACAATTAACACTTTACAACAATTAACAGCCCCACCAGAGCTTAGACATATCCATGTAAAAATATAGTAAATCGCAATGCATACAGATAACAGTGTATAATTAATTTGACATGTTTATGGCTTTAAATAAACTCTTTGAGTCTGTTATTAATAGTTCCAAGTTTATAAAAGTCAAAAGACCCAATTTAAGCTAC
Organism: Nephotettix cincticeps; assembly: GCA_023375725.1. Taxonomy (NCBI): domain Eukaryota; kingdom Metazoa; phylum Arthropoda; class Insecta; order Hemiptera; family Cicadellidae; genus Nephotettix; species Nephotettix cincticeps. The sequence continues at coordinate 19,708,832 of CM041789.1, read as the reverse complement.
TATAATAACTTTGAGACGAACTTTAAGCTATTTTAGTGGGAAATTATTTGCATGAACGATTCGAAAACAAGTGTGTAGTGATGAAGCATTTTGTTGAAATTCATTTCATTTTTAAGATGACAGTGATTGTTGAAACAGGTTTACAGTCAATTTTCATGTTACATACTATCACCATTATCACAATTTTTAAGTTCTCGTGTAAAATAGTTTAGGTTTATAATGTTGGTTTAGTGTACGGAACTTAAGCACGCATAGAGATTGTGTTCTAGTTTTATAACACACACTTAACAAAGTTAGCATGCGTGATATTGAAGCATGAAAATTGGCGTGAAAGTAATGTGTGATAAACACTGGAATAAATTATGGTCTAATTGATCTACGTCAAAAATAAAACTCATTTTCATGATAAAATGTAAAATTAATACGTTTTCCAACAACTTGTGTAATTTATTCCATCCCATCTCAATTAAATGGTCACACTAAAATGTATTTATTACGAGTGTATTGTATATTGTATACAAAATGTATCGTATACTCGTATTTAATCCTGATGAATTGGTTTTAGTAATATGAACGTTTTTATTCTGTAGCTGAAATGATATATCAATTGCTAGGTGGTATAAAACTTATAAAATAGCGGTAGTCCAAAGAAAACATGTTAGTTTTTAAAAAATCCTTTGTTTAATTAATAAGTATGAACCACTTCTAATATTCGTCGATCATCCAGAGCAACATCGACCGGTGGGACATGCAGAACAGCTGACGCTAGCCGCGCCGTCCATATTTATAATTCACTGTGATGTATTCCTGTGAAAAGCCCAATCGGGAATACAATTGTTTCATTCTACAATACAATTGTCAAATGAAGATATTCCTGCTTTTACGCGGTATCCAATAAATTCATCGGTTACCGTATGGCGAATTTTATATGTTCAATAAAGTGATTTTGCTAAGATTGAATGGTTTATTTTTGGCATTAGGAAAAAGTAGAATTTCATACATACAAAGGATTAACAAATAAGAACTAGTTAACAAATGCGATTTGATGTGTAACTTATTATTGTTTATAAGACCCTACAGTATATGACTTGTCGGGTTATATATATGGCACAGAAATTGGAAGTACATCATGCACATAAAAAATTGTATTATGATCGAGGAGCAACTAGACGATTATTTGTGTAGACAAAAACAAATAAATACAATCGATTCAACGACGTCCGTGGCGGAGCGTGTTGTAACAAGCCCTGCATCTAATCTCTACGACGTAGTCAATACATGACGTGAGTGGCGGGTACAATGACGTTCGCGCGAGGTGTGTTGGAACAAGCCCTGCCTCTAATATCTACGACTTAGTCAATACATGACGTGAGTGGCGGGTACAATGACGTTCGCGGCGAGGCGTGTTGGAACAAGCCCTGCCTCTAATATCTACGACTTAGTCAATACATGACGTGAGTGGCGGGTACAATGACGTTCGCGGCGAGGCGTGTTGGAACAAGCCCTGCCTCTAATCTCTACGACGTAGTCAATACATGACGTGAGTGGCGGTGGCGGGTACAATGACGTCCGCGGCGAGGCGTGTTGGAAAAAGCCCTGCCTCTAATCTCTACGACGTAGTCAATACATGACGTGAGTGGCGGTAGCGGGTACAATGACGTCCGCGGCGAGGCGTGTTGGAAAAAGCCCTGCCTCTAATCTCTACGACGTAGTCAATACATGACGTGAGTGGCGGGTACAATGACGTCCGCGGCGAGGCGTGTTGGAAAAAGCCCTGCCTCTAATCTCTACGACGTAGTCAATACATGACGTGAGTGGCGGGTACAATGACGTCCGTGGCGAGGCGTGTTGGAACAAGCCCTGCCTCTAATCCAATTAAACGAGCGCATTTGTCACCTTATTAATGGAAGCCTCTAAAGATAGAGTGTTTCGTTTAATCAAAGTAATACTGGGTCCATTCTTCGGCGTCGAGCAAATCCCCTGACAGTCCCGTCAATCCCCAGCCTCATTATCTCGACCCGGGGAATATGGGCTGGCTATGTGGTGGCATGCGGTTTACGTAGTGAATACACAGACTCGTGTATACTTACTGCTGTGTATACTTACTCGTGTACACACTTTAGAGCAATCAGGTTTTAATGATAGCCTGACTATTTTATGGTAACCATGAATCTTTAGGACGTTTGTATAATGTGTGCCCACTATTATAAGCTGTTTTAGAACAAATTTTGACTAAAATCACTCAAATTATTCTAAGTGAATGGTTCTTAGTGTAAATTTCCCACATTTTCGTGGGTCCAAACCTTATCAAACACCAATTTCTTATTATCTTTCAAGATTTTAAGACTAAAACCACTAAATTAAACTGACTCTAATTTATCTAATAAATTTACAATTTTTTAAAGAAATTTAACCTCGGTACGTTTAGATTTTCTCAAAGAGAAGCTAAAAGTTCGCCCTCTCCATAGAACGTGGTTAAAGATACAGCAACCTATGCTCTTTACTCTATTCCACGTGGTTTTATTTCGTTACCACCTAAATTAAAATTTATCGCAACATTTATTATTGAAGCAGTGCAGTAAATTCACCCCAAGGAAGGTCTAACGAATGGAGTGGTGTGTTGGTTTCATAAAACAGCTGTTGATGGCGGCACGGGGTTTACGCCTGCGGTCAACAGTAAACTCAAGTGTTTCAATTCGGAATTCTGATCAGAGCCGGCCGCATTGCAGGACTCCGCGTCTCTCTCGCTTGTCGCCTCTCGCCACTCGCTAGTCGGCAACTCATCCTGGATCACCTTTCGTTCACGTTACAAAATTGAAACTTCAACCCATATAAACAAATTTAGAGTTTTGTATGTACCTATACTTGGAATTATCATGTTTTCATCATTTTTACGCTCTAAAACTCAAAATCCTAAATGCGTCTTATCTAAATTTCTATCTGTATTTCTGTAGCACTAAACAAGTGTTTTGTAACGCTTCTCAATGAAGACGAGAGCTTCTACAGTTGTGAAACTTATTTTCATTGTACTTTTTGGATAAGGTCTTTGTTTACCCGCGTTGGTTACTATTAACATGAAATAATGGGCTCTCAAATACCCAACTTGAGTAACATGAAGTGTGGTTGTTTAGTTTTACAGAACACGTGATCTATAAAAGTGATTGAATAAAAGAAATAACCAACATGTGTCAAACCAAACTAAATATTGCTTTGTTAATATTTATCATTGGGTTAAAACCTATTTTGAAATTATACTACATTGAAAATGCTATCTTGGCGTAAAAGTTCTAATTATTATGATACACATTTTCTAATTTAATCTAATTAATTGTAAACTGATGATAAATAATCTATTAGCGAATTTCCCATAGGAAGATTTCAGGTTTATTTGTTAAGCCCGAGACCATGTTATTTTTTCTTCTTTAGGTGCCCAGAGACCAAAAACAATAGTCGTTAAAATTTATGTGAACACGATAATCTCGTAAAAATGGTCCGATCGAGACCAAATTTGGTAGAGACGTGTATTCCTACAAATGCTCGGACGAGTTCGTAAACCAGACATATCGGTCAATGGGAACGGGTAGTTTGGGGGGGTTTTGTACCCCAAAATGGGTTTTTTTGCGTTTTTCACAAGTAGTTTCTAAAAATTTCTAATTTTATATTTCACCATTGAATCAGCTTAAAAAACTACACAATTAAGTTCCTTAAAGTTTTTCTCTATCTTCAACGGTTACCGAGATATAAATCTAAACACAGTACGTTGTATTTTGAGGCTCCAATGTTAATCTTTTGGAGGATAGGGAAAAAATTAATTTTTCACTTATTATCTAATATTTTTGGATGAAACTTGATATTAGCTTCATGTGGTTGAGATCCATACATTTGTGCTAAAAAATCATAGTTTATCATGGCAGCAAACCTGCATACTCTTTTCCCACGTTAATCATATAGGGAATAGGCAAACTCCTTAATTTATGGACAGATGTTGATGAAAGTTGGTATAAATGTTAAAAATAAAATTTTTGATGGTATAAATGGCTACTTTCAGTGTTCCTCACAGCAGCAAACCTACTCACTCTTTCCCTTTTTAATCTTGAATAGGCAAAAATTCTCATGTTTATCGACAGATTTTGACCAAACTTGTCATATATTATTATTATTATTATATTATTGATTTGGAAATTCGCTGAGTACGCAGGTCTGCTGCGACGGGGGTATTTTTTCTTTTCATTTATTTGTTAAAGATTTCAGGTTTATTTTGTTATACCAATAGTTAATTATCTTTCCTCCAACCACTGAGTACTACAACCCCTACAAAGGACGGGCTACGGCTAGTCTAATATGATTTATGATTCCTTAACCATTTTCATATACTTCAATTTAAACATTAACGTACTTTTGGGTCTTAATTTGAATCTCCAAGAAAAAATAAAATTAGTAATATGAATGTAAAATCTTGGCTGATATTGTTATAAAATCTAGACTATTTTTCCTTAAAAATGTATGATAAACTGTATAAAGCTACACACCTCGGTGATATTCAAGAGTATATTCCTTTTTGTAGAAAAGAAATCACACAAGGCCCCTTCATGTAAGTGTAATAGCGCTGGTAATGTAACGTGTTTTCCGTGTTGAAATAAATTTATTTTATTACCAATTAATGTTGGCTGGACGACTGAGATTGGTCTGGTTTGTCAATACTAAAATTTGGAAATTTCACATCAGAAAGGAAAATAAGTCGTTTTAAGTCATCTGAGTTCCCAATACTATCTCACTTTCTTACTCAGAGAGTGCGTCCTAGGGTGTGTATTATATAGTTCGATAAACAACTTAGGCTACAGAAGTGAAACCTTAAAATATAGTTGTTCTTATACAATTTTTTGCAAACTAATGGTTTATTATTATTTATCGAAACTGGATTAAAAATATAATTACTTTAACCAAAGGTAAAAGCGGTTAAAATCACATTTTCTAGTCTTTAACGAGCAGCAGCGTCCGTGTTAATCACTAGGTACCTTTTGTGTGGGTGAGAGTTTTGGTTGACATAATCTACAAAAGTTGAGTTCAAAGTGAGTGCCTAGCTCGGCTCTCGCGGTTGTAATTCGCAGAACCGCCGCGCGGCGCGCTGACGTACTCCGCTACCAACTCTGCTCCTTCTTTTGTTTGTCTTTGATTTCGCCCCAATTAAGCTGCGAATGGGACAATTTGCAAGCCTTTGCAAATGCTAATCACGTTCGGTATTTAAGTCGGTCGACGCTGTCTGCATTGCAGCCTAATTTGACGACGACTTGTTACACAATCAACGAAATTATTGTGGTGCTATGTAGTAACGGCTAGATTATGGAACGGTTACTTTTTGTATTTTATAATCATCGTCTTGACTCACTGTATTTACCGAAACGAATAGAAAATTTATATCAACATAATGAAAAATAAAAAATAATGTTCCAAAGCGAAATACAACTTTTCAAACGTATTTACAGAAGAGTAAACGATAAACATAAGATAAGTTTACTTTAAGACTTTAATGTATTCTTCAAATAATTTTGCTTTGAAAGCAGAGTAAGGAAACGGCTTAGGGTATACCGTAGCTGACTGAAAGTAAATATATACTGGAGGAAAGCAAATACCACTAACACTGTGTGTCGGAGTGAGGAGTACCGCAGCAGGAGCTCTTTAAATATGCAACAATTTCTGGGAAAAGATGCATGTATGCAAACGGATCACTATTGAACGTACTTTGCTTAAAGTTTTTAAATTTCATCGTTTCATCGCTCTCTACATTTAGGCCAATCCATAAATCGTTCTAAATTGAGACCCATCCAGATAACCGTTCATTTCTAAAGAAATCCAGATTATTTTACCATTCTATTTTTAGACTAATCCTGATTGCAGTTACATTTTGAGACTCCTCAAAAACCATTACATTTTGAGACTCTTCAAAAACCGTTCCATTTTCAGATCAATCTAGATATTCGTTTCATTCTGAGACTAGTCCAGACAACCCTTACATTTAGAAACCCATTCATGTAACCGTTCAATTTTCAGACCATTCTAAATATTTCCATTTTGAGACCAATCCAAAAAATAGTTACATTTTGAGTCCATCTAGATAACCGTTACATTTAAAATGAATCTAGGTAACCGTTACATTTTGAGATGAATCCAGGTAACCGTTACATTTTGAGACCAATCCATATAACCGTTACATTTTACAATTGTTTTTTCTGAGGACAAACACAGGTTAAATGTATGTGTAAGGTGGTCTTCCCATGCTCGTGAGGACCTCCTTGTACCTCCAGTCAGTGATACAGGGACTTGTTGCAGGGAAAGGTGGTCGGTTGTACCCAGTGAGCGGCAGTGGCAGTGACGGAGAGGACAGCTCCCCCAGGCTCGCCCGAAGAACACCCTTACCCTTGTACCATCAGCCCGCTGGTCTCAGTGACACGCCCACATCTGACAACGGCTCCGACGCGACTCTCACCGACTCTGAACTTGCACTCGCTCGTGACTCCACGCTGCTCGTCCACAACGGTGAGTATTTTAGTTAATACTTACCTTCTAGCGGGTTTCCCCTCCTAGAACTCCCAAGAGACCATAACTAATTTGAAGCTACTGGAACAGCTACTTAGATCATGGATATGTCTAAAGGGAATGTTTTTAGTTCACCTTAACAGCTGTTCTCATAACCAAACTATGACGTAACTAACCAAATGACGTAACTGTTTCAAATTTTGGCGCAATTTGCTAGCACCCCCGCAAGAGCTATGACATATCCATGTCTTTTTCATGACTCCTCATGAGGACCAATACATTTACGATGCGAGCATTGGTTCCCCGTGTCTTGTTTCCAGAGGTAACCTCTAAAACCTACATTTTACCTCCTCTAATTTTGTTGCGTTAAACCCTAACTGAACATCAAAAGTATTTTGAATTTGCAAGCTATTCTCCAACTTGATATTTCAACAAAGTGGATATATCGTGGGACTAACGTTTCCTCAGTCCTGAGTTGCCTGTTAACCTTATTCCTTACACTCCACAAAGACTCTCTGATAATGTTACTTACGTCGGTTTATCTTGTTACGGAACGGATATTGCTTGCGTGCAGCCAAGTTTATGTAGCACAGGAACACTGTTCTCAGTTCACTAACTTTTCCATTTTTACTTTTGATACAGAGTGTCCTGTAACTCTATAACAAACTTGTATAATGTCATTCTTTGTGACAGTACAGATACAGATTTTACACCGTAAATAAAATTATTTTTTACCTTATTTACTTAAGCTAAAACAGAAAATGGTGTATGAAATGGTGGTAAACAATCTTACTTTTAAGGAATTTTTTGTACGTTTTACTTGACAAAACATGTGATATACTTGGATAAATACTAGAATATTTATTTAAATATATTTGACAGATTACTGATAATTTTTGAAAATTATAAGCACGGCGGTGGGGGGTTTCAATACACGTCACGTGGAAATTGTAACGAAAGTGACGTCATATGTTTATAAGAACAGCTGTTTAGTGGAATTGATAACATTCCCTTTAAACATATCCGTGATCATAGATATTTCCCGAAAGGAATATAGTACATTTTTAATTTAAAAAACTACAAAAAATATAATTCTAAAGTTTTGTACGTCATAACATCTAGTTAACTCGCAAGTCTACCCAAGCAACACTAAGGCTACCATCACCACAGTAAACAACAATTACAGCTAAGCTAAGCTGCAGCTACACTTACAGCTGCAGCGGCCAATCACTGGGAAGTAGCCAGCCAATCCACCCGGTTTGCATAACATTTCACCGTAGGATTGGCATCCTTCCTGCCCGGGCTTCATCCCAAGATTATACGCCCTTTGTTCCCGCCATCCAATCTTTTACATCTAATCAGAGTTGAGTTTAAAGAAAGGTTCTTTGATTAAAACAATCCTCCTTTTACGCCGAGATTTGATTACAAGTAAAACGCTTTGGTGCAAAAACTTGATTTTACTTCCCGATAGTTTTTTCTCTCTTCGGTATTTTAATAGTTAACTACAAAAATTGAGTTAGACTTCTTCCAGTCGATTTTACAATGAACTAAGGCGATAGCTCAAAGGTAACACGCTGGCCTAGTAAGTCGAATTAGAAATCAGATAATGACCTACACCTTCAATGTCTTTGTTTCAACAAACAGGCTTTTCTAAAAATACACTAAATAATAGTTTAAAATAAAATATTTTTCCATTGTAAACAGTATTATTACGCTTACATATTTATATGTGTTACAAATTGGTATTAAACTAAATTTGGCTACTTGACATTCACAATATTCAATTGTTTACACATGCGATTGTCAACCGAATATGACTACTTGACGTTGACAATACTCGATTGTTTTACACATGCAATTGTCAACCGAATATGGCTACTTGACGTCCACAATATTCGATTGTTTTACACATGCAATTGTCAACCGAATATGGCTACTTGACGTCCACAATATTCGATTGTTTTACACATGTGATTGTCAACCGGATATAACTACTTAACGTTCACAATATTCGATTGTTTGAAATGTGCGATATGTATATCACAAGCTCATTTCCCAAATTGGCAGCTCCGGTTCCAACAGTAACGACTTACAACAGTCCGGTTGCTCATTAAACACTCAAAGCCGTAGTTTTCCTTTGATTCCGATGAAACATTATTCCGCAGATCTCAATTAATCGTATGGCCGCTACAAACCAATTATTCTCTGTCAAAACGCTAAAAGCGGTAATTTAAATTGTTTCAATTAAAACGACAACGGAAAACACTCTTTTCGGTACTAATCAAACGCCGCGAGAGGCGCGAACGTTCGTCCAGAAGAAGTTTCGCCGGATAGGGTTTCATTAACAGACTTGATTCGACGCCTTTGTCCGCTTATGTATTCCCTTTGGTCCGTGTAGTTGGACGCTTCGCCGCTGCAGCACCACTGTCGCTGCCTTTAATCAACTAAGTACGCCCGTTTTATTCCCCTGTCACAATTATTAGGCCGTTGTTTCCGTTCTCGCTGACCGGCACAAAGCTAACGAATAACGAATAACGGCGACGTTCGTTATGCCTAATTGAATATTTTTTGATTGGATTCACAACAGTCTGGTACTTTTTTACTTTTGAATTTTAAAAATTAAATATTTAAAATAGTAATCCTTAAAAAAATTAAGAAATTCTCTAAAAAAGTCTTTTGATAGTGTGATAATTAGTTGGCGTGGTTTTACGTAGCCATGAAATTAAATGAATCTTTTATGAACAGAAAATACAGATAATATTATATTTGGATAAATTTTGCACTATAATCTATTTATTTGTTTGTGAATCGTATATTTTTTTCAAGAAAATTAGAGAAATACTGTTATACAATTTCCCGGGTTGCAGTATTTAAAATCTAGGCTGATCCTTTCATGGTTTACAACACAAATGTTTTATAGGATTTAAACATTAATCAGTTTAGAATACCAAAAAATAAGAAAGTAATTTCATCCGCAAATTATAAGTAAATTTCTCTTCCTTCATGCATCTTTGAGTTGCAGTTATCGTTAAAATCGTTTTACAAAACCATAAATAATATTTTAAAACTATTGTATACAGTATGTTCGAGGAGCCAGCTTGTTGAGCGTAATAGAGTTAGGGAGCGACGTCAGGGTAACTCTGTACGGCGTGGCAACGTCGCAAATTGGGCAAAGACTGACCGAGTCGAGAGCTTCCTGCGCGCTGATCATGGCTTTGATCACGGCCCGTCGCCGGTGGCGCCGCCTCGTGGCTGAACCAACCAACTATTGCCCTTTACTGCTTTATAAAACACTTATAGTGGTCATATCAGTGCGCTTAAAACGGAATTTAAGACTTTTGACAATAACAGGGCTACCACGCGTTGTTGAAAACTGCGTATTCTTCAACCTGACTGTCTACCTTGAATTTTTATAAGATGTTAGTATTTATTTTACTTTGTATAATATACAGAAATTATTGATTTCCTCAAAAACTGTTATTATGTTAGAATTTATACCCAATGTGAAGGGGGGATCCATGAGGTTATATCAAAATATTTTGAATGATTTTTGTGGTAATGCAACCCAAAGACACAACAATTTCATAAAACAGGTGATAACTAAGGAAAAATGTATTTTATGTATTTCTTTAACAATAACGCAAGTAATATCAAATAATGTACTGTATTTACCACTGATCATACTATGCATATAATACGGTATATATACTTATATAGGAGGAATAAGTAATATAGGCCTCTTGAATTAATTTTAAATTTTACACAGTTGAAATCTTGTTCTCATCTTTGGTTGCATGGGTTAAAATATTATTTAAGTATAATTTGAATTGCATACGCTAAGTAAAGTAAATTGCATACAGTCCTAGAAAATCATTATATTTGTACTAGGCTATCTTAAATTCAGGTTTGAGCTTTTCACAAAACGTAAAGCTAATGTTGCATTTTACATTCATTATTGGATTATGCAATATAATATAAAAACAACCATCGTTTATTTAAAGTTGTAAAGTAATCAGAAAAGCGTTTGTTGAAGTTAAATGCCTGATGTAGTGTACGAGATGGCAGGCGCTAGGTAGGCAATATGAGTGCAGTACCTGTTTAGCCAACCGTGGAATTGAAGGCGCTCGTGCCGCTGCGAGCTTATCCTTGTATTGAGTCGGACTTCGACTCTAGTATACAGCTCATGTGATTTCATACTGTTACGAAACAACTGCACGGTATTAGTGATTTACCAGGTAATTTGTAAAAGTATAATGTAAATTCGAATTGATTTGTCTATACTTAGGGTCTGCCTGAATGGGAAAATATTTCGTTTATCCCCAGAAGAATAGCGTTAATTTTGTGGCAGCATTTCTTGATACTCGGTTGTCGTAAAAATATGTATGACGTTTATTTAAGGTTAAGTGGTTATCTTAGGAGTTACATTTTTTTAAATTTTCCGTCATAAAAAGGATAATTACCTATTAATCGGATTTATATCGGTAAACTTTTCCAGGAAATAAAATAAGAATTTTAATCATGAGGCTCCCTTTAATTTTGATCTCAACTATTTTTACGACTATTGTGTGGCCAGTAACACATTCATCGAACGATATATTTATCGAATGATATATATTTACCGAACGATTACTTATTGGTCGATAACAGAATGCTCGTTTGAGTCTATCTATATTGACCGACTCATGAATGAAAGCGACGCTTGCGTCCTCAGTTGAATAGACTGATGCAAGCGAACACTCAATTTACCATTTATCACGCCTTTATACGAATATAATGTGCGAAAAATACCAGTAATATATGTACAGCTTTTTACCAAGTAAACTGGGGTGGTCCGTTACCCAACGCAAATAACCAGTTGAAAATTGTGTTAAAATGTTTATATTTTAATACGTTTATGTTTGAGGATATCAATTATTTTGTGTTTACTAACGTCTGTATCTCAGCGGAAACGCTTTCACTGTGATAGTTTCATGCAACTGATGCTCAGGTCTAAACAGTAATAACTATAACCTCACAAATTATTGTATGGTATTTAAACTGCTTCCAATTATTCATCGTAAAGAATATGCCTGGTAGTTTAAATGAAACTCAATAAATAAATAAATAGTAAATGAAAAAATGCATGAAAAAGTGTAATCTGATCCTTTCTCTTAAAACAAAACATTTCTATAGCTTCTTTATTTTACCTTCCTACAAAACAAATTGTTCTATTTAATGCGAGAATTTTAATATTACCATTTGATAAGTTCATGCCAAATTTCTTTGTTTAGTTATTTGTAAAGATCTTATGTTCGGATTGGAAATAAACGTTCACAAAACTTTCTACTTAGTTAATACCAGTTAAAGGAAGTTCAGAGAGTCTGCAGTTCTACAACTGTCTCAGTATTCCGGTAGACTTTTTTACCCAGGTTTCAATAGACTATTTTGTAACCATTGTTCAACTTGGCGAATAGATTCAATTTTACGATTAGTTCCGCCGGTTCCGTGTCTATCTGAGACACGGAAACTCGTTAAAAGAACCGCCAACTTTCATGGAACAAACGTGATTTCCATTATTACTCTTCTAACGTTAATTTTGCTGCAATTATGGAAATGCTATTATTTGCTTAGAGTGTGCCAGAAAAAATTAACCTAGATTGAAGCAGCCATTTTGCGAAGGTTTATTTTAACTATTTGGTTAATTTATTATTTTTGGGTGATTTCGTATGAAATGGTTGCAGTATTTGCGGTTTTCAAGTCTCAAAAACTCTGCTGTAAAACACTCAATAATTACTTGTTCACATTATAGCAACATTTTTGATGACATTCGAACACAAGATTAAAGAAGTACAATTTAAAATCAGTTTTAAGACAAATGGCGATGTTTTGACATTTTCGCGAGACGCAAAAAACCGTTATCGGCGATTTCTGAACTTTTCTCAACTGATATGTTGCTTACTTACCGGCTGACAAAGAAATAAAATAAATCCAAATATAAATATTACCTTCCGAATTTGAATTATTATACCTCCCCTCTCACGCATCTCAGGGCTCAGATGAAACCGGACGAACTGTACTGTACAATTAGTCAAGAAAAACAAATTTTTGATTATAACCTCTGCCAAATGTCGTGAATTGTAATATATGAATTTCTCCAGCCAGGCCTTTGAGATTTTGCAGTGTACTGACTGGTATTCTTTCAATTTTAACCTTAAAATCGTTTTAAAAACAAGAGTTTTCCAAAATAATCCACTCACAATTACTAGTACTATAAAATTTTACGAAAGTTTACAATTTTATATCACAACTAGCTCAGGTAATTTTATTTTTACTCAGTATACGATGCGACGCAGATACAGGAGCGACGGTGGCGCGCGGTGCGGCGGAGGGTCCAATTGTAGGCCGGAAACGCCAATTTCCCGGCGAGGAGGAGAGATTGAGGCGGCATTCACCATTCAACCCAACACAAACACTTGTGTCTGATGAGACGCTTTATATCTGCCTGGTTTATGTATAACCGCCTTGTCTGGCTACTCGCTGACGTGGTCGAGATTAAAGACAACCAGATGTTTACTCTTTGCTAAGTACCTTGCAATAGATTGTACTCTTTGGTTAGTTAATTGGCTATTTGTTCCTCTTTAACTTTATATTTACTCTTAATATTAAATATTTCAAGTTTAGTTTTAATTTTAAAAATAAATTGTACTTACTTCCCTCAGGGAAACAGGTATAAGTCTGAAGGAAGTGTTTTCAATTCCTCTTATCAGCTGTTCTCATTACTATATGACGTCACTTCATTATCAATTTTAAGATGATGTACACCCAGACACACTGTAATAGTAAATATCATATTGAACACATTTTACCTTATAATTTAGGCTGTACTATTCCTTTTCCGGACTTACAGTTCCGTTTTTATATGTCTATTTGCATATTTAGAAACTAAAGCTTTATCTTCTAGGAAGAACTTATGTAAAATTATCATCGTACATACTGGTCAAAACTATAAAATAACACGCATAGAGTTCACACATACACGAAGTGTGCATAATGTTAAACTTAACGATCCTTTTACATTCGTGAGTTGGTAAATAAGAAAGAATTTTCTGTATGGATAATTATAATTTATTTAAATAGTTCACAGTAGTTTTCCACAATGTTCGTCCGTATTTTTACACTCAAGAACGACGAGGTCTTTACTCTTTGCAAATGCCTCAATACCTTGTATTCTATGGTACGTAGTTAATTGGTTATTAGTCTCTCTTAAACGTTATATTCAGTGTCAAACTCACAAGAAGCTTAAAGGCACCTTTCATTCGCTACTTGCTAAATTAAAATGATTTCAAACTCAAATTTGTCAGTTTTTTCTAAATTATTTTCTGTTAATATTTTCTGTGAAGGTGTTATTCACAGGACTCTGAATTCGGTAGTAAACCTGTTACCTTTTTTGTATATACTCTGAATTCTATAATATTTTACCTTTGATGTGCGTATTTTTACATAATATAACCGAACATGGACAAGTTTATCTGTCAAAGTAAAATATGTTAATTGAAAGCATTCACTGTGTACAATTCAAAATTGTACAATTTGTGAAGTAACAATAACAACTACCACCATTTGAACTTTACGAGTATGAAACAAAGTTTAAATTTCACTGCGATACTAAAAAAGCTATAAAGTAGATTTCAAAAATAAGTCAGGTCTTTACTGCTACTTATGCAGCTTATAGAGTCTGTTTTTATAGCCTCACCGTAAATTTCGGTTTAACAATTGAAGCAGCTCAATTCGAACCAGCAGTGACATAAACGAAGGCGACACCGCGACTGACGACAGTAAAATAGTTTGTCAACGTGGCAGTCCGCCAGACTCTCAGGGGCACTAGGGCTGAATGGGTTATGCAAACCAGCGCACTCTTACAGCCAATAGATGCAACTCTCTGGATAGCATCTTAAACATGCCGCTAGAGCGCTGCACCATCGCTTAAACACGATGTAGCCGTGTACCGACCCACTTTCCGCTTTCTGATACTTTAATACTTGACATCGCTGCAATAGATGTTACTATACAAACACTGCTGCTTAAGTATAGCTTCTGGAGCATGAATACAGGTTTAAATGTAAGTGTACGATATCAAGTCACAAATATTTTGTTTAGCTTACCAAGTACTATTCAACATGTCAAACTTAAAAACAAAAGTTGAATACATAAAACACAATCATAAGTTTGAATAGTGAAAAATGATTATTTACCCAAACTATCTTAGATTCCCATAAACAATGTAACACAATTATCGTAAAAAGATGGATGAGATGTAAGGTCAAGGTTAAGTGGTTATTTAGGGAATTACATTTTAGATTAGATTAGATCATTGCAATGGCAACCACACTACAATGTAGTTATTTTAAGTTAGAATCAGGATTGAGTGTAAGATGATTGTGGTGCGATTACATAGACAGGACTGTTAATTAATAGCTCAACATCCGATGGCAACTAATAGACCTACAGTTTAACGTGGAATCCGAACCACAACCTCTGAATTACGAATTGGTCTAATTATCAGAGTGGTCTTCGCGGTTCAACGTAGTATTCAATAGTGCGGACGTTAATCCACACAAGAGAACACTACATCCACCGACCATCTCTCACAACTATTTACAATTCGTGATCTCCAAGTAGATGGAATTACAGGACGTCGCCACTGTAACTTATATCATAATAAGATAATAATTGCTTGTTTTTAAGACTATCATGTATGCGGCAATTCTGTCTCAAAATTAACATTATTTTTAGGAGCTATAACAAAGTGTTTCGCCACTCCATAGACTTTCAATCGGAAAACATTACAAAAACGACTTCTACGTTTGCAATTATTGTACAGTTTTCTGATCGAGCCCTTAAAGTATTAAAAAAACAAAGAGAAAATCTAAATCGGTTTCAAAATTCCCAACTAGTTCACGAAAAAAGATTACAAAAATTGGTTCCACTTCAAAAGTAAAATACTGATTAAATCCGAGAGAGTGTCGTATTTCACAAACACAAACCAAAGGAGAGTCCCAGCTCGCGTGATGACCATTCAGCGTCATCTGCCGCTATCGTTATCGGTCCGGTTTGTTTGCTGCCTGTAAATAATTCATATTATATAAACCAAACCGAAGCTAAACTTGTTGATTGAATTCCACTCGGTCTCGCACGTAACGATTGTTCGGCTTCGCGCAGATAGATTGATATCCCCGTTCACCCATTCAACCTGGTTATTGAATTTTATAGCAGGTCTAATGCCCTGATACCCGACGTGCCCGGCCTGGCCCCGGCTTTGTAAACACTCTCCTACACCCTCTTTACCTTTTCGTAATTAATACTGTGAAAGGGAAAATTAAACGCGATGGATTAAACAAGTGAAAGGCCTTTAAGGAATTGTCGGATCTTTTTTGCAGGTTTGTTTTGAAATTTCTTTAATTTTCTGAGTTAAAAAAATTATATTATAAAAAGTTGAAAAAGTTTCTCAGTAGTGCTCCAACTCTCGTTCTGAGTGCACACTATCTTGTATTAACTCAGAGGTGGAGTGTTGTGGTTATTGGTTGCGTTATAAATATAGTTTTTGTATTGTGAAGTATTATTGAAAACATGATATAATAATTATTTGCTTATCACTTGAAAACGAGAGGAGTTTCTCCACCTTCAGAAACGTTAGTTAAAACACAGACGCGTTGGAAAAGTCCAATATGAATAAAAGTTGATTGTTAAAGGGTTCAGGCATTGAAACCAAAGTCGATATATTGTACAGCCACTAGTAAAAGGATTCATGAGGATCACTAAGGCAGGAGAGGACAGTCTGGGTCACCCGTAGAGGGAGCGGCAAACACTCCAACGTTCACCCCCAGAACCCGATGTTATGGCCGAGTGCCAAGTGACCAGACAAGCATGAAATATACACCAATCCATACCAGTGTGTACCAACCAAAACTGGGGGGATTCAGACTGGGTATCGAGGCTCCTAGGCTGCATGCCCATAGAAACACAGGCTGCAAGGTAGCCTGTTCACTTTGGTTACTCAAAAGACAACAGCAAATTGTTTCGTTCCCACACTAGGTTTGTTTTACCAAAGTCAGTGATTAGTAGGTCATATGTAAATGCCACGAAAATTCCTTTTGGTGTGGAAAATTGTGAAATGAAAGTTAAAGAAATTGAAATTATTTATAGTTATAATTGCATCGTTGCAGGCCTAGGACAATGAGCAAAGCGTTGGATGCCTGAGGCGAGACTGCCTTGCACTCACCCGAAACCGACAAAGTGGCTAGGGAAATTCCACCCTGGTGTCTGTTTTCTTAAATAACATCAAGTCGAAGTGGAACGAAAACAAGCCTGCTTTGTGTGATGCAAGCTCCCCTCTCCCATCCCTGTGTGGGGGCGGGGGAGGGTGGGGCAACCCTCTGTTAACATGTTTCATCTGTGCCTCGATACAGTTTTACTTTACTTAAAGTGTTCAAAGTATCCGGCGTGTTTTCTTTCAGCTCTTTGCCACTCGCTCGCGGGCTGTAAAAAACATTTTCCCGTGGCAATTAGTGAGAGGGGTGGTGTTGAAACGCTCTTCGGCACCTCTGTTTTTACTGCATAAATTTCAAGGAAATTCACCTTAATAAAACTATGTATCTGAAAGTAGTCAAAAAATCACAATCTACGTAAAAACTGGTTCATGTACTGTTTTAATTTTTGTTAGAGTGAACTACATCTAATATTTAATCAAACAACTCTATTTGGCATTGATTTGAAAATTATCATGCATGAAACTACAATGACTAATATAAACGCCATACAGATTTTAGAAGCCTTGGTTGTGAAAGTGGACCATCAAAAGAAGAGGAGAACGTAGAGTGAGTGAGTGAGAGAGAGAGAGAGAGAGAGTGAGAGAGAGAGGAGAGGCTCGACATGCCGCGATATTGGGTTAGAGTGGAGAAGGACTCGTCTCTCAGCCTCTCCGACCGACAGTTTTTCGCTTTTCCAACAAAATTCAACTCTCAATCTTTATAAGATTAAGTAATGTAGTCCGATTACCTTTGGAATTGGCTGAAATTTGACATCATTTAAAGACATGTCACTGTGATTTAGCCTTGAATACACTTAATTAACCATTGTCGAATATTAACACCAACATTCTAAATTACAAAATAAATGAACGCCAATGTATAATCAAAGTGAGGCTGCATTACAGTAGTTGAAAACCATTCACGAGACACGTGAAGATTTTAACTCATATCAATTTGATTTTCCAATTCATCCATCCAATCGAGCAGGTTTTGTTACATACGTTACTTTTTTTATTGATTCCCCAGATTAATTTATCTTCGCCAAGATTGATATTCATTCAAGCTTCTGAAAAACTGTTGGCGAAGTAAAATGAAAGGAATATAAATAAATAAAACAAATCTTTATTAGTTTTCAAACACGTTCTCAATTTCATTATGGATTTCCTTTGTTTAATTAATAAAAGGTTTCCATTGAGGTGGTAAAAATCTTTGTCCAATGTTTTGTGAAGCTAAATATGAAAAACAGGTGCTAGTTTACCAACGTGATTGCTGAAGACGTAATTGATATCAGACTCTGAACTTTTATAAATGAATCCCAATAAAAAGATACATTTCTGGAGTAAAAAGTGGTTTGCCTGTCTAATACTACTATATCATCTGAATATAGTTAATTTTTAGTTGTTTTTTAAATTATGCTCTTTTAAATGACTCTCCTAGTTCATATTATGTATTGCTCCAGAACAAGAAGAAACTCCAGAAGAAACATATTAAACATATAACGCAATAACGCAACACAATAATCTTACACTAATTTCTCATTCATACTTTGGCTTAGAATAACTAATTTTGTAGGTAACCAATTCAAAAGTTAATATTTATAGATAAAATAATTTAAGGGACAAATATGAAAACAAATTATAATTGTTACCTAGTTACACCGTAATGAGATGGACTTGGTCCATACTCGCGTTGTGACTAACACAACATTAATCTTTGTCGAGTCAAGAAGTTGTGTCGGCGAGAAGTTGGCCGCGGGCGCCGTGACGTAACTTCGGCACAACACAATGTTGATGTTGATGTTGATGGAGAGGCGACCAACTGTTGATAGTTGATCATCGACACGTCTTTGTCTTCGGCACACTGTCGCTGCCCGCGTCTGTGTGTAACTGTGCTGCAACTCGGCAAGTGTCACATGTTACCCCGCTTTGATGGTTCTTCTGTCGCTAGGTCGAGCGTTATAGTTTACAGGCCGTAGTAGGACCTCTGGACAGATATACCTTTATTTTTGAACATAAACGAGAAGTTAACAGTTAACAGTCAATACTTTGAAAGTTTAATAACAATACCATATGATAGAATATAAAAAGTATTAAGAACAATAACATAAAAAACAAATAATAAAATAGTATAAATAAATATGGAACTCAAAAAAAATCTCTGGTCATTATGGAGAAGTGGCTCAGGGGCCGTGGTCTTCAGGCTGTTGAGGCCACTGCTGGACGCCGGTGATATCGGCTCCAGTGGATCGCCTCGGACACACACCTCCTGGCTAATGTCGTACCTTGCCTGCGGGATACCCCAGGCGGGCGAGAGTGCTCCAGTTGGAATTGTTCCAAGTTCCCAGGGCTCCACCGACAAAAGCGTCGACTGTAGTTGTGAAGCCTTTGGCCCTGACGAACTGGGAGAGGGGGGCGGATCACCGATCACCGACATCGCCAGACGTCCCTTCCGAAACTTGGTGACAGTCCGAGATACGAATATAATTTAGGTCTTAACCGGGATTTGAACCCGGGCGGTAGCCCAGTTCTCTACTAGGCTCCAGGGGCAACAACTTTGTTACGCAGTCACCTTTGTGTACGTCACAATATACACATATCACAGAGTGAAATGAAATTAGGTAGGTTACATACAAACTTCGTACACTAACATTGTCATTCGTAAAATGCAAAGTTATATTTCCATTTATAATGTAACATAAACGTATGTGTACACCTACACCCTCTATGAAGGGTTTTAGGTAATATTAATATCTTATTATTTGCTATTACTTGCCTCATAGAATGAGATTCATACACCTCATTGAATGTATTCCATAAATTGATGAAGTATTATTCTACAGCAACCACAAATTAGACCTAGTTGGAAAAGTCGCACTATATGTAAACCCACGATATATAATTATCCAGCAAGAACCAATTTTCTTTTAATAAAATTTTACGTAAGTTACTTCTTTTACACTTCTAAAAGAATAAATAATAATTCAGTTCAATACTTTATTATCAATCTGACAAATAGGACAGCTAAAAATTAAGATACCTTGTTTTAAACCAATAATACTTAAAATTGAAATCCATCGCGCCTTGAGAACACGAACGTCACTGGGGGAGGTAATATTACGCAGCTCTCGAGATCGCGAAGGCTCTTGCCCGATTCATATATCAACCGTTCTAATGCATCCTTTCAAACGCAGGAGATAATGCCCTTCTGCCGATTTTTCACGGATTAATGGCGGCCAACTAGCTGGGAATGCGCAAACATGTTTTTGTAGATGTCTCGCGCCTTGTGGAATCGACGCATCGAATTTATCGACCGAAGAGAGGGAATTCTTTCCCAAACAAAACACTCACTCAGGAGGGTTGGGACACTTTAATGTCTGGTTTGTAAGTTTTGAGTGGTTTTTAACATCAAATTGTTCACAGTTAAAGTATACGTTGAATCATTAATAAGTTATTTTAGTGGTTTATTATAGTATTAAAAACAATATACAAAGGTCGAACCGTAATTAAATATTTATGTAGTTCTCGATACAGTTCCATTTTTAAGTTGTTTTGATGTCAAACATATACTTTCAGTTCAATTATATCCTTTGATGTAAGTTTGTGATTAACATAATTAAGGTAAACATGCATCGAGTAATGTATTAACGTTTCGCTCTGTATGAAGCTCATTGTTAAGCTTTGTGTCACTGTGAGGTAATATTTATTTGCCGTAACATACATTTCTAATTATTTATATGCCTTCGTGTTCATAACGTGTTCATAAAATAGTTATTATTGTTAGTTTGAATAAACGGTACACGTAAACTGTGGAAGGTAAACTAGAGAGGTAAATAAACGAAGGCGAACTCGACGCTCAAGAAATAAATTCATGGCAATAACGTCTCAGGAAACGGAACCGAGACTCACCAGATTTAATTAGCGAAGCGGAATTAAAAAGTTAAATACAAGCGATACTTTGGCCAGAAAGATTACTGACAATTACGTCGAAGATCAAATTTGAAGCATCCTGAAACGCGATACTTTGAAATCGACTTGACTCAACTTTATAATTAGGATTTCCATTCGGTAATCCAACACCTCATTAATCGGAGCTGACTGTTCTACCAACTCTCGCATGACGGCGGGAAAACTTTGACCGTCAACCAATCAACGTCCATCACGGACGTCACGTGGTATCGTGGAGACGGTGGCGTGCGCAATCTGGCGAAGGCTTGACGTATTAACTACTTGAATTACCGACGTTGTACTACAGCCATCGGCCGACAGGTGGCGCTCAACACACTTCCCGTATCGCATATTAAAACCAGGGTACCCGAAAATAACTTTCAGCTTTTAAACATTTAAACAAATATGCGTACAATGAGACCTCTCACACAATATCAAGAAACACTTACCTTACGTTAATTTACCAATGATTAAATAAAGCGGCACGATTTAAAAAATAATACGAGAACGTTAAAGTTTGTTTGAAGTGGCTATTAAAAGTTTTGATCGAGGGCAATTTCAGTGGAAGGCAATTAATTATGAAGTGCGTGTTATCAGCCGGGCGTAAGACATTCTTTACATAATTACGAGGGAAAATTATCGAAAGGGGAGAAACGCGAAACAAGGTGGGGAGCCATAAATATCTCTGATTGAGGCGGGAAGGAGAGTTCCGCATATTTGGGGTAGTCGGCGTGTCGATGGCCGGAATATGTATAGTGGAGGAATAAATCAGACGCAACGACTGACTCTGCGAACATCATCCTCACACAATTGATCTAGTAATGTCCCTTTAATTCTTATATATGTTATTGCATAAAACCATAAAATATATAAAATAAATGTTGCGTTTTCAGTACGTGTTCTGCAAATTCTGACTGTTGGGATACAAATAAAAATAATTTATTTTCAAAATCATAGCCAGAGTCATAGCCTCGACAACTTTTTAAAACTTGTCGAGAAGCCAACAGAATAGCTATCTAAACTGTATATTTTACGTAATTTTGGGTGAGTAGGGTATTTGAATGGATTTAATTTGGATTCACCACAATAAATTATTTATCCCATTATTGAGACTCAGTTTTATCTTTTTGACTTAATCATTTTATTTTTGACATATTTATTGGCAAGGCAAATTCCATATTTCCTACCATATGAGGCTCAATTCACCTTTAACTCTGGCTGGAACTGGGCTATGATAACACATTAACGCATTGTGTTGAAGTTGCGTGTAGCTAGATATAATTATGGTGTAGTAGAAGATGCAGAAGTATTTGGCTCCACGAAGTGTTGTAGTGTGACTGAAAAAATTTTTTTAGGGTTTAGTGGGATTTTTGCCGTGTTACAATAAGAATAAAAGGGGAGTTGAAACTAATATGAGAGAGAATATCTGTTTATCACTTACAGTGGCAATGATCCCATCCATTGCAAGCATCGAAACCTTCAACAAAATTCACATTGTTTGGCACAGAATCGTAATAACAAGCAGGTGAGTCGATGTGAAAAGGTCTCATCACTTTGAGAAATAACACATGAAACGTCAGTATCAAATATTGGACAGGAAAAGTGTAGAAATACTGCCTTTGGACGTGAGGTGACCTTTCTACTGGACGGAGGTCGGCCGGGCACCAACAGCTGATCGCCGCACGCGTTACTAATCATTATTGTTTTTAGATAATTGCCCGAGATAATGCAGGTATAGAGCACTGCACAGCTGCTATTTGTTTTCATTCCATTCTGCTGTGGATAAACCGTTCAAAGGCATTTGAAATTATGTGACGCCACAGAAAACAAAAACGTTCGCCGATAAACAAACTCGTAAAAGTTCATCGGGTATTGCCGAGTGAGAGAATTAAAAGTAATTTATACGGTTTGTTTACGTTTTGTTTAGACGGGGAGTTTAATGATACACTAACTTCAAACGGTGGAAATGTTTCGCTATTTTCACTAATCTTTTAATTTGCTGTTAGGTCATTTCTTCATTTCAGTATATTAGATCGGTATATAAATAAAATTGGTTTTAAATTCTTAGTGTTATTTCAAATCTAAAAAAATTGTTAAAAAATTATAGAAATATTGTGAACATTTTTATGAAAAACTTAAGGTTCATCGCCGATGTATCGATTTGGAGGTGCACTACCCGTAGCAGCAAAGCGCATTTCCGATGTAACGATGTAGAGGCAGCAACAAGGTGCATTTCCAATGTATCGATGTAGAGGTAGCAGCAAGGCGCATTTCCGATGTAACGATGTAGAGGCAGCAACAAGGTGCATTTCCAATGTATCGATGTAGAGGCAGCAACAAGGTGCATTTCCAATGTATCGATGTAGAGGTAGCAGCAAAGCGCATTTTCGAGGTATCGATGTACAGGTAGCGGCAAAGCGCATTTCCGATGTAACGATGTAGAGGCAGCAACAAGGCGCATTTCCAATGTATCGATGTAGAGGTAGCAGCAAGGCGCATTTTCGATGTATCGATGTTGAGGTAACAGCAAGGTGCATTTCCGATGTATTGATGTAGAGGTAGCAGCAAGGCGCATTTCCGATGTATCGATGTAGAGGTAGCAGCAAGGCGCATTTCCGATGTATCGATGTAGAGGTAGCAGCAAGGCGCATTTCCGATGTATCGATGTAGAGCTTCGCCAACTCGAGTCTAACACATCAGCTGTAACTCCGCCTGATCCACTTTAATTAAACACTCATCTATATTAACCAAGTTTACCAACTTGTAATCTAATACGATGCAATTAAACTTAATAAGACGAACTTATTTCGGGGACTGAAATGTTCACTAAATAGTTTGCTTTTTTCAATTCAACAAGTTCAAAAAGGCTATAAGTGTTGTTAATTATAATAAAAACTTTATTAGGATATTATCCAGTGATATGTATCTCAGATATAAGAAAATATCATTGAAATTTGTCATGACTCAGAAATGTTTAATCTTATTTCCAATTTTAGGTAAACATATTATTCCACGAAATATTTAGTGTTTAGTAACTAATAACACATCGACAGATGAGACTTCCTCCGTCGTTGTATTGGTCGCTTTGAAATATGTTTCTAATTGGTTTAACAATTTCCTATCGAGTCCAGGACTGTACCACCTTGTTTGACAACGGGTGGGTAGGGCCGGCCCACTGTAGTCCATGCAAGGCGGACACAGAGGCCGGTCAAATGTCTCATATTTTATTCACCGCCACTGTCCGTCCGGCGGATCATTTCATTTTTAATCGCCTGACCCTAACAGCTGTATCGATGCCCTGATTGGTCACTCCGTGCTTTGTCCTTCGGTAATTCTGTTTGCTCCAAGGAGATTTCCTCATCAATGTTTCAATTTTATTTGATCTCCGTCTTTATGCAATGCACCATTTAAAGAACTGATTTGTATGTTCAAATCATGTTTGATCGTACCTCATGGTGTCGGTTAGTATATAGGCCCTACTGTACAATTTCTACAAGGAAATATCACCTAATGACATAAAGGCTATTATGAACTTACTATCCACCATAATTAGATAAATTCTTAATTCTAAAACAAAATACTGTCCGATAAATATCATTGGGTGTTGGGCTTTTCAAACAATCCTGTAATAATATATCAATACAGTTTTTAGTTTGATGTTCTCAATCACCAATTGATAAGTAAATACATATTAAATCCATGTTGTAAGAGCATTTATTACTGTTTTAAATAGTTTACGTCATTGGTAATGTGTTTAAACGTGTCTTGTGAAGTGTACGACACCAGAATTCTTGGTATTATTGTTAGTAATCCATTAATCAACCTTTAATTGATCAAATTATTTTTAAAGAAACGTTTGAAAAATGTAAGCGTGAATAAAAATAATGTTAAATGGTCAAATCTAATGTTGGTTAGATGTTAAGTTGAACGTCCAACAGATCAAGGAGGCGATGATTGTAACTCACCCCTGCCCCCTGGACACGCACCATGTCATGGCGTCGCTCGGCGGCAACACTCGGGCTTCGCCCAATTTGTCGAACCGGAAGCCGTAATTTCCAACAATCTCTGTGCTATTGCTCGGCTTCTGTCAGAGACTTCACGGAACATCTCAGACCTTTCTTTAATCTTTATACTCGTTTAAGGAAGTGTAGGAAGTTACCGCCAACTTTTAGATTACTTTAGCTGTTACTCGGTTTTTCTTTTGACTTGACGGTTTTCCGTTTACGGCGACGAGAAGTAAATTGTTTATTGGATAACATTACTTTTATGGCTTTTCTTTTGCGTTTATGAACGCTTATATTTAAGAATGAAACTAGTAATAAACCTAACCTTATTGTATTTGCATGGTTTGTCGCTAATTTATGTAAATGCTAAATAACTCAGGGAAAAATTGTTGTACGACTAACTAACTCTATAGTATTTTTAGTTTTATTTAATAGTAAACTGTGTAATTATTATACTCAAAGAAAGCTTCACATTTCAAAAAATTAAACAAACAATAAACAAATTAATATTTAATGACATACATTTTTCCAGTAGTTAAATTTATAGTTGTAAATCATTTGGAAGTACCAGGTAATTTTATACTTTTTTTACAAAATTATTGCGCTTCATAAAATAGTGTATTATTACTGTATCAGTCACAATATTAAACTAATATTCAATTGAAGCAGGCGTAAAATTTGCGTATAACAGAGTTTACTCTTTTCTATTCAATCTATCTACTTTGCTCCATGTGTTAATAAAAGTTTTTTTTGTTTTCTTTGAGACGCCTCTATCCCACGGATTTCTCAATTTATTAACCATTCTATTTTTTAATTCCCGGATCCTTTCATCCACTTCTTCACAACTGTTCCTAGACTTTTAAAACACTACCCACAAAAATCCAGCTTTTCCGACTCCCTCGGCTCCATTTTCTTATGGAACATTTCCGCTAAGATGTTTGCAACAATAAGACATTCCATTATCAGACACAAAACACTTAATACGACGTTTAACTTTGTAATCTCAAATCACAACAATAATCCAAAAGTAAAGAAGAAGTAAAGGAAGTAAAGTAAATAGGTCAGCAGGAGTGGATATGCAATGTCAGGTTGCAGCAATAATGGTCCTTAACTGGGCCATTACATCTAAGTGTGTACACCGCTGTAAACCCGCGTTACTATTAACAGTGAAAAGGCTGCTTTGTAGTTGGCTTTAAAAGCTTTGTGTGGACCTGGGGCTCGGTACATATTGTGTTTTGTACCCGGCTTTACATTGTAACGTGGCGCCGCTCCACCAACGCTGCAGTCAGCTTTGCTATCTACTTATACATCCACGCCCAATATAATACCAGAAAGATCTGATATTAATTGATATCAAACATTTTTAACTCGTTGAATTCTTTCTTAGTGAAAATTAATAGGAATATCAAAAGAAATAAAAATAACGTAAAAGATTTGGAGTAGGTTTTTCTACAAAATTATTATTTATCTAATGTTTACAGTAATTTAAACATGTTTATTCGTCTATAAGAGAGTAACATTATCTTGTACTTAAAACCACCATATGGGAAATATATTTAAAAATTACTTTATGAGGCATCATCTTCAATTTTTAGATGAATGTGTGTTTTCTTTAATTTTTGTATTAGTATGGTAAAACTCAGTACAAGAACAAATTACATATATTAGTTTAAATCTATCACTAAAATACGTTACTAAGTATAAGAAAGAACTTATGTCATATAGACATTGGTAATGAATTGGTTTAGCCAAGTGATAGTATAAAGTACTTTTTATTAGAATAGATCAAGTAGACTGCTGAGTAGTCATATCTCGACACCCTCCAGCATAAACCGGAGAGGATGACTTGATGTTTCGAAATAAATTTGTTCACGGTGTAAAAATGCAGTTTCAATCAATCAATCGTGTCTGCAGCTGTCGCGAAATCCCCTCAAAGTAAGCACCATTATATCCCCTTCCAGACTGTCATCAACATAAAACCTCCCCTTATCTGAGTTTCTCTTGTTATCTGTCCCTTTGACGGAGGCTGGGCCGGCTTAGACTCGCATCAATCACACACACTGTCACCACTGCCCGCACCGAAACACCGCACGAAATACCACTTATACTCGCTGTTACCACTACCCATTGCAATACACCGCACGAAATACCACCTACACTCGCTGTTACCACTACCCACTGCAATACACCACTCGAGATACCAGCTGAACTCGTTACCACTACCCATTGCAATACACCGCACGAAATACCACTTACACTCGATGTTACACCTACCCATTGCAATACACCACTCGAGATACCAGCTGAACTCGTTACCACTACCCATTGCAATACACCGCACGAAATACCACTTACACTCGCTGTTACCACTACCCATTGCAATACACCACACGATATACCATCTACACTCGCTGTTAGCACTACCCACTGCAATACACCACTCGAGATACCAGCTACACTCGCTGTTACCACTACCCATTGCAATACACCACACTAGATACCAGCTACACTCGCTGTTACCACTAGCCCTACCAAAGTACAACGTATACTTTCCTTTACCAATTTTCGTACCTAAAAGCGCATAAGATAGCACTTACACTCACTGTTATCTACACGAATTTTGTACTATTATACTCTCGTTGATAAAACTACCTGCTCTATTGTTCAAACGAAAAAATACTTATAATGTCCCTTACTGATACACAGCTCAATATTAACATTTTATTTGTGCACCACATACAGTAAAGTTGAGTTTGTTATGTTCTAGATATTATATTTATTTTTGATTCTTCATCAACTGCGACAACGACCACAAACTTACCCATAGTACCCAAATTTCCCCCTTACTCGAACAGGGTAGTTTGATAATTTGTTGCTTCATTCAGTAAAGCCATCCTCGCTTTTATTTCGAATTCAATCTCAAAATAAAATATTCTACCTTCAACACCTTTTCCCGCGGAATTCGATTATTAAAATTATCCAGCCAAAGCGTTTACGGACCCTTGCCTCGTCTGAGTTTTATAAATCCCCTCTCCCGTATATTTTTTTAGCCACACAAACCCCCCCTCTATCTCATGAATCTCTTTGATCGTCCGCTCTTAATTTCCCCTCTCTCCCAGAAATTGTTAACTACCCACTGCAATACACCACTCGAGATACCAGCTGAACTCGTTACCACTACCATTGCAATACACCGCACGAAATACCACTTACACTCGATGTTCACCCATTGCTACAAACACAGATACAATTACACTCGCTGTTACTACCCATTCATACACCACACGATATACCATCTACACTCGCTGTTAGCACTACCCTGCAATACACACTAGATACCAGCTACACGCTGTTACCACTACCCATTGCAATACACCACAGATACATACACTCGCTGTTACCACTAGCCCTACCAAAGTACAACGTATACTCTTTACCAATTTCGTACCTAAAAGTATAAGATAGCACTTACACTCACGTTTTACACGAATTTTGTACATTATACTCTCGTTGATAAAACTACCTGCTCTATTGTTCAAACGAAAAAATACTTATAATGTCCCTTACTGATACACAGCTCAATATTAACATTTTATTTGTGCACCACATACAGTAAAGTTGAGTTTGTTATGTTCTAGATATTATATTTATTTTTGATTCTTCATCAACTGCGACAACGACCACAAACTTACCCATAGTACCCAAATTTCCCCCTTACTCGAACAGGGTAGTTTGATAATTTGTTGCTTCATTCAGTAAAGCCATCCTCGCTTTTATTTCGAATTCAATCTCAAAATAAAATATTCTACCTTCAACACCTTTTCCCGCGGAATTCGATTATTAAAATTATCCAGCCAAAGCGTTTACGGACCCTTGCCTCGTCTGAGTTTTATAAATCCCCTCTCCCGTATATTTTATATTAGCCTGACAAGGACACCCAGACCCTCCTCTATGGCAATCTCTTTGAATTTAAAATCCGCCCTCTCGTCCGCACGTTAATTTCGCCCTTTCTCTCCCAGAAGTCCTTTCTCTCTTCTCCAAACACCAATCAAGCGCCTCCTCGCTCCACGCTCCACGCTGGACTCTGGCGCTCACAGTTCTCGCCACCGTGTTTATACTCATTTCACAAGCCATTGTCATCTCTGGCCACGCTTCTATCTCAGGACTACATGAGGGGAGCCTCCCTCGAAGCCACGCGCACGTCTTCCCTTAGCACAACAAAAAGATTGTTAAAATTATCGAGTTTACTTTTCTGCGCCACGAGTTTGTTATTGGACTTTGAGACTCTTCTCGGGATAATGGTCCATAGATTTATCGATTTTGAAAGAGTTCTTCAAACTTCGGTGGAACGAATGGTGGGAGGTCTATTTGGAAACGAGGTTTTGGATGATTATGCGTTAGTCTTGGCGTTCTATAAAGGTTGTATTGGTAGTAAATTTATACTTTTCTTAGATCTTTTCATACATTGTGAAAATATATGAACCTTCACAAAAGACTATATGAACTATAATAATAATTATAGTTGATCGCTTGTAATCAATTTAAGAACCAGTTCTTAATTGTGTATTTTATTTATTTTTTGTAAGATCAATGTATAAATAAGATACCATGTTCTAATTTTCAAATGTTGTACATCACTCTGAATAGGAAAATACTGGTTTCAAAATGGACCAAACAATAAATTTACACCACCTCCCTCTCCAGAGCTTAAACATATTCATATCAAAATGTAAAAACATATAAATCTATATAGGAAATATATAATTATGACTATCTGAAATGTTCTTTACTCGTTCAGATCAATATGATATCTGTTAACAGTTAACGATAGATATTACACATCAAATTGCAACCAATTATTGTGCGATACTCGGAGCGATATCAGCTTTGCTCTTGTGAACAAACACATTGTTGAAATGTCTAATACACTCTTCAAGTATTATATTTTACTAAATATACTTGACATAATTATAATAAAATAAACGCCTATTTATTAGAATGTTTTAATTAAATAATTCACTAAAATACGACATTCAAATTTAGTTATGCTGTAATTAACCAGATAAACATAGTAGAACGAATGTAAAAGCAAAAGGTGCTCTATAAAATTAATGACAATAAAACGCTTGCAAACCTAGGTAGTGTATAAAGTCTTAACAAGTTACTTCAGAATTAATAACCAGATGGCTATCAGAGAATGAATTTAATTATATGAAGAAAGTTTCAATTTACGGAAAACTTCATAAGTTAAAACTTTCTTTAAAGGATAAATAATAAAGTGTTGTGTCTTACCATAAGTTATATTGCGAGAAAAAAAGTTATTCTACTAAATCTCATCTATGTATTTTAGAGTTAATCTAACAGACCATTGTAGTCATTAGAATAAAGTTATCTGCAATAATAACGAGGGGAGAGTTTCCTTTGTATTTTTCAGAATATTCGCCTCATTGGTTTCAGTGAAACTTAGTTGAAAATACCACATTTAATTTTTACAAAAATATTGATAAATTCAATAAAATTTTACATGAGGACTACTACATAGGTGTAAGAACCCTTTTGTATTTTTTTCAATTACTCACTATTATTTGACATTATTCAAAGTTATGTTGCAATACTTGTTTTTGGATTAGTAAATCCTTAACTTTTCCACTATACTAAAAATAAAGGTCAATTATGGGTGGTCGTTTTGAAGGGTTTAAAAACGAAAAGTAAAAATAAAATTGAGTATGGGAAGTGAAAATATATTTCAATTTTTTAAATAATTGGAATAACAGATTACTTTCATTGAATCGAAATATTATTTCATTGCATATTTTTCCCAAGATTTATCGTCATGTAAATCCTTATTTCATCCTTGAACGTGCATAAAGGCAAGACAGAATACAGCGCCGCGAACCTGCTTCGCTAATCAAAAGATCTACTTTGAAGATCTTGCGATTCGTTTTGATTCAATCTTGTTATCTCTAGAAAGGACGCAATTCAGATTTCATCTGTTAATTACCTTGCACAATGGCGCACTCTCGCGGTCTCGCCGGCAACTTCCGTTACCGTTCTGCTGCAAATTGCTATCAGCTGTTCTATGTTCTTTTCAGCGCCAACTTTGACGCTTTTCACTGAGAACTCAGTTTCTGTACTGATTGCATCATTGAATGTATCCGATCCGATGCACGGCTATTCTCTTGGGTTTAACTTCCGCTTCAGTTATTTAAGTTTTCAAACTAACTTTCATTTGCAATATCAGTTTTGTTTTAATGTTTTTAAAATCGTAATAAACACTTATATGAAAACACTTTTTTAATTTGCAATAATGACTATAGAAAACTAATTCAATTAAATTTATATATTTTCATATAATTAAGTTATATATCTTTTCATAGGTATTAATTCCTCGGATATATTCAGTTTTCAATTTATATGTACCGGTAATGCCATATAAAATAGACATATCATTACAACTTAACTTGTGGATTTATTCAGCTCCTAAATATTTCGAAACAAACAAAAATATTTTTTGTGAGGGTTCAATAGCTGTGAAACAATTTTCAAATGGTAAAATATTCATTCTGTTTCAAGTAAGTTGTGAATAAGTTATTATACTGTAAATAAAAACCATAGTTTTTGTCTGTTGAACTTATTTAACATCGTGGCTTTCAAATATCTGTGTCTTTGTTTCTACGATAAACTCTGAAATAGCTGTAGTCCCTAACCAAGAGTAGAACAGAACTATTACAACCACCCACTGCGACACGAGGAAGCAGTCTCGTTGCAACATGACCGAATGTAATGTAAGATAGTGGTCTGGACCACCAGTGGTGCAAAACACATAAGGGCATAAACTGTGGTCGGACCGCAGCCTAGACAATGAATGCCTATAGCCCTACCATGGCAACACCCGCTCTCAGCCTCTCCCTGATGTATGGCGAACAGCACAGCGTCTGCTGTGACGTCACATTCGTTCTCAGCCTAATTTACGACGTGCAATGCAGAGTCTTGGGTGACGTCATACTCGAAATGTATTAAAGCATATATTTTAACGTTACACTCTTTCTCATGCTGGTATACGAAATGTATTATAGCATATTCTGTGACGTCATATTCGTTCTCAGTCTAGTATATGACGTGGAATGCAGCTTGTACACTGACGTCACATGTCCTGTTGTAATCCAGGGCTACGGACATATTAGTCTGCACGTCCTCGTGTAATTGGGCTGCGTAATTAGAACCTCTACGGGATCATGAGGTTTTAAAATTTAATTTTTCCGAAAGGTGAGTAATTAGCGTGGCAGATTGCTAGATATTCGCCATAATTGAAAATCACTTATTACTAGGATTCGTACAGAGTAATAATTGAATTGTTGTTCTCTTCTAAGCTAATGGTTTTCACACTTTTAACCATAATTACTCCTTGTACTGAAATATATTGCTTATTTATTTTTATTTTCATTCAATACTGATAGCTTAAAAGAAGAAAGATCCTTTTTTTATTTAGTCTTATAAAACTAAAACGATCACTTAAAACATAAAAGAGATTGAAGTATTTTATTTAACCCTCCCTGAATGAAATGAATTGAGGCACGTCCCGTCACTGTAATCAACGCTAATATTATTTTTAACTCGTTATAATAAATTATAGCATGAGATGCAAAAATTACACTTCAATACTGATTTAGGAGCCAAAATCATACCCAAGTCCGATACTAGTAGCTCTAAAAGGATTATGAACATGAAAACAATAATTAAAATTTCACCACAGCAAACACCTTTGTTATTGTAATCCTTTGTTTGAAGGATTTAGAACGCAGACCCAAAGCGCAGGTTCTCTTCTCTTGGACACGATTTAGAGGTTTAATAATCTCTGAAAAGTATTCCAGGAATCATTTTCAGTGTTTGCAATGTGAAGTATTTTTGAAAAACATGAAAATAATGGTATTCATGGAGCAGGACAATAAAGGGAGGATGCGTCGGATGGTTGCTCGAGGACGCGGTTATCAGAATAACAAGTCAGAGTCAACAACTTGGCAGAGGAGGCAGGATAGATGACGTTTCCAGGCCAGAACGCACATTGTCAACATCGCCGGCCGGACTACAGGGCGCACGTCACATTTAACCCGCTCCACTATGTAACATGCCACTTTATGTCTTGGATTTTCACGTTGTCTCTACAGCGCTAACGTAACTCAGATATTCTACTTTTATTTTAAAAGTAATATTTCCCTTACTGAAGCGTTTCCAATATTTTTAGTGACTTAGAAGAGCAATTCATTCGAAAACTTTAGCGTAACTGTTGCATGAACTGGTTGTTTTTGTTTGAAATATATTAGATTATTGAAATGACAACCTACCCAAGTATGTATGGTATTTTAAGCCAAGTATGAATGAGAAGTGAGTGGAGGATGATTGTGGCGCGATCTTGTAGTCTTGTTACTGACTAAGGCTGACATGTTCGTAAGACAGGACTGTTAATTAATAGCCAAACAGCCGATGGCAACTAAGGTACATACAGTTTAACGTGGAGTCCGAACCACGGCCTCTAAATTACGAATTGGTCTAGTTATCAGAGTGGTCTTCACGCATTGACGTAGTATTCAATAGTGCGGACGTAAATCTACACAAGAGTAACACTACACCCACCGACCATCTGTCAAAACTATCCACAATTCGTTACCTCCAAGTAGCTGGATTACAGGATGTCGCCACCGGAACACATTACTGGTGAAATTTATGTGACCATTTTCTATCATGATTAGTAAAACAAAGTTTTACGACGTTTCGGGATCTGGAGCCTACATCATAACAATATTAGTGCATAATCAAGACTAAGCCGGTATGAAGCTGAAAACAAAAATATGCCCGACATCCCGTTGCTTACGATCGTGTAGAGTTTTGTTTTCAGCCTGTTTTTTAGTCTGGATCATGTACTAATCGTGTTATGTTTTAGGTTCCACTTCACCTGAGAACGGGATCAGTTTCCAAAACCTGAAACGTCGTGTGACTTTTTTTTACTTATCGTTATGTAAAATGTCAACTATAACTATTTAAATAACTTATAAAATTTCTTTTGACCCACTTCAATGTACAATATCAATAAAATAAAGGAAGCATTAATCGCGTTACAGTAGACATAACGCTTGTGATCCTTTGACCAGGTCCACTGATCACGTGACGCATCACGTCCAGCCCACGGCCCACTAGCCACCGCTGCGAGCTCATTGTTTTACACCTTATCGCCTAGTAACATTATTTTCGGCAAATTGAACAAAGCTATTTGAGCCGGCTTTAACCACGGCGCTGACCATATTTCCTTACATTACAGTTAGTTACTGGTCCACCTTTATTGGATATTTATAGCAGTCTGTTTCATGGATAGTTAAGTTTTATCTAAAAAATGTTTTCTACTAAAAGCATTTTTATGTTTTTCTTGAATACCTTTTTAGGTCTATTCTTTATTTCTTCTGGCAATGTTTTGTTTAATATATTGGATTAATATTCTTTTTTTTACACTAATGTTCTACAGCATTCATGAGCGTAAAAACTTTTCACTTTAACCGTCGAGGAAAAGTTTCCAATTTCTTTGAAACGATAAAAGAGTCATTTTTGAGCTCGGAGTAGATTGTTTCGAATTGCCTCGTAGGCAGTAAAGACTACAGTTCATGAATGAAACGATGTTTACATTGGGGTGAATTGTTTCTTGCCAAAATAACGACGGTACTTGTCGAGATGGGGGACGAGGGGTGGGGGAGGGGGAGGGGGTTGAAAGCAACTAATAACGGCGAGGGCGACACAGTAATGCATCCCTAATTGTGGCTCATGTATATGTATGACCGTGATGGCCGGCAATGAGAGGAATTGATCAACCCGCCCAGACGACTCTTTAACAACGCTGGATCAAATACTACGAGAGGGACTGAAAACTTAATCAAAAACTCCGAGAGGTTCCTCGAATCCGAGATAGAAAACCGAATCAAATGCGTCCGAAGTATCATCGGGTTTGTACTGTGACCGTGGCGTGTCCTGTATAGCTACTTAGAGGTCATGAATTGTGGATAGTTGTGAGCCATGGTCAGTGGATGTAGTGTTCCTTTTTGTGGATTAACGCTCGCACTCTTGAATACTACGTTAATCAGCAAAGACCATCCTCATAAATGGATCAGTTCGTAATTCAGAGGCACTGGTTCGGACTCCAAGTTTAAATGTAGGTCCCTTGATTTGCCATTCACTGTTAGGCTGTTAATTAACAGTTCTGTCTAAGAAACATGTCAGCCTCAGTCAGTAACTAGAGTACAAGATCGCGCTACAATCATCTTACACTCATCTGTCATTCATACTTGGTTTAAAATACCTTCCAGGGTACTCTTAAGCAACGCTGGATTACGTCTAGGATTGGGAGAACTTATAAACCCCGTAGTCGTGGCGAAGTGCTCGTGTGTCGTCTGCCTCCCACAGTTTATGTCGTCGTTTGCACCTGGGTACAGCGGATATTGCTCGTAATTACGCTAGGCGCTGTGTATGTGCATCCAGACTTCCCGAGCTTCTCCGACAGAGAAACTTATCAGAGTCTGTGTGAGAAAACGGAAGCGAAATTATGCTGAAGGAAATCTAGTAGGAAGACGTTAATGAATTAGTTCCAACAAAATATATCTTATCAAAATAAATTTTAGAACTTACAGTGTTTGTGACACATAGTTTTAAACCTGAATGAAACAGTTTCATTTTTCTATACATTTTTCTCATAAAAATAGTCTTTTGTGTGAGACGCATTCCTAAGCAAAGATTAGAGTAACCGATATTAACTGAACCGTCTACTCACAATAAGTTTGATAAAAATCTATATAATTGTGAAATTCATTCTTTTCTACGAATCAATATTGTTTCGTTATTACCTAATTGAAATGGCGACCAACCCAGGTAGGCATTTTAAGCTATATATGAATGATAAATAAATGTAAGATGATATAAGTGATTTTGTAGTCTTATTAGCGATAGTACACAGGACTGTTAATTAGTAGTCTACAACCTATCTAAGGGATGTACAGTTTGACGTGAGATCCGAACTAAAATTGTGCCTCTAATTTTCGAACTGATCTATAATATCGCAGAAAATATCGCATTCTTTTCTCATCGCTATCCACAATTCGTGAACTCCAAGTAGGTGGATTTACTGGACACGCATCGTCCCATTTGATAGTATAACATTAATTATACTTATCGTCAGTGAGAGACACGCTGTATATCGACCGTGTTGTAGCGAGTGTTTCTGTCCCACCGTGCTGTTGTTGACCGCAATGTGGCCTCGTGTTCTGCTACCGCAACCACTCGGCCACTCCATGGGACTTGGGCATTTCTAAAACACCTATGGAATATATCCGTGTAGTTTCCAAGGATCGGTTGGAAAAATGTTTGTATTTACTACCCTGTGGGAAATTAAGTATACTTATACTTTATACTTTTAACTGAAATGGCGATCTACCCAGGTAGGTATTTTAAGCCAAGTATGAATGAGAAATGAATGTATGATGATTGTGGCGCGATCTTGTAGTCTTGTTACTGACTAAGGCTGACATGTTCCTTAGTCAGGACTGTTAATTAATTGCCCAACAGCCGATGGCAACTAATGGACCTACAGTTTAACGTGGAATCCGAACCACGGCCTCTGAATAACGAATTGGTCTAATTATGAGGATGGTTTTTTGCGGATTAACGTAGATCAAGGATGTCTAAAGGGAATGTTTTCAGTTCATCTAAACAGCTGGTCTTATAACCATGACGTCACTAACCAAAATGAAGTCACTGTTTCAAATTTGATCGCGCAAATTGCCAACACCCTTCCCCAGAGCTAAGAAATATTTGGTCAAAGTCCGTTCGTTTAAAAATACGTTTGAAAAGGTTATTTTAGAACAGTGAATCGTTTTTTTATTAATTGATGAAAAAGCTTTCTGTGTGTATAATCTCGTCCAAAAACAGGTTAATCATTTTGAAAAAATAATTCAAAAACTGATATATTCAGCGGGTTTGTGAGAATTACCTGAAATGTCCAGTTTTCCTAAAATACATACCATATTAATACAACTGATAGAGCACCTTTGTTGCATTTCAGATATTTAAGTTGTAATATATGCATGGTGGCTAATCTCTGCATCTAAATATGGTTTGCGTTATTAGTAGGCTATTCTATCTCTGTCTCTGATCTACACATTTATTGAAGGATATTTTTAGACAATTTATTCTTATACTTTCATATAGTGTATACATTTTTATGCAAACTATTACAGATTAATATAATTTATTTACTTCCCTTTGGGCTATAGGTCGTGGATATATCTGAGGGAATGTTTTAGTGCCACTAAATAGCTGTCCTTATTACAATATTACGTCACTTCCGTTGCGATTTTCACGTGTCGCATATTCCTGTCCTTATTACAATATTACGTCACTTCCGTTGCGATTTTCACGTGTCGCATATTGCTAATACCCAGAGCATTAGACACATCCGTGTCAATAAATGTTTAATAATAGTAAAATTTCATGTTCCATGTTTAAAAAACGGACAAATATTGAAAAATACCTAAATACCTAAAGTAAACCTCAAGAGTTCTAACGAAGTTATAGAGATAAACACAAAATACTCCGTTTAAGAGAGAAATTTAGAAGCAAAAGGAAAACTAATAGCGGGAAAGCGGGTCCGTTGTAGATGGTGCGAGGAGATAACGCCAGGCCTGGGGCCCCGCCAACTAAAATATATACTCGGTTTTACTCAGCGTGACAAGTTAATTTATAGTGACGTCATGAGTTAAATGAGTTGATCTCCCTCGCCCTTCCCAGCTTCTCTATCGCTGTTTCGAGCCTTTCCCGAATTACAAATATATTTGTTTTTCCTTTTAAACTCTTTTGTTGTGCGGTGAAATGAAACTTGAAGATTTAGAAATAATTAAAACTATAACTATGAAGTACATATGCTATTTCCAAGTATTTTTTTATTATTTTGAAATAAACCTTTTGTTTAGGTACTGACACGGTAGCTCAGGGAGTAATACGCTGGCAAAGAAACACAGAAGTCAAAGGTTGCTAGAACGAAACCAGTGACCGGCGACTCCTGTCAGATCATGAGCCGTCACCTCTTGCTAGCCTATGTGACTCACGCTGCTACAATACCTTAGCTTACCCACGGTTTAGGTTATAAAAGATAAAAAGATTTACATTCACATTTTCAAACAATGTAACGTGAGAGCATTATGGTAATATATACCCACATATATAATCATCAGAACAATTTTTTTGTTAACAATACTGTTAAATTAATGTATTGAAGTATAATCAAATAGGATCACGCAGAGAGCTCGAGTATGTTATTAAATTAAAATCCAATGTGCAACAAAAATTTATATTTTTAAACAAAATCAACCCTAAGAGATGATAGATGCATTTAGTTTTATCGGTCAACACTATTGGTACAAGTGTCGGTAGATGTAACGTTCATGTAGTGGCAGCACTGCTATCGAAGCTCAGCTGGTCAGTTCAAATCCGCGTTTTTCCACTAATTGCCAGTCGCTGTGACATGCGGACAGCGGACAGCGGACAGCGGTGGCGACGACGGCAGCTCACAATACCGGCCACACAGGCCTAATTGGATGTGTAATTCTATTCACAGTCACTCCACTCAAATGCGCTTTCCATTTACAATTTTCATTAATTATCCCTATTTTGCATACATTAATATTTTATCCCGTTTGGAACATGATATTATTTTACTTTCGGGAGAGTTTTCATTCAAACTGTCGACGTTGGAATATAAAATGTATCGGAATTGAATAAACGTATTTAGTTTTACATCCAATTACGTTATTATCATTGAATCAAAATAAGTCATTATTTTAATTTAAACTTATTCAGAAATTGTTTTAACTAATCTAATAGTTCTAACGTGGGAATTGTAAGACTACTATTTGAATATATTGTCTTGAGGACCAAAACACACACAGAATAGAGTTTATTTAACAATGTTTATTTTTCGTATGACATTTTCCTCGCATCGGCTACTATCATTTTATGTAGAAGTTGATAAATGTAGATCAAACCCGTTTTATATTTTTATAAGTATAAAATGTATAATTATAGTTACAGGTAATACAGAGAAAAACTCAAATTTTATTTACATAGATTTGAAAGATGAGACAAGAAGCTGTGCCGCACGTGTCTCTGTTTTGTCCATCCTCGATATGCGTCACTGAAGCCTCTATTCGGTTTTTGTGGTGGCAAATTAAGTGGATTAAATTGTCACTGACACACGATAGCCCTTAGCCTCGCCCGAGGTCCCCTAACCCCTTTCAAAGGCATTTCGTTATCGATATTTTTATCTGGTGGAATGTAGTAATTTGAGTTGTACTAGTGTGTTTAAATTTCAATAAAAATTAAGTTAAGGGTGTTTTGGCAACCCCTTAAAGTTTGTTCAGTATAAAAGATTTTCAGGATAGAAATTGAATTACCTCCCTTTTGGAAATAAGTTGAGTTCTGGATATGTATAAGGGGAATTTTTTCAGTTCCTCTAAACAGTTGTTCTCATAACTTAATTATACAATAACACAAACCAAAAATCTTAAGAAAAGGAAATACAGCGTTCAATAATTTAGTACTGAAGATGCGTTTTAGTCTTTAACATTCTAAACTGTTTATTTTTGGTTCTTATTTTATCTTTTCAATACTTTTGAAATGATAATGGAGCTGTAATGGATGAATTAACTATACTTAACCGGTCAAGCCCGATTAAAAATATTGCAACTTTATTAAATGTAACAGACATTTATAAGATTTAGAAAATATACTAGATAAAAAAATATATATACGAATGTTTGTATCAAAAAATATTGGTTTTGTCGAACTAAGTAAGGCAATAATATTTAGGAAGGCGAATGTCGATAGGTTGAAGAAATTATGGAACTGTATATTGGTTCAATTTATTTCCAGACTTGGGTGGAAGTCAGGTTTATTGAGTTTCAATTTAAAGCGGGGCGTGCCCTTGGAGAGCTGAATGGAAATAAAATTCCAGTGGTTCAAGAAGAGTATTTTTTTAATAAATGAAAAATGTCAGTAACATTACCAACTGAAGGTAAAACTGGAAATATGCTTGTAAATTGTCTCTTTATAGACTGAATCGAAGGAGGAAGTGATGTTCAAAACTGTTATGGGGGAAATATTTTTTAAATATTAAGGTAGATTTAATTTTCTCCTACAATTAACATGGTAGAAGTAATTTTTCTGACATAATTTGATAAATTTCTTCTTAAAATTAATGAAAAACATGCATTAAATTAACTTTAAAGTAAACTTCAAATAATATTTTGTTCTAATTACCTTTCTTGCAATGGTGTTTATTTGTGTAGAGAAAATCTTACAATACCAAAGCTGTCTCATCATTACTATGAGACATGAGTTTTATAAACTATATTTTTCGTCTCCATAGAAAATATTGAGGTAACTACTATTGTTCAAACGAAAGATTTTATAGACGAAAGAATTGCTTCCAGCTGTTCTTGCAATTACGAGCAATCAGCTGATTTTTTGTCAGTTGGGTTCATGTTATGCTATCGATAGCTTATTATTGACATGTGTTTTCATATACATTGTAATGACGGTCTGCTGATTACCTCAACATCAGGTGACTTTTTCCCTCCCTAGCAGGAAAGGATTACTTTAGACCCGCAAAGAATATAAAAAAACTGTCGTTTTCCACGAAACATACTATTTATTCCATCCGGGAGATGTCATTGCAGTAATTCAATCAACTAATGTGGACAGGTTTATTCCGTATTTTCCATAATCAGTTGTTATTTAACATTACAGGTCGCACACTAATGTTATCTCGTCATATCATTAATGGTTCTCTTCTCATTTCAGGTACGTCAAATTCATTACGAGTGAAATTCATCCAGGACTATTCGTGTAAGTTTATTTACAATTTATGTTTTATTCAAACAGTTCCTTTTACGCGATTCAATGTTTTATCCTCTAATACTCATAAATTATTCCTTAACTATCATATTTTTACATAATTACTTGAAAATAAGTTTAACTTTAATGCTTTTACCCTTTATGAGAGGTATATTACAATTTTGTTATATTTCACGTTTATTTATGTGGATACTTCGGTTCAAGGGATCATACGCCTAGTCCTTATAATCTCCGGGATGTTACAAAATTGTATGGGTTCGGACCGCTTAACTTTCAAATAAAAATAATAAAATTAAATTTATTTTGTTTTAAGAGCCGTATTTTAGATTTACTCTACAGGTTCTCAACCACTCCATAACTTAAGATACTTGTACAATTGATATTGTTCTACTAGTAGTATTTCAAAGAAAGTAAGAAGAAATGGACAACCTTAGTTTATAATTAATATTTTAAGTCACCAAAAATATATTATGCTTACCATAGTATGAGAAATTACGCTAATAAACTTTCCATAAGTTTGTGTTTTTTCTAAGCTAGTAACATTTTTTAACGTTCTAAACTCTGGCTTTGTTATTGCCCAACGTTGGTTTTTCATGGTTCGTGTTTATCAACTTATTAGTTTTCCTACTTTCCAATACTCGGTAATTTCTAATAATATTAGCATGTTCAATAATTAGTTACAAGTTCTCGCCAGTAAGTTATGACATGAAATCCCATAAAGTACATATGTAACAAACTAAAATTATATGATTTCAAAGGTAATCCAAAAGGTCCAAGCGCAAGTGGTGGCCAATTCCCTCCATCGGCAGCGGATTGAAATGCAAATCTCCATTCCTAGATAAGCTGACAAGGAATTGATAAGTCGATCAGCTGATCGCCATTGGACGCACGTAGCGTCCCTCCGACAGGAGGTTAGACGCACGTGCGTCCCATGCCAAGCGCGTACAATTAGTCACTCGGTGATTGGTCACCTGTTAAAGCGACCGCTCATTCGCTCACATTCGCGTCGTTTTGTGAATACTAAGCAGCTTAGCCAAGTTCGACTTTCAATTTTCAAAGCTTTTCACACTTTCAACTTTTAATTTTCACTCGAATGGGCAAAATTACTCTTGGAAACCCTTAGGGTTGGTGAATAGTGTGTAGTGTAAATTTAAATACTGTACGTGATTTTTAAATATGTATTAAAATTAACATCACAATGAGGTGATTTTACCAAATATCATTCCTTTTTCTTTCCCATTTTATGAAAGGTTTACGCTCATCGATTAATAATTAAGGAAGTATAATTGGCTTGAACTAAGAACTAATTTCCAGTACGGTACTATGTATTATAACTTTCGCTTGGATCTTGTATTATTTAAATAGAATTGAATTAAAATTCTTGAAACAGATTTTGTTTACAACAGAAAATTTCTTTTAGTAGTTCCAATATACTTTGACAGTTTGTATATTTAGTTTTATTCAATATTAGCATTCCAATATATCAAAATGCATTCCAAACTTACAAATGCTCGACAGGGTCATTTTAAGGTAATTTTAAACACGTAGAGCTCGTAAACTCGCTTCTAACATCTAAAAAGTTTGAAAAACAGACACATATAACTGAAACCCTATCAAAGCTGACGGAATTATTTTATAAAGCTTCACTCAAACTCACTAAGTACGAGTTTTATTGCATTTTGTTTGACTCGAGTCTTATAAAACTAAAATATTTTTTTCATACACAAAACAAATTAGCGTATTGTTTTTATTTTACACAGAAAGTAGGAATTATAGCGGCGTGACGTGACAACAACAAATGAAATCCGAAATAGTTCGGACCCACCAGTAATCATCGGAATGAAATAAATACAAAGCTACGCTAATTTGTTACTTTTAATTACCTCGACGTTCCTCTATTTCAGCTTAACATTCAATCCAAATATACAAAATGAACGAGAACAAATCGGCCGGCTCGTTCTCCAAGTATCTTTTGCAGTTCGCAGGTTCGCTTTAATGAGCAGGCTCCAGTGAAAGCCTCCGTCCGCACTTGTAGGGTCGGCCCTTGTCCCCTCGATTCCCTTCCATTCGACTGCGCTTTCAATCCAACTTTTCACCGGCCTGTTCCAAAGCAAACAAATCCAGTCGTATTCTTTCTACCGACCCACGGGAGAGCTCCTGCTCCCTTTCTTCTTCATTAACCTCCGCGCGGATGCAAAAACTTTCATCCCGCAACACTTTCTTGCCCCTCTCCCCGGTTATTGTGTTTTGCCGACGAGAAATTTGGCAACGGTTTGCCATCTCGGTGTTATTTATGTTCGAAATTCAATTATGAACCGCGTCGAAACATCTCCCTCTCGCTATAACTACTGCCTCGACACGTGTTGAATATTAAGAAGAAAACTTGGGGATATTTTGATTGTCAAGTTTACCCACCTGCGCTCCAATCGGCACTGTTGCTAAATCTTTCCAAACATGTCAGATACATTTGACATCTCCTAACCAAAATCTATTGTGCAATTTGGACAAGCTGTCCAATTTCTTAGATTGGAATTTTATTTATATAACGTCCTACTTTATCCTATTTTTACTTTACATTATAAAAATATTAAATCTTTTATTTTGCGTTTACGATGTTCAGGTGGTTTAGTTAATAAAAAGAAGAATTTACAGGAACTGACTGACTTGAAAATAATATTTCCGATAAATAGTTTATGCCGGATTTTCGAAAGGTAAAGTTTATAAAATTTTGGTTTCTGGCAACTCTGCATTGTTGTAAACATATAATGAATCTTGTAATTTACTTTCCGAAATGTGTAATCTTTAAAATATAATTTCACTATCTTATATTTATATAACTCACTCGGGTATCAAGTATTGTACCTACCAGATTATTTATCCAATTACAATTGAAATTGTTCGAACTAATTAACCCTAACGGAAGCCATTATCCTATCATCCGGCCGCAGGGGCCGGTGACGAGCCCCGGGCGAAGCCCCACGGCTCATCATGCCACCTGGGGATTGCCATTCCTGATATTCTTTTCATCAGATTTAATCCCGCCAGTCGTATTCCAGAAGACACAAAGACTCGCTGACTGATGAGCATCTCTAAG
Source organism: Nephotettix cincticeps (assembly GCA_023375725.1). Classification (NCBI taxonomy): domain Eukaryota; kingdom Metazoa; phylum Arthropoda; class Insecta; order Hemiptera; family Cicadellidae; genus Nephotettix; species Nephotettix cincticeps. Next base: position 19,665,028 of record CM041789.1, on the reverse strand, counting down.
CCGATTGCGGCCGAGCAGTCGTATTGCTTCAATTAGTTTCACAGAATATCTCTCTCCTTACACATTTTTATCTAGAAATCTACTTAGGCTCGAACATGATCGGCTAAATCTACTTTTTCGCTTGTACGCAGTGTCGAAAATATGTTTGGAGCGAGTATTATTCATTACTTTACCCTTTTTTATATTTTTTTACACGCAGCGGTATTATTTTATTTTATTAATAAATTGTATACGTCAAAAGCAACAATATGTAATTTCAAGAAAAATTAGAAATCAGCACTAATTAAAAATGTTTATACATTATCGTGTTAACCTCCTTAAACAAATGTCATTGGTATTGTTCAATAGCTCCATTATACTTTTTCTCTGTACTCACTTATACTTCCTACTTACTTACTTTACCCTTATTCAGTAACAAGGATAAAAGATCGCGCCACAACCATCTTAGATTCTTTTTTCATTAACACTACTGTAGGTTGTAATTCCGGTGATAATAGTAAGTACCTGGTGACCGAGCTTTGCTCGGATAGAATAAGACATGTATTTTACAAGTTAGTTAGCAAAATTAAAACAAATTTACAGCTCAATGAAAACATTTATGTGGTTTAAATAAAACCGTTTTTATACCCCTTAATTTATATGGCATAAATACTGAATAAATATATAGCCCTCGGGTGGGGATCGATCACGCGACCTTGCGTACGTGAGATCTAAGCGCTTAAGCTACGGCGTCAGCCGATTTCGCGTCGTCGTTTAAGAGATTTTGGCCAACCTCAATTAATAGTTTTAGCTAACCTTATACTGAATTTAAATGTCCAAACTGTTTGTTATTATTATCCTGTGATCAACTACTGATTTTGTTATAAACGGAATGAGGATTGAAAAGCAAAAGATAAATTTAATTTACACCAATTATTTGGTTTGTTACAGTAGCCTCAAGACATACAACGTTACGTTTTCTATCAAAATACAGAAGATTTTGGAAATACTCTTTCCTGCTTTTATTTCGCACAGTTATGATATCCTTAAGTTTTTACTAATTGTTTAGTAACCTGATAATTTTACATTTATTACATACATAAAATAAATATTTATGAAAAACCTCTATTCACATATTGTTCTTTGCCGTCTTCAATCAAGAACTGTCAAACGTTTATAAACAGCTGTTTTGGTTTGCATTGTTTACATTTGATTCTCCATACGCGTAATGTTAAATTTTTAGATTTTAAACTTAATATTACAGTAAAACACGAATTTTCCTGGACATTAGACCTATCTAGAACTTATGTTCTACTCGGAAATTAGTTATTTCCAAAATTTAAAGAAATTCCTCGGTGCCGTTTTCGAGATCCGTGTGCAAATATATATATATACAAACCTTTCTCGTATTATAGTATTGGATATCAGTCGACTAGTTGTGGTATGTCGAAGAGGTCAGCTGAGCTAGTAACGACAGGTACAAGTTTATTCAACTCTCAGACCCAACAAACTGTCCACGTTTAAACAGTCCTTGGCTCTAATGCATTTGAACCTTTGCCTGCGGCGTGTAATTGCGGTCTGCATTGTTACATCTAAAGTGTTCGCTATTGTCTCTGAGTAATGGCTTTATCTTGCTCAGAGTTTGCACTATGTGAATAAACTCAGCGAACCAACTGCATGCCTAATGCAGTTTTATAATTACGTCTATGTTTTAATATTTACTGCACGGTGGCGTGTCCTTGGAGCTACTTGGAGGTCACGAATTGTTAATAGTTGTAAGGGATGGTTGGTGGATGTGAGATTTCCTGTTGTGGATAACGTCCGGACTATTTAAAAATACGTTCTTCCACAAAAACCATCCTCAACATTAGACCGGTTTGCACTTTACAACAAATTGGTTCGGATCCCACGTTAAATTGTAGGTCCCCAAGATATCATTGGCTGTTTAGCTATTAATCAACAGTCCTGACAAAGGAACATCTCAGTCAGTAACAAGACAATAAGATCGTGCCACAATCATCTTACACTGGTCCTTACTTGGCTTAAATTTCCTACCTGATGGTGACCTAACCATTTCCGACAAAAGTAAGTTCTACCTTAAATGTGTACCTTTCTGATATGGCGGCCTCCTCAAGGAAGGTGTTTTAAACCAATCCCATCTTGTACTGACTGAGGCTGACATGTTCCTTAGACGAGCCTGTTAATTAATATCCCAAGAGCTAATTTCATCTAAGGGACCTACAGTTTAACACAATCAATTAATAGACTAATTTTAAGGACGATCCTTATAGATGGACGTCTTATTGAATAGTATTAACGTTAATCCACCAACCATGGCCCCTAATCATCCACAATTCGTGACCTCCATGTAGCCGGATTACCAGACACAGTCGTTTGTTTCTGCCATTTAATGAACACCGCCGACTACCGCCGTAATTCACAGCTTTGTTGATGGAGTCAACGCATTCCTTGCAGACTTGTCCTCAGACTCGAGGAATTTAATTTTGAGTTTGTGCTGCAAGTTGAGCATATCCGGAACACAGCACTATCCGCCGCCTCCCAACCTGCCCTCATTAACAGGTCTCATTGAATTATTTGCAAAGGGACGAGCTAACTACAAACACATTTCCTAGAAATGTGCAAATAAACTTACGATATTTTTCACCTTAAAAATAAATTAATTTTACCAACTTTTGCAATAAAAATATAAATTTAGTTTTCATGACTTTCAGCCTTCGGATTTACGAGAAAGTACTAAAGGTGATTGAAACACCTTTCACATAATCCATTCTGTTGCTAGTGGCGACAACTAGTAGGTCTAATAGTCAGAGATTTCAGCCATGTGAACATTGAGGTAGTTTACCACACATAAGAGTAACTAATTAGATGATTTAGTTATTACCAAAAAGATTTATGTACAATATGATCTATTGTTAGCTTTCAGAACGTGTTTATTTGAACCAGCAATCTCTGACGGAATCTTTCCGAAAAACGGAGGAAGTAGAAACAGTCAGATTATCGAATGTATTATTTGAATGACTATTGAATCCTAGACAGGGTTAATGATGGTTCCATGTAAGAACCGAAACTCACTGTCATTAGCAATAGACTGGATTACGTTAAACCAGGTATTACTTTAAGTAACTACTTTAAGTAACAAAACCAACATTTCACGCACTAGGTGAACACAAATAATTACGAGTTATAATATATCTACCTCTACAATCATTGTAAGTGTGTGGAACTACATTTTGACAGTATCTAGATATTGACTCGCGGTAATAGTATTAAGTGCACATCAATACCAGCCACTTTGTTAATATTAGACAAATAGTAGCAATTTATCGATATTGGCTCAATTTTCTTGCTATTTGAACAAAGATCTGGCAAATATTTGCGCACCTACTTCAGATCCATTAGCCTTTCTGCGAGCCTGTAAAAGCTCTTTCCGGTCATATAATAATTGATGTTCTGTGTTATGGTCAGGAGAGTCTATTTCTGAATTCTCGGCTTCTTTTCGTCGATTGGAGAATATAAATCCGTTTATTACTAGGTGGACTTTTATTGTAACTAGTTTTTCTATAAATATTAAAATTATTAACACATCATTAACTTATAAATAAAATAATTTTATATTAGTTAATTAACTTAATTGGATGAAGAAATAAATATACTGTATCACTTTAAGTGTTAATTTAATGATCTTTATTTTAATTTAGTGTGTTATCTAATCAAATGAACACAAATACACTACATATTTGGTTGCAGTACCTTAACACATCTCAGATATGTTAGTTGTTAGATACAAATTTGTTAGATATTAGTAAATCAGTTTCACTAGTCACAACACCAAATATAGGCCTAGGAAAAATCATTCCACATAGGGTAGGATAAAATTTTTCATAATGATTTATTATTTAATGTAGCATGAGCCATCAGGTTGTGTTGTATTTGCTCTTGATGAATATGCATTAAGTAAATTCCGTAAAAATGTCATGTCATCTCAATTACTTTGTGGTTAGGGTCGATTTTTCAAGTTTCAACTATATTATTGGGTGTGTGGGAGAGAGTGAAATTTGACGTAGGTGGCAGCTGCAGGGCTGCCACTGTGACAAATTAATAACCATTTTTTCAATGCATTTTTCTTTTCTTAATACACTATATGTACAGGAATATTTTGCCACCTTTGTTTTCTGTAGTTACAGCCTTTAAGCCCACCTCATGCCACATATTAATATTTTTGGATAAGTTCAATCTTTGTAATTATTACAGTATATTTGTTGTTTTTTTTGTTATAACTTATTGATAGTGTTTAAGTTAACATGGTCCTCGATGTTAAGTATTTGTTTTCACTTATCGAGGCCATTATGTAAACAATTTAATTGAAATAAATAAATAAATAATAAATAAAAAATAAATAAATAAATCTAATCAAATGAACACAAATACACTACATATTTGGTTGCAGTACCTTAACAATTTCGTAAATAGTTCTTTGTTGACTATATTATTGTTTTGGGACGTTATATTCCCATTACCAAGCGCTTGTCAGTCTCTTCATACAAGCCATAATGAAATTTCTAGTTGTGTCTTGGTTTTCACCGTCGGTTAAAATTTGCTTGACGACTTGTGTGAAGGGACGGACAAGGCCTAGATAATGGGAATATATTGTCCCGAAACTCAAAAGTGCTGTAATCTAATACAGTCGAACCTCGATATATCGAATCTGAACGGGAATCAAGGAACTTCGATATATCAAGGATTTCGATACACCAAGGTTCGATATATCGAGGTGATTTCTGCCCGACTTCGATATATAGTGGTGCACGGGGGGTGCAGACCTGCAGTAGACAGGCTGTAATACGAACAACAGATGCCGTTGTTTTGAATAACTTCGATATATAGAGGTTTCTCATCAAATACTTCGATATATTGAGGGTGACTTCGATATGTAGAGGTTTTTAAATCGTAACTTCGATATATAGAGGTGAAAATTACACAGACAAATCGGCGAAAATTCATTCTATCAAGGTTATAAAAACTTTTTCTTCGATATATAGAGGTAAAAATAACATTACAGGAATAGGGAAGTTCAAGGGGAATTAGAAAAATTCGATATATCGTGGAATTCGATATATTTAGGTTCAATATATCGAGGTCCAACTGTACTCTTATATAGTCATATATCAATTCTGGAGGAGAGAATTTTTAAAAAGAAAAATAATTTTAGTCTTCATATAGTATGCTAATTTTAAGCTTCTGGTTCGAATAAGCACAATTAGAGAGTATACACAGAGATTTTTCTCATACGATGTTTTTCCATAACCATACGTAATTCTACTACATTTTGAATATGAAAAAATGATTCTAACGTGCAATAAAAAGTAGCTAATGACTTCTTATTGACCGTTTGACCATTCACGGAACGTTCCCAATTACTTTAAAGCCTCAACTCCGCATTCGATTACAAAGTTACTAATCTGAAATACGCCGCAAAGTACTTAAAGAAAGTTCGCTTTATTAATAATTAAAACACTATTTCAAACTGCGGTATTTTTACAACACCGAGTTTTTTAGTGCAAAGTGGCGGTTTTAATTAAGAACACTTAAGCGCTTTTGTAAACGCTCCAAAGTTACGGTGTTTTCTTAGAGGCGAGGTGCATAATTTGTTTGCTTAACTGGAAGCAACAGTGTTTAGTTTTTTTTAAGCTGGAAAAAGTTCTTTTTGCTTTACGATAACTTTACGAAGCATTCACTGATCGATATTTCCATCATCGATATTTCAACTGATTAAGGGAAATTTTAATTTAAAACGTAATTTATGACATGATTAAAAAATCTTTCATACTTCAAACGTTTTTTTGTACAACTCGGACACTGAAAAACCAACCTTAGTGAAAATTTAAAAACCAATTCAACAAATCAGAATATTTATATTCAGTCCAAATAAATAAAATAAAGTTCTCGTCTGAGAAAGAGATGAGCATTTTGTATAAAATCTCCGGCGACTTGCTAGCCATTTCAACAAGCGGATTTGTTTGTTCCCATCCGGAAATGTATGGCTTGGTTCATACTCTTAATCCACCAATCTCCTGTCTCAAGGGGGAGTTTAGACACATCTGAGCATGAGGGCGGCTCGAGTAATGCAATCAAACGATGCAGACTGCACGGCGCTTGTTGCTTACAGAGGCGCTTCGTTAGCCTTTCAGCGCCTTGTTATCCCGGTATAAAGCGCCGCGCTTTGTAATTCGCCGGATCCGCTGCACCGACTCTGAGCGCAGTCTGTGATTGGCTGGAAACATTTGTCGTCTTTGTTGTTGCAAAGGATTAATCATAGTTATGGTGAATTGTAGCAACGATCCAGGTGTACTATAAGAATTTTTCAATGTGTAGCTTTTAGAAAACGTTCAGGATGATTTTTTTCGGACAAACTCTTGGATTTAAAATTTTTATACTTTAAACATTCTTACAGAGTGCCTAATGACCTGTGTGAATGAAAGATAGCGTGGTACCGTATGGGCGAGAGTCATCTAGGCTAGTCGAAGAGACGCTCATGATCTGACAGGAGTCGCCTTCCACCTGTTTCGATCCAGCAACCTTTGGCTTCCTTGCTTACTTACACTGCTCCTACGGCAAACCTGTACTGATAAACTAAACATAGAATAAATTATACCTAATTTTTGGTTTTAAAATAAAAACTGTGGAACGAAAATATTTTACAGTTCAACAAATGTGGAAAGATTAAGCTATATTTTAATACCAGTTCCCACGTCAAATCTATCCTCTTTTGCATAGATTTAAATAAAAATCAACACAAATGTTAAAAGAATTAGTAATTCGTTGAATGTTTTTAAGTTGTCTTTAGTTGCAATCCATTTTTCATAATAAATTTTGTAGAAAGAAATTTAAAAAATCTGTTTGTACCAATTAAATTGATGAGAGTTTTTTACTAGACGCTTTCGTTAGAGACATTTTTCATACTGCGAAACGCACTGCAGACTGACTCATGTTTGAAAATCCTATTTAATTTTTTTTAAATAATAAATATTTGTTCAGTGTATTAATTCGAGCAAAACTATCACGCAGATATATTTAGTCTCGGTTGATTTAGCAACAGTTGATTTTTTTAACAGTCACGGTTCTCAGAACTTCTCCACATGACGTCACAGTAAAGACTCCGAATATAGGCCAACATTTGACCCAGGCAGCCAACCTAATTAAACCCCGTAGTCGTCGCAACAGGGTGTTCCCCCCAGCGGCTCCCACCCTCCAAGGCGCGAGCTCACTACACCGGCTGTTCCACACTCGCCCATATATTATTTCTATTGCTCGTGGTGCGATGACGTGTGGGTAGGTGGGGGAGGGGGTGGGGTGGAAATATTAGATGTTGTGGTACAATATCTCGCCGTCAGCTTGCCTTTAATGGCACGCACTTGCGACAGAGACGCCGAACACTGCGGACATTCCGAGAATAACTAATACAAAACTCACACTCTCCGAATACATATTTAATTGATACCTAAATGCGTTTGAAAATAACCATTTCATTTTGCATTGAAGTAGCGTTTCTTATTCATTAAGATGACAGATTTATTCCTACGTCTTGGAAACGAAAACATAATAGTTTTAGAAAATTTAGTTAATATTTTAAAAAAAGTAGAGTAAAATAAAGTATTTATAATCAGTCTCAATAAAAATATACGTTTCCTTCCAAGGAAGGAAATAACATTTTGCATAACATTTCCGTCGTCTTCGTAGTAGCGAACTTGTTTATAAGTCACACTTCCGGAACAAAAGCTATCCGGTTGATAGGCAACGGTCTAAATCCAAGTTTTATTACGCAATAATATCAACCATTTGTTGGATAGGTAATAGACTGGGACGGTGGCGACGTCCTGTAATCTAGCTACTTGGAGGTCACGAATTGTGGATAATTGTGAGAGATGGTCGGTGGATGTAGTGTTCTCTTGTGTGGATTAATGTCCGTACTATTGAATACTGCGTTAATCCACAAATACCATCCTCATAATCAGACCAATTCGTAATTAAGAGGCCGTGGTTCGGATTCCACGTTAAACTGTAGGTCCATTAGTTGCCATCGGCTGTTGGGCTATTAATTAACAGTCTAAGGAACATGTCAGCCTTAGTCAGCAACAAGACTACAAGATCGCGCCACAATCATCCTACATTCATTCCTCATTCATACTTGGCTTAAAATACCTACTTGGGTAGGTCGCCATTTCAATAATCTAATCTATACAATTAATTTTTCAAAAATAAAATCCTACGCAAAACATTGGCCCAGTAAATGATGAAGGAGAATGGCGGAGTAGAAAAAACAGAGTGTTACAAGCTTTATACTGGGTCGCCATTTCAGTTAAAAACTATAAAAAAAGTATAAAAGTAAATCAATCTACATTAAGAAATAGCGATCACAAGTCATTTTTTTTAATTATTACGATTATTCGGTAAAATAGTTAATTAGTTGTATTTAGCGGTATAGCTGTATATTTTGCTTTCTTAGCTAGCTTATTCCTACAGACATATGCGTAGCTTAGTGAAGAGTGTAGGCGCAGTGCTCTACTGGTGCAAACGACCACACTGAAACCTTATAGAAACTTTACATTCAATTTCTTTACCTAATTTCACTCGTTCTGTTGAAATGAATCAAAACCAATTTCCTTTTTAGTGAAATCCTGAACGCAGCGGCTTGGTAACGTTATTACTTAAAATTACGATAATTTTAATTCGATTGATTTATCAAATCGAAATGTTGAATCGGAATCTAAGAATCAATCAGTAATTTAGAGTATTTACCGTGAAAAGCAATAAAGTGCTTGCCAAACAGTGTTGCGAAGCTACCGCTTAAAATGCAAGCCAAGCCCAGCTCATTAGCGTGCCTTACCGACTCCTACTTCTTCGTTATAATTTGTATTTTCTTAAGGAAACTCGCTCTAACAGTTTTCTCAGGTCGAGAGTCTGGTGGAAAACCTCTACGGTGGTTGGTGCTTTGTTCTCAACAAGCTTCGAAAAAGGTTACAATTTGAGTAAAGTAGAGATGAATTTCGATTCGTCTAAATGAGGAGTTAAATATTTATTCAGAGTGTTTTAGAGAGTTTTTACTATACTAACCTTTTATTTATGTTTATTTCTACGCCAAATGCATTTTAACGTTTTGATAGGGAACGGTCCAAACCCCGGTCTTGTTACTACCTAACGTCTACACCTTGTTAAGAAGCATCATTAATTAATAGCCCAATAACAAATGACAACTGGGTCCAGATTCGACCCTTGCGGGATTCGATTCGGCGACCTTTAGTTTTGAAAACGGGTATTATAACCACTACACCACCCAGCCAGTTAAGTAACTTTGTAGGTATTGTTAGGATAGATTAAACCTGAGTCATTGTAGATCATTTAACTGAGGACTTCTGAACGATTTAAATCTGATATTTAACTGATGCCGAAGCAACGCCTCAAAAGGTTGGTAGAGAGTTCACGTGAAAATAGTGACCGATGCGTGAATAAACTTAAGTAGTAAAACAGAAATTGTATATCGAGATTTTGATAATTTTGTACCAGCTGGGAGTCTGGAGAACAACTTAAGTTCTGTGGAATGTACTTGTTGTGCTTCTCACACCCGAACGAAAACACTAACTAGTTTTCAACTCTTTTTTGTATAAATAAATTGAGTTTAACGTATATCTACTATAGATTTTTATTATATAGTTATATAATTTATATCTGTTTCACTGTGCAATTAATGTACACAACATTCTTAATATGTAATATAAAATAACATAGTTGGTTTTAATAATTAGAAAAATCCTACAGTGAGTTTTAGGAAAATTAACACCATTTAAAATTTTGAAAAAAAAGAAAAATTAAAATATTTTGAGTTCAGGGAGAACGTTCTGGATTAATTTAGGTTTCAGTCTTCTTTTTATAGTTGGTGCTCGATACTAAAATGTTTCGCTCCCGGGAATTTCCACGAGAAGATTGAGAAAATATTTGGACATTTTTAGTATATATACATAAGCTTGGGCTCCAAGTTCCCCATGTAAATCGCTGTTTCTGACAACCCAATGAATTCACGGCAATCCTTAGTATTTTATTTTGTAAAACTTGAGTTTTTGAACAGTAAGTATTCTGAAAAGGCATTATTAGAGGCCGTAGAATGCTTTTATAAATTAAAATCCACCTTTTATCAAGCATAAAGGTGCCGAGCTCTGTCACTGCAACGGCAACTTGTCAGTGGCATATCAAACGCACGTACAAGTGCGCTATCTACAGTTATGAAGGCTTTATAGAATTTATAATGGCATTATGGTTTCACTGTAAGTAATTAATAAAGGAAATAAGTGTACACTAACACTACAGCATGTGGATGCGGAGCTGGATTGGTTTCATTCTAATTTCCCTGGCGACCTCTCGGATCATTTCACTATTTTATTGGTTTGTTGTTGACATTTATTTTAATTTAATTGTAAACTATCGCGGAGTGTGATTTCAACCGTTGATGACATTAATGTAATTAAAAAATAATAATTATAAAATTAATTCAAAGTTGGTCGTTTGTTTCAGTTTTATTTTCAAAGTGGTAAAATAAACAAGTAATAAATCAAAATATTTTTTTTAACTGAAGAGACGTACACCAGAAAAATTGAATGTTGTAACATACATGACAGTTGGTGAGTTACTAGCGCCACAGAACCAGCAAATTTCATTTACTGTAGAATTCATGAGCATTTTAAGTGACGAATCTTTTCAGTTACCACCAGAACTTCAATATATAGAAACACTGTATAAATTACAGTAGAATAAAACTACGAATACACAAATTAAAGTATTGACGTATAAATGAACTAAAATCTATGTTGCTAACCCACATGGGCTCGTGAATTTAGCTTCTTTGTATAATATATAACTTCTGGTAGTCAATAAATTATTTTTTTAATTTCAATAATTCGTCACAGTATTATAATAGTTTTTTACATCGATTTTCAAATTGAAACCTGTTGCCCCGCTTTGTATAAAGTTACTTCGTCCGACTCCCCAAGATTAGTTCCACAAGAGTAATTTCCAACTTCATCTGTGACGTTTTATCAGTGGCGTCCCCTTCCGTCGAAACGAGTTTCAAATAAAGTCGGTAAATTAAGTTGGCGTGGAAAGTTGTCGGCGGTTAGAGCGGCGAACGCGTCGGCCAGCTGACCGTGCGGCGACGGAGGCGAGTTATAATTGCTAAACAGTGCGACGTGCGGGACAGTATCCCAGGTGTTGCAGGCACGTGCGACGCCAGCGCCCCTGGCGGGGGAACTACTAACTCTCTGATCGATAGTCATAATGAGAATATTGTTGCCAACTTGGTAACACCAGTTAATTGTTCAGTCTCTTGTCTCTAGGTTCCCTATAGGGATTTCAGCACAGAAATCGCTCTCTGGGGAAACTTGTAAGTTAGGTGCGTCAGATATTCTAGTTATAACGGTTATTAGTTGCGATTCTATTACACGTAATGCGATATTGATGTTTCGTAGGATATTTTAGATGAAAACATATATATGTGCAACAACCTAACGACTCATGTGATGAATTGCTCCACGATATATGTTGATTTATGATTGCCGAATTCATAATCAAACTTATGTGACCACATAGAAAATACCTTATGTATTATTCTGAGTTTGTGTAATTATGATACCCTTGATCAATATGTCTGAAACACTCTTCATTGGATTTAAAAATAACCTCAAAGATACTGATGTATCTAATCTCATATCTTAGTTTGTGTTTATGATGTTTTTGTTATATAGGTTGTTTTTGCGGTAACATTGGTTGTTATAGGTTGAAAATTTCTCAGTTAATAGTATAGTGTAGTATAGTATAATAGTAAGAAGTTATATTGGTCCCAAAACTTACGAACTATGTAAAACCTTTGCTCGGGTCGAGCTTTTGTGGTCGTGTTATTTAATGGTGCTCCTTGTTAGGTGTGTGACAATTTTACTTGGTATCAGTTTGTACTTCTGAACGGTTACATCTGGATTGTGTACTTATCTTGTCATGTTTAGGTTCCATCTCTCTTGAAGAGACCGTTCCAGATTCTAGATTCGAACTCTTGCTCTCTAACCGCGATGGAGAATATCTGAAATAATAATAAATAATCTGTAAATAAAAATAAATGTTACAAAAAATAATATCTGAAATAAATAATTCTCTTTTACAACACTCATTCACGAAGGATATTATAAACAAAGCGAAATATATCAATCCGTTTTTGACGTAGAGTGAACAACGTAAGTTCTTGGTTAATGAAATTAAAACACGTAAACGGTTGAGTAACTTTTGACAGGAGACTTTGACCATCACAAAGTGTGTAGATCACCGGGTGGATTAGCAGATAAACAGATTGCATTTTATATTAAATTGGCCGTGGTAATCCTTTGCCTTTAGTCCGCTTGTCTCGGGTGTGAGGTTTTTAATTAGAACGAGAAGCCTGAGGCGCGGCTCAGCCCAACACCTCTCACACGCCGTGTCGTGTTCGTCAGCACGTCACTATCTTAGACGAGATGGCTAGTGTGAATACTGAACTGTCTGAAAACATCCTATACACGGTGTTGGTACATTCTGAGCAGTCAACAAGGTACATAAATAAGATTTGGTACACAAACACTATACCTAAATAGCTACTATTTGAGGGCGAACTTTCTAAGTGTTAAATAGAAATATAGTTCAAAATTCAAATGACTTTGTATGGCTTATTTGGTGGGGTTTAATTCCACAAACTTAATTCAAAAGTTTTATCGAAAGAGTGGTGGTGGTATAAAAATCAAATGTTATAGACTTAAAACCGCCACCAGATTAAGGTTGTCCACTGACTTCTTGGGGAACGAGATGCCATGACATAACAAAAACTGAAATTACCTTTGAAAAGTGGATTTTTAAGTATAGTATAGTATTGTACCAAATCTTTTAGATTTACGTTCCGAAAAAAGAAGACCGCCGGAATTGATGTATACTCTGTATAATCGTTGACATTCGACTCCGTTTGAGTTTCATTAATATAGGCTTAAGTTGACAATCCAAAGTAATTAAATAATTAATATGCAAGGTCCAGGCTTTCGGGGTTTCGATAAAAACAAACGCTAATAGTGAAATGGCGCATACTTTCACCCTTTAAAAGCAGACTTAAGAGTTGACCTTAAGCTGCATACTAAATCTCATGATACCGGTTGATAAATTAGAAAGAAACTGTTTACTTCAACTCCTTAAGTATACCATTGAGCTTTTGAACACAACGGATTGTGATTACAGCAGAGAGTAATTTACATTTACTCTCTGGAATCATTAGTTATACAATTATTATTTTGGCAAAAAATTTGTTTTTGATATTTTAAACCCCATGTCTTTTGAAACATTGGTTTTTAATATACCGGTGTGTTACATCATTTGGGACCTTAATAACTATAAACCATGTGATTTCGATAAAAACTGTTATAGCGGATTTTAAAAATGTGTATTTTTAAATTTTTAGTGATAAATTACCTTTAGAATCAATAAAATTAAAAATGTTGTCTGGAGATATAGCCAAAGTGCACCCCGTAATAAATATCGGACGATCAGAGTCGTATCTGTATTTTGTAAACACAGACAGAAGTAGATTAGTTCAAAAACCACTTTTTAAATTCAGAGAACCTCAAGACGGATATATATACACTCCACTCGAATTCGAAACTATGGACGAAAAAATACTTTCCCCGTATTCCATGTATAAAGGGAGAAATTAATAAGCAATAGCCATGTGTGAAAGTGTGATTTATTATTATTTATCAGGATTACATCATAAACTTTGAATAATTAACATTTCACGCAATAAGACACGACGCGCTACTGTGGCACTGCAAAAATAAAAGTCGTAGCCCGGGATGGGATTCCTTTACTATCACGCAAGAAGCTATTTCATATTTTACTACTTGGACTTCCATTCCGTTGGCTCATGAATCGATACATTTACTCACTCTATTTCACCCTCATACTGTGTGATTAATTGTCATATTTTATAGTTCTAGTTTTAAAGCATTTATATCCTACTTCATTTGGTTGATAAAAAATATTTTCTTTGGCTCTCTGAGTACGAAAACTAGATATATACATGAAACTAAGAAATGATGTGCATGGTTATCTAGACCCTTCCAGTTCTGTGTTCGAACGATGATTTAAGTAGGTGGTGATGTAAATACTGAAGTTACGATACGGTTTATAAGAGATAAGCCGAGTAATATAGTGTAATGCGAAATTAGGACCATGGAAACTCCGATTTCAAACCTAAAAATGATGGGGGATGGAGGTATAAGTGGAAGACGTTGGAGGGTAGTCTCGGGGCCACGCAGGTGCCTGAATAGGATGGGGGATGAAGGTATGAGTGGAAGACGTTGGAGGGTAGTCTCGGGGCCACGCAGGTGCCTAAATAGGATGGGGGATGGAGGTATGGGTGGAAGACGTTGGAGGGTAGTCTCGGGGCCACGCAGGTGCCTAAATAGGATGGGGGATGGAGGTATGGGTGGAAGACGTTGGAGGGTAGTCTCGGGACCACGAAGGTGCCTAAATAGGATGGGGGATGGAGGTATGGGTGGAAGACGTTGGAGGGTAGTCTCGGGGCCACGCAGGTGCCTAAATAGGATAGAGGAATGAGGTATTAGTGGAAGACGTTGGAGGGTAGTCTCAGGACCACGAAGGTGCCTAAATAGGACGGGGGATGGAGGTATGGGTGGAAGACGTTGGAGGGTAGTCTCGGGACCACGAAGGTGCCTAAATAGGATGGGGGATGGAGGTATGGGTGGAAGACGTTGGAGGGTAGTCTCGGGGCCACGAAGGTGCCTAAATAGGATGGGGGATGGAGGTATGGGTGGAAGACGTTGGACGGTAGTCTCGGGGCCACGCAGGTGCCTGAATAGGATGGGGGATGGAGGTATGAGTGGAAGACGTTGGAGGGTAGTCTCGGGGCCACGCAGGTGCCTAAAATGGATGGGGAATGGAGGTATGGGTGGAAGACGTTGAACGGTAGTCTCGGGGCCACGCAGGTGCCTGAATAGGATGGATGAGGTATTGGAAGACGTTGGAGGGTAGTCTCCACGCAGGTGCCTAAATAGGATGGGATGAGGTATGAGTAAGACGTTGGAGGGTAGTCTCGGGACCACGAAGGTGCCTAAATATGATGGGGGATGGAGGTATGGGTGGAAGACGTTGGAGGGTAGTCTCGGGGCCACACAGGTGTGGTTCGAGATCATCGCTCTCAGCACACGATTGATAACTCCCCGGTTTTCGAAGTCTCTGACGCTTTCTTCTTCATTAATTCTCTAGCTCATTACCAGATGTCGCTGCCTGTTCTTCGCCTTTGTTCATCCATCTCACTTAATGCGAGAGACTGAGTGGTTTTTGCATTTGTTCACCCCGTCTCTCTGCGGGAAACTTTCCTACTCCCTCCATATTCCCGTAAATCCTATAACATATACTGGGACACGTCCCGCCCACTCCACTTCCCATAATTCCCCGCCTTATCCACACACTCCATTATAATATTTCCGCGCTGATGTGTTTCCGAGAGCCGATTGGTTATTGCCTCATACTCGCGCCTCTAATACGGCTTATGTCTCTTTTTCACTTGCGTCTCGAACGCAAGACGACGTTGTCTGAATACGGATGAACTATTTATACCTTAAAAGCTTCTTTTGTGAATATTTTTCATCATTATTGCTTTCAAAATAATGTGGGTTCGTAGTTTTCAAAATCCACTCGAAAGATTTACACGTTGAACTACAAAGCATGAATGTTAAAATACAAGTTATCACAATGAGGTCTGGATATTTTAAATAGTTTTCTCTATTTTATGCATTTTATCTGACATAATATTCAACGATAATCAGAGGTATTATATTACAATTCACATACTTAAATTTTTAACTGTAATTCTTTTTGTAATTTTTATTTTTCGTCTTCCCAGAAATTTAATTGTATATACACAAAACTTTTAGAGCACAACAAACCATATTATTGTAAAAATAATTTTATTTTTTATTTTACAGTAATTTGAGTCGCGATCGATCTCAGAAAAACGTAAGTCTCTTTCCATGATGAATTGAATTTTACCCCAATTTTCCTGTGTGTTTAACCCTCTCTCTTTAACAATAAATTTAATCGCTAATTCTAAAAGATCACCTTCCTGCACATTCTAACGTATTTGGTGTCCCACCCCAATGCCCAGCATGCGAGTTCTAGATCTAAATATAGCAAAGGAAGAAGAAGAAGTGGATCCCGCTCTAGAGACGTCGAATCGCAGATGACGGATGTCGCTGCAGTTGTCGTCGGGAAGGCAATATCACCCGCCGCTGTATAGAAATAGCATTATCCCTACCATTACGTGCATTATATGTCAAAGTGATTGTTATCTTGACGTTCTTGTAGTTTTTTAACTAGTTTACTTAAAGCTATTATACTTCTACTTTCTATTCCTAATTGTAAATTAGTATTTATTAGTGACACTCTTATTCTTATTCCTAAGACACTAACCCAAACAACTTGTGTATTATAGTGTGAAGGAACGTGAGTGTAATGAATTCTATGAAGCTTTGTTATTAACAAAAATCAGCTGATTAATTAGCCTGAATCATTACGAAATGATCAGACAACTTGGTCCAGTGTTGAACTATCACAATGTTGTCTCAAGATTTATTCTGGCTCGAAACGGTGACCTTCCGTTAATGTAGCAGATACTATAATACTCAGGAAAGTAACTTATGTAAGATATGTAAAATTTTAAATGATTTAACGATTCCAAATCTGTGGTAGAGAAGAAAATAAATTTCAATACGCTTACCATCTTACTCCAATGGCCATCGGAACCCCAGTAGGGGGGTTTGCCTCGCCAACAATCGCCTTCAATCTATCTATTTCTACTCCTATTCTTGATATGTTTATAATGTCTGTACACATTTCTTATCTAATCATTTAGTCTAATTCTACACTAAAAAGTGAAATAATTTTCTAATGACCAGTTTAAAAATAAATAAAGCTTTAATAACTGTTCATTTCTTGTATAAAAATAATATACTATATACTTTTATATTTGCTTTTTGTTTAATAATGTGTAGTTTTTACATCTTTATTAAATTGCCAGCCACAAAATTCCCTTACATGGAGGATCATTTTCAGAGCCATTTACTCTGCCATGTGACCTTATCGCAACGTTAGAACGTTAATTATGAATCCCTTTGTTACGAAGACGCCGAACAATGTAAAGTAACGAAGGTGATAGTGCAAGCCGTTATCATCTCCGATACGCCCCTGCGCTGCGGGCAACAGCTTTGATAACAGCTGATAAGGTAATACTCCCTCCGTAATGTACAAGTGGTGGTAAAGTTTAATTAAACTAAGCATAAAAGTAGATCGCGCTGCTGTGAGAGGGTATTACGGTAACAGGCGCAGGAGTTATGTTGATGGCGAGGTGTTAAGCGGGTCGCCGCGGCCGGGCTTCCTCAGGGCTCCGTCGTCGGCCCGCTACTATTCCACGTGTTTACGACGCTCCAGACACCACTCTTCCTAACTCGTCAGCTTATAACGATCGTGTCGGTTACGCTTCAATTTCCGCAACTTCCTCTATAAGTTCCTTACCGAGAAAAAACCTTTTACTTGCCAAAAAACTTCCATCAAAATAGGTATACTAAAATAGTTAAATATATAGTTAAGACATTTTGAAAGTCCAATAACCATGTTGACTTAGAAATGGATAAACAAGTATTTTGTATACATGAAGATCTCACTGTTTTAGAAACGGTAGTGTTACTTTTAGAAAGCGAATATTCATAACTAAAACTACTCTACTGCGTGAATTGTAGAAATATCTCTCCTTGTTTTGTAACTATGTAGAGAGAGTTTGTTATTTAACGTCAAATTGTACTGAATATTGTGTTATTTAAGGTGAAACATATGTTCAGACCTACAGTTTTACTATTCAGAACATGTCATTTTCTATTTTATTCATGGTCCAGTTCCATAATTAATCATTATAAATCAAACCATCAGAACTGTGATACATAATAACCGTGAGCGTTACACAAACCCTCATTATTTTTCAGCAGTTTCAAATATCAACCCAACAAACATTCATGGAAACATCGGTTTTCGCAGAGTTATAGAATTGCAATTGAATTATTTGGCGTTCTAATTAGTCCGTAAGCCAATAACATTTGAAATTAGATACACCGGTTGTAGTGCATTGTGCGCGCCGTCATTGTACGCGCTAATGACAATGCTATCAGCGCGCTGCCGATGTCGCAACGCCATCATTATGTCGCCGACGGAATTGTGTTGCCGCAGTTTGCCGGCTTTGACAAATAAATTCGCCTTTTGTCGACGTGTGATTAGTAGACTATGTAAAGCTGACCTCCCGATCGTCTGATTGCCGAATACCGCTTCCACTTCTACCTCATCACTTTTAAGCTTGAGTACGTTTTATGACCTTAATATTATCTTTATTACCTTAATATTATCACGGTTTTATTACCTTAATATTATTATTATGAATAATAAAGTGTCGAATACGTTAAAACTTGTTTTCCGACTTTTACTATGATTTCCATAAAAATTTTTCAAAGAAAAAATATGTCTATGTCAAATTAAAGTATTTAATTGTATTTGACATAATGAAAAAAAACAATTCGATATTTTTTTCTCAAAACATATTTATTTTTTGTTTAAAAACCCGCTATCAACATAAAACTACTGTAAGTAAAGAAAAACTTAATCAGCTTTCTAAAAGTGTCATTAAAATTACCATCAGACAAAAAAAGGAGGAGAAATTTTATCATTTCCGTAGCCACTTCAGCATTTTAGTTTAGTTAAAAACCATATATTTGAATACAATTTCAAATTAGAGTTGTGAAGAGGAATAGTTTGAGATGGCTTGTCCGCTAAAGGAGAATGTAAAATGATAGAAT